>CM048822.1:21129699-21729699 GCA_026586065.1 Dioscorea zingiberensis
CTCCAAAACTTGCAAATGTCGAGGCCATGTTAGAACGTGTCGAATGGACAAAGAAATAGAAACGAGTTTGGGAACTCGACCCTTTTATCGAAGGGACTTTAAATAGAAACGAGTTTTAGAACTTGACCCTTTTATCGAAGGGACTTTAAATAGAAATGAGTTTAAGAACTTAGCAAAAGCATAACTTTCATTGATAGTAACAGGTGGTCAAGACCAAAAGTGCAGAAGTTCCGTGGTTGTACAAGTCACGCGGCGCTCGAAGTCTCCTATACCCTTACAGGGGCGTATCATGTCGGACGGGTGGCCACGCTTTTGGGGATTGCCGGGGTGGCTGTGACCCTGAACAGCTCCCTTCGGGGGTCGCTTTACTCTTCCCTCAAGCCTATCTCTCATCAGGCCTCTCGGTGCGGGCCTCGGATCTAGACCTCCCACCAGGCCTCTCGGTGCGAGCCTCGGATCTAGATCTCTTTCCCGGGGACCCAAGCGGTGGGTTTTGAGGCACCGAGGACTGCGAGATGTGCCTCTCGATCCTCATTAGGGCCTGAGTTAGGGTCGGCAGACCAGCTCTAGGCTACGATAGCGTTCCTCCTAGGGATCCAATTCCAAGGGATAGTGCTGGTTAGGGCCGAGGTCGGAGTCGACCTCTCTAAGAACGTTGACCTGGGTGGGGACGAGATCGGGGTCGATTTCCTCCGAGATGTTCAGTTAGTCCGCCGGTGCTTTGCCCATTCTTGGCACCGAGCTACAAGTTATCCTCCTCATGGTGACATAACTTTTAGTTCAAAGTAAAAATGTCCCTTAGACGGCGCCAATCTGTTAATCGAAAAACTGGTTCTCTTCAAGGTCTTCTAAGGGTTGACTTCAACTCTAGCTACCTGATAATGTCTTCTCTGCTCGGAGATGATGTAGGAGGTGTTTTCTCTTCGAGTTTACCTGAGAAAAGGGGACAAGGACAAATACCGGTGAAAGGGGAGAGCTCGATATCTAAACCCGCTCTGACGGTCAAGTTAGCTGTGAAATCACCTGAGAGGGTGGTGGAGTAATGAGTCTTATTTGAGATCTCAAGAGAGTAGAATTCACCTTCTGGTTTCCTAGTGTTCTTCCCTTTTTGTGCTCCTTCTGCCGCTTAGGATCTGAGCTGCCATCTTGTCTCTCATCAAGAAAGAGATCGTGCAGAGTTCTCCTTTTGTCCTTGTGGGTGGAGTAGCCCTGCTTGGGGGTAAGATAGCGATATGGCGGTTCTCCTTGGGGCTCGTGTTGTATTGATGGGGGTGTGGGGATATTGATACGTAGATTGCGAAATCTAAGCATATCAAAAAATATATATTAAATATATTAATTTAATTAATTAATTAATTTTAAAAAATATATCTAAAAATCAAAACAAATCCTAACTACATATTGTAATTGTATTATAGTCAACCAAACAAGCCAAAATTGGCAAACTTACCTCTAAACAAGGGATAATGTTTTTAGATAACAAAGATAAATAAATCTGAAAAAAAAAGATTTTATTCTTGATAAATTCCATGGGATCATTTATGGAACCGGCCATGGGAACATCTCATCCACAAAAAGTGCCTCGAGATTTGTGCAAATCACATATCTCAAGATGTCTTTTAACATGGCCTCGAAATATGTGACTTGCACACATCTTGAGGCCCTTTTGTGGATGGGATGATCCAATGGGTCAGTTCCATGGATGATCACATGGAACCGAGTCCATGAGATCATTACTCTTTATTCTTTTAGTTTTTACATTATATATATATATATATATATATATATATATATATATATATAATCATGATCAGGTAAGGTCGGCCGGAAACACTGTTCATTTGCGGTCGCCTCCAATTTGGTCACCTGGAGCGTGTTTGAAAGATTTCCAACCATATGGATGGAAAGAATATCGAAAAATAAGCTAGTATATCAATTTTCATACAATTTGGGAACTTGTAGGGTCTTCATTTTAACGAGTGAAAATTTATAGAAATTTACTGATTCAAAATTTCATCTGTTAAGATGAAGACCCTACAAGTTCCCAAATTATATGAAAATTGACACGCTAAATTTTATTTTTCAATGTTCTTCCATCCATACTATGGTTGGATTTCCTCAAAATACCGTGCATAAAAGCAAAAGTACACTACACTTGCACAAAAAAGCCTCACCGCACCATATCAGACCTCTATATATATATATATATATATATATATATATATATATATATATATATATATATATATATTTTGTTTTGTTTGGTGATTTATAAATTTCAAAACTACTTGTATAATATATAATTTGTTTGGGTTGAGCAATGCAATAATAAAAATAGGTCGGATAAAGAGTTTTTGTACCACATATTGAATGAAGCGATCAAAGCCGGGGCCTCCACTCTCGTCATCCCGGACACCGTGGGCTACAACTTTCCATCCGAATACGGCAATCTCATTGCCGACTTAAGGGCCAACACCTCAGGTGCGATCATCTCCGCCCACTGCCACAACGATCTCGGCCTTGCCACCGCCAACACTTTAGCTGTATGTCATTGTCTTCTTCATTATTATTAATTTGTTTCAATCGATCAATTAATTAATTAATTAATTAATACCAATAAATGCCAATTTATGTTTTATAATAAACAGGGTGCTGAGGCGGGGGCCAGGCAGTTGGAGGTCACCATTAATGGGATTGGAGAGCGAGCTGGAAATGCTTCTCTGGAAGAGGTATTGCACTAAGTATTAGATCTTCATCATGATATATTCTCAAGTTTTTTCTTTTTAAAACTTTCATAAACCACGTTTCATTAAAATTATAATTATATCAATACTACTACATCTACACACACAGAGAGATACATATTTAGCCCATGAGACCCGGATTGTTCCACTATTCCTTTGTTGTTATGCTTCCTTTGTTTGTCTGCGTGTTTTTTTGTGGTTTGTGTCACGCCACAAACCCGGCATTTGGCAAAAAGACGGCCCACTAATATTAGTATGCGAGGCCTTATAAGAAAGAAACCTATTAAATATATATTCTAATTGCTATATAATATAATAATTCAATAAAAAAAATTAATGATCTAAATAAAGTTCAAAATGATAAATCCATCTTATCCTCTTTGTTGCAAAAGAAGCAAGTTGTCCTTACCTTCCCATCTATTGCTTTGTTAAGTTATTTAGGGTAAGGATTGTTGGGGTTTGAGTGTCCAAGACCAACCGGTAGAAGAGATGCTTATTAGAAGAGTTGTAGTCCAAGCCCGAAGCGTCAGTTCGGGAAAGGAGAGCTGGTTGCCGAAGAGCTAGTAGCTCAGTATACCGGTCTAGTGGACCGAAGCGTCAGTTCGGAAAATGCATATTGGATGGATGCTTCGGACCGGTATACGAGGTGAGCAGTTCGACAAATAGAACAAATGTTGCCGAAGAAAGATAGCAGCTCGGCAAGGGGTCAAGAGTGGACCCATGGCTCCCATAGGAAGTACACATGGCACCAATCCCAATGGTGGAACGGCGGTGTCAGACAAAATGTGTCTTAGAACCGCATGTATGGCGGAACCGCGGTGATGCGACAAGTGTCTTTGCTGCACAAGCCACAGGCAAAAGGTGCTTTGGGATTCTCACCATAAAAGTATAAAAAGAGCTGAAGCTTCTTGGTGAGAAGTAGCTGTTGAAAACTCAGAAATTATCAATAGAAAACAGAGCACACTGTTAGAGAGAGATCAAGCAAGAAGAAGAAGGAGGAAGCATCTACGGAGACTTCTACCTGTTTGGAGACAAAGGACAGTGATACTCAACTGCGATTAGAGTGTTTGTTTGCTTAAGTCTGTGTCTTAAGTTTGCTCATTTGTTGATCTAAGTCATATTCCTGCCTTAGTTGTAATCTTGAGTTTGGGCATCAACTCAAGAGAGTCATTGTTGTATCTTGTTTGATAGTTTTTAGTGGATTACTTGTTTGCCTGGTACCCCGTGGTTTTCCCCTCGTTTTGTGGGTTTCCACGTATATCACTGTGTGCTTTTACATTTTCTTTTTCAGCCAAGTCAATCTCTTCGGAAATCTGTCCGAAGAGCTCTTGATCATCGCTTCGGTAATCGTGGCCGAGGTAACTTGTTCCAGCTCTTCGGAATCAGCTCCTTGGTTTTAGCTCCTTGGAATTGAAACCGAACAGCTCTCTGAACTGAACCGTATCCTTTCCTCTCAAAGGTCCGAACAGCTAATCTGTTCATCCGCGCGCAACAAGTGGCATTAGAACAGGTTGAGGAAGATGGAGGGAAGTTCAAGCACTATGGTCAAGCTCAACAACTCTAATTGGACGCTATCGAAAACCAAGATGGAGGACATCCTATATTACAAGGATATGGCTGATCCAATTGAGTTCAAAGGATTGAAGCCCTAGGAAGTTTCAGATAGTGACTGGAAGAAGAAGAACAGAGTAACTATCGGTTGTATTAGATAATGGCTGGACGATTCAGTCTTTCATCATGTGAGTGGCGAAACTTGTGCTTACACTCTGTGGACCAAGTTAGAGACACTGTATGAGAGGCAGACGGTAGGAAACAAGGTGTTCCTGATCCAGAAGCTTGTGAACCTAAACTTTCAAGAGGAAGGCTCTATAGCTGATCATCTGAATCAGTTCCAGAACATTGTCAACCAGTTGACTACAATGAAGATGATCTTGGATGATGAGCTGCAAGCTCTTCTACTCTTGAGTTCAATGCCGAGCAGTTGGGAGACATTGAAGGTCTCACTTAGCAATTCCACTTCAGATGGAGAATTGACGATGAGCCAAGTTACTTCAAGTCTGCTGAATGAAGAGACGAGGCGATAGGCGTCAGGTGCCGAGAGCTCTAATACTTTTGTGACTGAACAAAGGGGAAGGAACAAAAGCCGAGGACCTCAAGGCTGAGGAAAGTCAAGAGGTAGATCCAAGTCAAGGGGCAAGCCGCTAACATGTTTCTATTGCGGCAAGGTTGGGCATAAGAAGTACCAGTGCCAGAAGTTCATAGAGAAGAACAAGGATCAAGAAAAGGACGATAAGAACACCGCTGCTGCTGTCTCTAGCGATTTGGTGATCATGTCGCCCAAAGAGGAGGAGTTTCTCCATGTTGACTCTTCGGATTCTGAGTGGGTGGTAGACACAGCTGCTTCCTACCACGCCACCCCGAACAGAGAGTTCTTTACATCCTACCGAACTGGTGACCTCGAGACGGTCAGAATGGGAAACCAAAGTCATGCAAAGATAGCTAGAATTGGTGACATACAGATTATCACAGGCATTGGTTGTTCTATTACTTTGAAGGATGTAAGACATATACCCGAACTCAGATTAAACTTGATTTCGGGAGTAGCCTTGGACTGACAAGGCTTTGAAAGCTACTTTGGAAGAGGATGCCGGAAGCTCACTAAGGGCTCACTTATAGTTGCTCGAGGAAGGGTCTGTAACACTCTGTACAAGACGTTGGTGAAGATGTGCGGAGATGGATTGAATGTTATGGAGAGCGAGTCCTCTCCAAGCCTATGGCACAGACGGCTAGCTCACATGAGCGAAAAAGGACTTCAAATCTTAACCAAGGAAGAGCGGATTCCTTGCAACAAGGATGCACAACTAGACCCGTGTGATCATTGTGTGATAGCGAAGCATCACAGGGTGTCTTTCAAGAGGACCTCGGTTCGGAAGGCCGAACTGCTGTCAGTAGTGTATTCAGATGTATGTGGCCCGCTTGAGGTGAAGACACTTGGTGAAAATGTGTACTTTGTTATATTCATCGATGATGCATCAAGGAAACTTTGGGTGTACCTGCTGAAGTACAAAGATGAAGTGTTTCAGGTATTCCAACAGTTCAAGGCCAAAGTAGAGAAAGAAATCGAGAGACTTCTGAAGTGCATACACACCGACAATGAAGGAGAGTATACTTTGAGAAATTTTGAAGGGTACTGCCGAGCACATGGCATCCGATATGTGAGAACAGTACCAGGAACTCCTCAGCATAACAGAGTAGCCAAAAGGATGAACTGCGCCATTGTAGAGAGAGTGCGAAGCATGCTCAACATGGCGGGGCTACCGAAGATATTCTGGGGGGAGACAACATTGACAGCTTGCTACCTGATCAATCGTTCGCCTTCAGTTCCTTTGGAGGGCTATATTCCGGAGAGAGTGTGGACCGGAAAGAACCCCTCATACTCTTATCTAAAGGTCTTCGGATGCAAAGCTTTTGTTCATGTCCTGAAAGAGCATAGGTCAAAATTAGATAACAAGGTTGTTCGTTGTGTTTTCGTTGGTTATGGTGACGAATAGCTCGGTTATAGATTCTGGAATCCAGAGAAGAGAAGTATAGTAAGAAGAAGAGATTTGGTCTTTCAGGAAGACCAGAATGGGCTCGGAAATGAGAAAACCGAGCAGAATGAAGTGAGGTCTTCTGCCGATCAGAACACACAGTTCCCGAGGAGAAGTGTCCCGATCAGACCCCAACAATTATGGCGACCTGTGATTGCCGAAGAACAAAGCCGACCAGCAGTGAATACTGATGAGTCGAAATAAGTACTTGAAGGAGAAGTCGATATCACCGACAAAGCGTAATCAAGAGGAGATTCCTGTAGAACGCAATTTCCAACAAGGTGAAAGCTCGAGTACTCAGACGAGGCGGTCGGTTAGAGAGCCAAGACCATCCAGAAGATATCTATCCTCTGATTATCTTTTGCTCACCGATATGGGGGAGCCAGAGACACTCAAGGAAGTCAGTTGTCATGTGGACAATGACAGATGGTTGGAGGCAATGGAAAAAGAGATGGCCTCTCTACGGAAGAACAACACCTATACACTTGTTAAACTGCCTGAAGGAAAGAAAGCTTTAAGAAACAAGTGGGTGTTCAAGCTGAAGACAGATTGTCAGAATCAGCTTAAGTACAAAGCGCGATTAGTGGTGAAGGGCTTTGCTCGACAAAAGGGGATTGATTTTGATGAAATATTCTCCCCAGTGGTGAAGATATCATCCATCAGAGTGGTTCTTGGAATGGCTGCAGCCTTGGATCTGCAGATCGAACAGATGGATGTCAAAACGACATTTCTTCATGGCGACCTACAGGAAGAGGTATACATGCTACAACCTGAAGGTTTTGAGCAGAAGAAGAGTGAGAAGTTTGTCTGCATGTTGAAGAAGAGTCTATACGGACTGAAGCAAGTTCCTCGGCAATGGTATCTAAAGTTTGACTCCTTTATGAAGAAGAAGGAATATGTCCGAACCACTGCCGATCACTACGTATACATGAAGAAACATACTGATGCCGACTTCATCATCCTACTGCTATATGTGGACGACATGCTGATTGTTGGGAAGAACAGTGAATTGATCGAGAAGCTGAAGCAAGACTTGTCTGAGGAGTTTGAGATGAAGGACCTCGGCGAAGCCAAGAAGATTTTAGGAATGAGAATTCTAAGGAACAGAAGAGCTCGGAAAATCTGGTTGTCTCAAGAGAAGTATGTTGAACAAGTACTTGAGAGGTTCAACATGAAGGACTCCAAGGTAGTTAGTACACCCCTTGGTAGTCACTTCAAGCTCAGCAAGGAGATGTGCCCAACAACAAAATAGGAGAAGGAGAAGATGTCTTCGACTACCTACTCGTCGGCAGTAGGAAGTCTTATGTATGCAATGGTATGCACAAGACCAGATATAGCTCACGCAGTTGGCGTTGTGAGCAGATACCTCTCAAATCCAGGCAAGAAGCATTGGGAGGCAGTGAAATGGATCCTTCGATATTTGAGAGGGACATCAAAGTTGTGCCTATGATTTGGCAGTTCGGCCCCAACCTTGAAGGGATATACAGATGTAGATATGGCAGGTGATGTAGATGGTAGAAGATCCCTTACCGGTTATGTTTTTACATTCGCAGGGGGAGCTATCTCACTGCAGAAGTGTGTTGCTCTTTCCACCACCGAAGCTGAGTATATTGCTGCAGCAGAGACTGGAAAGGAGATGGTGTGGATGAAGAGTTTTCTTCAAGAGCTGGGAGTGAAGCAAGAAGACTATGTGGTATTCTGTGATAGTCAAAGTGCAATTGATCTTAGTAAGAATGCCACATATCACTCTCGAACGAAGCATATAGATGTCTGCCATCTCTAGATTCGAGAAGCCCTCGAGGAGCACACCTTCAAGATAGAGAAGATTCACACTAATGATAATCGTTCGGATATGCTGACGAAGGCACTTTCTAAAGAAAAGTTGGTGAAGTGCTCAAGAGGAGTTGGGATGGACTCACTGTGAGGAGTCCAGGCAAAACATCTCTTCCCTTGGTCTTGGAGGGGGAGATTGTTGGGGTTTGAGTGTCCAAGACCAACCAGCTGCTGAAGAGATGCAACAGCCGAAGAGTTGTAGTCCAAGCCCGAAGCGTTAGTTCGGGAAAGGAGAGTTGGTTGCCGAAGAGCTAGTAGCTCAGCATACCGGTCTAGTGGACCGAAGCGTCAGTTCGGAAAGTGCATATTGGATGGATGCTTCAGACCGGTATACGAGGTGAGCAGTTCGACAAATAGAACAAATGTTGCCGAAGAGAGATAGCAGCTCCGCAAGGGTTCAAGAGTGGACCCATGGCTCCCACAGAAAGTACACATGGCACCAATCCCAATGGTGGAACGGTGGTGTCAGACAAAAGGTGTCTTGGAACTGCAACAGGTATGGTAAACACAGTGATGTGACAGCAAGTGTGCTACACAAGCCACAGGCACAAGGTGCTTTGGTTCTCACCATAGAAGTATAAAAGAGTTGAAGCTTCTTGGTGAGAAGTAGCTGTTGAAAACTCAGAAATTATCAAGAGAGAACAGAGCACACTGTGAGAGAGAGATCAAGTAAGAAGAAGAAAGAGAAAGAAGAAGAGGGAAGCATCTACGGAGACTTCCACCTGTTTGGAGACAAAGGACAATGATACTCAACTGTGGTTAGAGTGTTTGTTTGCTTAAGTCTGTGTCTTAAGTTTGTTCATTTGTTGATCTAAGTCATATTCCTGCCTTAGTTGTAATCTTGAGTTTGGGCATCAACTCAAGAGAGTCATTGTTGTATCTTGCTTGATAGTTTTTAGTGGATTACTTGTCTGCCTGGTGCCCCGTGTTTTTTCCCTCGTTTTGTAGGGTTTCCACGTATATTGATGTATGCTTTTACATTTTGTTTTTCAGCCAAGTCAATCTCTTCGGAAATCTGTCCGAAGAGCTCTTGATCATCGCTTCGGCAATCGTGGCCGAGCTAACTTGTTCCAGCTCTTCGGAATCAGCTCCTTGGAATTGAAACCGAACAGCTCTCTGAACCGAACTGTATAATTTCCTCTCAAAGGTCCGAACAACTAATCTGTTCATCCGCGCGCAACAAGGATCTTGTTGTCTTGTGCTAACCACACGAATAACTTAACTTTGAGTGGGTATGGACGTTTCCAAAAGGAAGCAGGTATAAGACTTCTGAAACCCGTCTGTGAGGAAGAGATATAGAGACTTGACCATAAAGTCTCATTGTTTGTCACTTTCCATCTTCTTTGATCCCTCCTGGTTGTTTGGATGGATGTCCATTTGTTTGAGCAGGGGCCATAGGTTGATTGGTGCTTGGCAGTCAATTCAGTTGTCACACTGCAGTTGTTTGATTTGATTGAAGATGAAATCACTGGGTTCATAGTGAAATTGTTATGAGGAGGTTAGAAATGAAAGTGTTAGGAGGTATCAATTGATCAAGAATGGTCCAATTCATTTCATGAAATATATTCTCAAGTTTTAGTTAGCAGAATATATGCATTTGATTTCCATTGATAAAGTATTTATGTCCTGTAATTCATGGTAGGTTGTGATGGCAATCAAGTGTAGGAGGGAACTTCTGGGAGGGCTCCATACCGGGATTGATACTAGATACATTGCTGAAGCAAGCAAGATGGTAGCTTCCATTTGTTTCTTTTTTCTGATAAACTGCCTCTAGTTGATTTTTTTGCATGTTTAACCAAATTTATTACCACGCTAGGTGGCAGAATTCACTGGTTTATATGTACAACCGCATAAGGCAATCGTCAGAGCCAATGTTTTCACTCATGAAAGCGGTATTCATCAGGTAGTTTATCTAACTTATTTTTCTTCAGTTCATACACGGAAATATCAAGAATTCAATATTTTATTTTTATATGTTAGGATGGGGTGCTAAAATTCACAGGGACCTATGAAATTCTCTCTCCTGATGATATAGGGTTATCTCGGTCCTGTGAATCTGGTATTAAACTAGGAAAGCTCAGGTATGGAATTGTCCAAGTTAAGTTTGTTATTGTTGTTAATTGGTCTATATACAAGCAAATGTCATAGTCTTCATCCAGAAATTTTACTCATATGTTGACCATTGGACAATACTGATTGAAGTGTTCCCTTTTCAGTGGTAGACATGGTTTAAAGTTCCGGCTTTTGAAGGTAGGTTTTTTTTATGATTTTTTTTTTTTTTTGTTAAGGAAACAATTATTGACCAAATTAATGTGGTTTATAAGTGTTCCTTATCATGCTTACAAATTGCATTTTCAGTTGGGATATGATATCAATGGGAAGGAACTTGACGACATATTTGCAAGGCTCAAAGAAATAGCTGGCACAAAAAAGGTTATATGACATCAATCTTAACACGATGAAACATTGAATTCTCATGCAGAGAGTATAACGTAAAAACTATATTGTCTTTGCAGAATTTCTCTGATGATGACATTGAGGCTTTAGTCCATGAAAATGGCCATTTGCAGGCTGTATGGTCTCTTGGTGATCTTCAGGTCAGATGGTTGTCACTTGTCAACATGGTATTGTGATCAGCTTCATCAAATAATATTCACAGTGATTAATTATTTAAATGCTCACTCTCTCAGGTCATGCATGGGACATTCGGTTCACCCACTGTTACTGTTAAATTAATTTCGTGCTATGGAGAGGAGAAAATTTCTTGCTCAGTTGGAGAAGGCCCTGTGGATGCAGCATACAAAGCCATTAATAACATAGTGCAGGTGAACTTGTAAATTTTACCTTGTTATTACTGCTTAAATTGCAGCATTATTGACCTGTTTCTATTTCTATTTCTGTTTTTGCAGATACCTGTGGTTATAAGAAAATATGTAAATTCAGCCATGGAAGAAGGCATTGATGCTCTTGCCTCCACTCAGGTCGTTGTATCTCAGGATAGCAATGAAATAGTGGTGCAGAATATTGTTCGTACTTTTAGGTCAGGTTTATATTCTGTTTATATGAACAATTTTCAATCATAAATAACTTTTTTGCCTGTCAAGTTGTTTATTTTTCAATGCTCTTGCTTTTGTCTCAGTGGAAGTGCAACAGGGAAGGATATTGTCATTGCTAGTGTTCAAGCATACCTAAATGCACTGAACAAGGCAGTGTGGGCCATTGATTCATCGGCAAAGATGTTATCAGCATGAACCCTTCAAATGTATTTTTTAGAAAAGTTAATGCCTCAATGGATTAATCTATTTATTAAGAAAACACAATCCAATGTACTATTTGTACTTAGAGCCTGATTAGACCAAGAATATCAATAAGTTCTTTTGCTTTCTAACCTTATTTTTTCATTTTACTCTACAAAAGACCAGCTCATTAGTAACAGCATTGGAAGTCTCAGAGTTACATCAGTTACTGATAAAGCAAATACTCGGCAAACCTGCTCCTCTTAACATGATGATCTTTTGTATATATGAATGCTGCATGCAAGAGAACTCTTCATTCACAGTATCTGGAAATTATGGGGTAAAAATAGTGTATTGAAGGATAAAATCATCGCATTCTAATGCTCAATTAGAAAGAAAATTTAAAGATTCAACTAGCTGACTTACCTTCTACCGCCGCAACCATGCTCCCTTTGGCAGTTAAAGTATAGCACAGCCGCGGGTGGACCAAGGTTGTAAAATGCAGTAAAATCTCTCGTATTGAAGTTCTGCCGCCATCCCGGTACATGCACAGTTTGCTGAACTTTCTGCTGGAACAACACAAACACAATACGATGAATTCCGGCTGATGGGCTAGGGCTCTCATAGCTGACTATTTCATTTCCTGAAATTTCAGTTTTGAGTGTACTGTTAGGGTTTGTAGAATTCATATAGTTCCTTAATAAGGTATTTTGAGAAATGATTACATGTGGTAAATGTTAATGTTCACTAGAATTGGTATACAGAGTAGTCGATAATATGGAGAAATAAGTTGAAATGTAGTTATTTATCTGGGGATTAAATTTGGCAATTATGCATCACTTGCTTCAAAATCCCTTTTTTTGGATGTTTAGAATGTACAAACTAAGGTCAATTCATTCTCTTCAATAGTATAGAAAATTTAAGGGAAGAAAAACCCTATAAATTTTCAAGTATCGACAGAAAACAAGTGTGGTAAAGAAAGGCTTGAGTAATGTTGCAGAAAAGTAACTGAAACTCAGTGATTAAATTTGGCTATTATGCATCACTGGCTCCAAAACCCCATTTTTGGATGTTTAGAATGTACAAACTAAGGTCGATTCATGCTCTTCAATAGTATAAAAGATTTCAGGGGAAAAAAAACCCTATAAATTTTCAAGGATTGAAAGAAAACTAGTGTGGTAAAGAAAGGCTTGAGTACTGTTGCAGAAAAGCAACTGAGATTCAGTGATTAAATTTGGCTATTATGCATCACTAGCTTCAAAATCCCATTTTTTGATGTAGAGAACTTGCAAATTAAGATCAATTCATGATCTTCAATTGGATCTAAAAATTTCAGAAAAAAAAACTATAAACTCTCGAAGATTGACAGAAAACAAGTGTGATCAATCAAACCTTCAGCAATTAATTTTGCAGAAAAATTACAGAAACTCATATCATCCTTACCTTTTCCACTAGCTGTTCTGAAATATAAATATCAAAACAGGGGAAAAATACTACTAATTGGTATGTAATTACTAAAGATATATGGTATCATGTATTTCAGATGAAATACACTCAAAATAACTCACAATTGCATCCATTGGATACATATCATGATCTTATACATTTACATTCTCTTAAATAATATTTTTCATCATTCTTTTTTGTGATTCTTTCTATGGGCCCACACAAAAGACAGAATCATCCCTTGTGTTTCAGCTGAGGCCTGCCACTGCTGACTGATGTGTGATTCTAAGTGGGGCCCTACTGATCTGGAAGCGCTAGCTGTTGGGCAGAATCAGAACCGTCCAACGGCCATAATCCTGCATCAAAAACAGGATCATCATACATTAATAGAGGTGGTAACTCACCTCTCTCTCTTTGCCATTTCTTGACATTTTTGTTCTCTCTTAAAGTATCAGCAGCTCTCCATGATACTTTTAGGAAAGATTAGTACAAATGACAAGCAGCTTAGTCAAATTTATTAAGATAATATTGAATATTCATGTCTTATGTCCATATATATATAAATAATTAGATAGAGAATTTTACTGTATGAGAAAATGAGGAGATGATTTAAAGTGTTGGTTCAACCCACCAAAACTTATATCTGCTGATTCTGGGATGTCTGTCACCAGCCTAAGATAAGAAAAAATTCAAAAAATATATATGAGAACCTTTGTTTTTGAGAAAGGCTACAAGCACCCCTCCCGGGATGTAAGTCGTGAGGCGGCAACGTGAATTTCTGCACGCACGCCTCACCTGGTGCGTGGGAGTTCGATCGTGGGTTCGTAATTACTATCTACGTCCTGAGGGGCGCGTCTGATACCAATAGGCCAAGAGGCCATTGGTAACCTTTGTTGTTTTGTACAATATAATTACACAAAATTTAATCTCACCAATGGAGATACTCTTGTTGTGTGGGATTATTGGGGCTTGGAGCATCAGGATCCACCATCACCTACAAAAAACAAAGAAAACCAGCAATTTAGTTAGCATTGTTAATGAGAACTAATTAGCAAATTAATGACTTACAAGGGTGTAGAGAGAAGTATTATTGTTGTTTCCTCTGATCTCAACCCATGGTTGATCAACCACAGCTGAAGACCTCAAGCCAGTGCCATTAGTGACCTCCTTGCTACTATAAACTACTCTAAAATTCACAGACTTAACAAATGGATCAACCACATCACCAACCACTCGGCCAAGAACTAGAGGATCTCTCTGTCTCTCTCTAGACATAATGATTAATATTGAACTGATCAAAGAGGAGGAGAATGGTGAAAGATTGATGTGGAGATGATGGAGTGAAGTGTAATGTGTATTTAAGGAGATAAATGGTGACATAGTATTGTCATTAATTCTTTCCTCTCTTGAAATTAAGAGTTGGAATCTTACTTTATTTCATCTTCTATCCAGATAGATAGAGCCATTGGAAATATGCCAACTCCGATCCCCGGCAAGTGGAGAGACACTGCATGCCATGCAGTGAATAAAAGATAATCTACGTGCGTGCCTTCTCTCTCTCTCTCTGTAAAGCAATAAGCATGCAGTTCTTCTAGTTGGCCCTTCTCTAATGGAGCCTATTGTCTCTCTCTATAAAGCAAGGAGCATGCATTTTTTGGTTGGCCCTTCCCCAAATGGACCCCTCTCTCTCTTAAAAGGCATGTAGACTACTCTAGTTTGAAATATAATTTTGCTAACTGAGAATCATGCATGGTTTGATGGTAGACATATCGTCGTTATCTGTCTGGCTGGTAAGCACTGACTCGCATGCTTGGGAGATTCTCATGCCATGAAGAAAACATACCATGTATATCAATGTGCTCACCAACTTACAAATTAATATTCCTCGTCCTTTTACTAGTAATTTTGGTCCAATACCTAATTTAGTCCCTCTATTATATCAAATCAGATCTTTTTGTCCCTCTATTATAAATTGAGCCTTTTTGGTCCCTATATTTTTACGATTGAAATATCGGTCACTCTCAGCGCCTTTTTGGTCCTGCATATATGCCTTTCTTTTGGTCCACTGTCACGTATGTTTTTAGGGACTCGATTTTTATAATCATGAAAGTAGAGGAGCTAAAAAGGCTCAATTTATAATGAAGGGACTAAAAAGACCTGTTTAGTATAACAGAGGGACTAAATTGGGTATTAAATGTATCAGTTCGGTGCGACAAAGCTCCTGTAATGTAGGAAGTCGGGGAAAAAAAAAATCAGACTATTTTCACGACTCAAACCCATGACCTTCATATCACATGATGACAATTTTACTGTTACGTATGTCAAGACGTACTCCCTTCCTCTTCATGGAATGTTTGTTAATTAGAAGAGTGCTTGCATATATGAAGGCAACGTTAGTTAATCAAACTTGCATCTTAATTATTAGCATGAACATGTCCCATCATACTTCAATTGAGAAAACAAAATACGTGTGTGTTATACGTAGAGTGCATGCATGCATGCATGGATGATCTTCATCATTATTCCTAATTAGCACAATATATAAATGCTAAATAATTTTGGCCACCGATTTCTTAAAAGTGAAAAGTGAAAAGTGAAAAAGAATATATTCTGAGAAATCTACTTTTGAATGGATGTGGGGCCGGTGTGTATATAGACAGCCAATACAAAGGTTGATCCCAATTAATATATAAGGACATACATATATATACCCATTAAGGTTCAAATCTTATTTCTCAGGTAAAATGTTGTTCGAGGATTGGTTCTCTCTTAAGAATATTCACCAAGCATTTTGATATTGAATAAATTAATAATTCCATGATTGGTGCGTATATAATTATAATATGATAAAAAGAGGAGGCCTACGTGGTTCAATTGTTTCCGGTAGAACAAAATCCACCTTCTCGAATTGCCGGAGGGCACTCATAATTTCTGTACAAGATGCATACATTGATATAAACATCTTTTCCATTAATTTTTTTAACATGTATGAACCATTAGTGCATCAAGATAAGATAATTAACGGAAATATGAGTTGTTTGTATAGGAAAAAAAAACAGAATATAGAAAATAAATAAATAAATAAATAATGTATATGACTTGATCTCACATGAAAACAAAAGAAATGTAAGAACTAGGGTTAGAAATTACTATTTTTTTTTATACACAGTAAGTTCTCTCGGGAGGTGATGATCTCCGACATTGTGGCAATGACTAGTTAACAGGCAGGAGGAATGGCACGAGTGTGGAAAAGAATTCCCATACTAGTAGGAGGAGCAACCAAGCTCCTTGATGCTGATTACCCTACAAGAGCCTCCCCCGTCACCATTTGAGGATGGAGAATTTTAAGAGAGCCAATGAAGCAACAATAATGCACAATCTCATTGGAGCCTGGAACAACACCAGAGATCGCCATCAATGATCCACACACCTTCAGGGACGTTCAAAGTTTGTGGACAATACTTGCGCTGAAGCCACAAAGCCTCAGAGTATAGGCGGGCATCCACATGACATGGTTGTGGCATAGTGGGCCATCGAAGATTAGAGTGCCGAGACAGAGTGACGATTTTCCAATGGAGCGGTCTATATGGGAGGAGAACTACCTCGTCAGCTTTACGAGGGGGCGGGGAAGCTAACAAGACAAAAAACTCTATCAAACAACAGCCACAACCCACTTTTCCTCTCACCTCATCGGAGAGTTCGTCAGAGGAACTTGATGATGAGGAAAGCCACTTCCTGCCACTTGCGCTCGCAATGAAATGCTTCAAAACAAAGAGGAGCTCCTAGGATAAACGATAATTACAATCACAAGGGTAAGAGACAGGGTGGTCGACGATGAGCCACATCTGCGAGGAGGAGTGGCTCTAGATGACAAAGAAGTCCAAGGATGAGTGATTTATTGTCGCCAACCCCTCCCCAAGGGTAGCAAGGTAGCTGGAGGCATAGGGGGAAGGGGGGCTTGAATTACAAGATTTTTTTTTCCGGTTGTCCCTTCGTCACCGAATCTTTGGAAGCTGAAGAAGGCCAATGGAATGATCTAATAGGTAGTAATTCATCAATTGCAACTCTTCTGATGGCACAAAGAGACAGTCTCGAGGATCCTCAAGCCCGTAGGAGAGATTATCTACATCGATGGCTAGGGAGGGGAGTTCACCAATGAGGTTAGAGCGGTCCTTTGGGCGAGGAAGAGAAAAAAGCTTCCGTGTTCCATCTTCTATAGCATAGGGAGCAAGAAGTATAATATTAACGTAGTGATGGAGACTGGGCAAAATGATCTACCATGGGATTGTCGGAAATTGGGAAGAAAGACGACGCTAGACAAAAGGGAGCCCCAAAGCCATCGAGGCCTCTCGACACATCATGAGGGTGATGAGCGACACTAAAGGAGTAGAAAGGACAAGAAGGAAGGGATTGCCACAACCCCAGCCAGAGGTCTGGCAAGAATGGCAAGAAAACAAAAATAAGGCGTTGTTATCTACGAGCCAATAGAAACATAGACCTAACCGGAGGACCATCATTTCCATAATCGATCAAAAAACACCAAACCCCTTTAGACCCCATATTAAGGCACCTGAGGGGTTATAGGCTGAGTAGAGACAGAGTATGGTGGTTTCTGTACCTGACCATGGCAATACGACCGTGTATAATATCAGGGGACACGTTTCAGGCTAGGAGAGGTTTCGGATGGAAGAAGCTACTCACGTGGATTTTAAGTCGGCACGAGGGAAGTCCGCTCACCGAAACGTTGAGATGGGTGCATGACAAGGATAAAATAGATGACGTGTGCTGCTTTTTCAGCGATACATGGACAAGGGGGCTAAGTCCCCAAGGAGAAAACGAGACCGTTGACATGGCGGTGACTCAATGTGCAACAACGAACCGGGGGGGATGGGTAGCTCCACTTCAGTTGCTGAGGAACCAGCACCATCACATTTGCATCAACAATCTTGTCACCCATTGAAGTCCAACAGAGAATCGACAAATGTGGGCTATGGGCCCCAGGTAATAGAAGAAGGGGTTGGTGGTGACCTTGGTCAAGCTGAAGGTACGCAGAAGCCCAAGTGGCAGCCTAACTCCATTTCGGCCCAATAACTCATGTTGAGGCATAGTTTTATTAGAAAAAACATTATGATGCTTTAAACATTACGGAAAACCAATGTAATGAAGATAATGGCCAACAAAGGCATATTAAATCCTACACCAACAATCTAAACCACAATAAACAAAACCTAATCCAGTTTTGAGTAGGCATTGGCCTTTATATAACATGGTAGCTTTAAGATTCATAAGGGATTCATGGAACCTTATAATTGGCGAAGCTTGGGCACTAATAAGAAAACAAGGCCCTACTAGAGAACCCCCCACACCCACACACACACACACACACACACACAACAACAAGACAAGATAATGAACAAGAAGCACCACTGGCATCTGTGGGCCCCATGCGACAGATAAAGGGGTCGATCAAGACCCTTGTCTGGCGAAAGGCTCGCGCAAGCCCAGTAACACTGAAGAGGCAATATCCCAACTCCATTTCAGCCCAATAACTCAAGCTGAGGCCTAGTTTTATAAGAAAAATGAGCCATTTGAACATTATGATACTTTAAAATTTAAGAAAAACCAATTTAATGAAGATAATGGCCAACTAAGGCCAACCCCTATACCAACAATCTAAACCACAATGAACAAAACCTTATCTAGTTTGGAGCAAGCATTGGCCTCGATATGAACATGGTAGCTCTAAGATTCATCAGGGGTTCATGGAACCTTATATGTGACGAAGCTTGGCCAGTAATAAGTAAACAAGGCCTCACAAGAGAACACACCCCACCTCCACCCCCACCCCCACCCCCACCCCAACCCTCCACCCTCCACCCTTCTCTTAAGACAAGATAATAAACAACAAGCACCATTGGCACTACCAACCCCAGTCATGCCTCGGGGAGAGCAACGATCACCACTCAAACAGGGGAAGGAGTATAACATATCCACAACCCTCCCAAGGCCGAGGAGAAGTCACGGAAACATAAACTCCAGGAAGAGACTCCTCCCCACACAATAAAAGCAGCTTCCAACAAAGAAATGGTTCCCATCAACTCGGAATATTCATCCCTAACCCCTTCTACTGTCCCTTTAACCCTATCTGACTAGCATAACATGGGACTTATTGCGGTGACCCTAAAAGTGAGCATCGATTTGGAAAAAAACCAAGAAAGTGTGATACCTTTCCTTAAACATATAAGAGAGGAGGAGTGTAAGTGAACTATAAAGATCAGATGGAGCAACTAAGTGACCCATGCCCTCACCTCAAACATAAGACGGGGATGCTGCATAGGATGGACAAAAAGATATGATCTAGTCAACAACCATATAGGGACCTCTACAGTCACAAAAATATTTAGAGAAAAAGCATTTGGGTCGGAGTAGATGTGTACAACAACATACGGGTCATGTGAAAGGGCTCGAAAGAGCTTGTTTTGGGAGAAACTAAAATATATCAGAAATATGTTGGATGGGCCCCGGATTGTATGAGGTGATTTCAACTCAACTAGAGCCGAGGTAGAAAGGAGGATGGGACCCTATAATTGTAGTGATTAGGAGGGTTTCAATGAAATGATACACAAGCTACAGTTAATTGACCTCTCACTCAGGGGCAGAAAATACACATGGTCGAACAAAAGGGTCTCCCCAATACTCGCAAGCCTAGACCAGTTCCTCTTCTCCCCAAAGTGTGTAACCATCTCTCCAAGAATTTGGCAAAAGGCCCTACCTTGAATCCGTTGCGACCATGTTCCAATAAGCTTGGAATATGGCCCACACGATGCCAAGCACTACCCTTTCAGATTCAATAGAGAGTGGGCCAAGAAGGAGGGGTTCTTGGAGCAGGTCAAGACTTGGTAGACATGATGTAATTTCCAAGGTCATGGAGCATATGCCCTTGCAAAGACGATCACACTTACAAGAAGAAGGCTGAAAAAATGGAGCAAGGAAATGGCGGCAGGCCAAGCTGAAAGGAAGGATGAGCTCTTGAAAGAGATTGAATTAGTGGATTCCATCTTGGAACGAATAACCCTATCGCATGGGGAAGAATACAAGTATAACACACATAAAAGGGAATACAAAAGCATCATCTCCTAAGAAGAGTTCGTATAGAGGCAATGCTCTAGGATCACTTGGCTGAAGGAGGGGGATCAAAATAAGAAGTTCTTCCATGTAAGAGAAAATCAACGAAAGAGAAGAAACTAGATAAATCAAATCTAACACCAGGGAATAACGATCATAGATCTGAAGGAGATATTGAATGTAATTCAGGAACACTTCTGTAAACTATTCGACACCTCTTGAACCCAAAGGCTCACAACAAATTGGCAACAATTATACCAAAATAGGGAAAGAATCAAGCTCTAACACTTGGAGGACGAATTTACAGAAGAGTAAATTCACATGGTTATGAAAGACATCAACTCAGACAAAGCACCAGGTTCAGATAGCTTTCTAATAACCTTTTATCAACAAGGATGGAATTTCACCATGGGAGAAATTCAACAACTATTTCATGACCTTCATAAAGGAATGGCGAACGTAAAAAAGAATAAACTGGGTCCGCATCACCTTTGTCCCAAAAAAAGGGGATACTGCTGGGAATCATTGACTACATATCCATCAGCCTCCTTAAATGCTTCATGAAGATCATCAACAAGGTCCTCACTAATCGGCTACAAGGAGTCATAACAAAACTGGTATGTGAAAGGCAAACAACTTTCATTAAAGGAAGATATCGACATGATAACATCGTGGCAACAAAGAAGCTCATCCACCAAATGAAAGGGGGAATGAGTAATGGGGCATTAATGAGGGTCAACTTCAAAAAAGCTTTTGACAATGACATTGGGACTTCATCTTAGAACTCCTACAAGCATAAGGATTTGGTGCCCGATAGATAGGGTAGATAAGAGAAATCCTTATTTCCTCAAAAGCGGCCTTTCTTATAAACGAGACCCCTACGGGATATGTATGACACAAAAGAGGTCTAAGACAGAGACACCTCTTCTCCCTACTCCCCGGCCTGGACCAATGGGAGGCTCAAGACGATAGGACTAGTCACTGATGCGCGTCGCCCTGCTTGAACAAAAAATCCTGTGAAATATCTGGCTGTACAAGCGCCTGACGCATCCGGGATCTTCTGACCGATGTTGCAGTGGTAGTCTCTCCTGCCTCGGGTCCAGGTCTTTGTTGGATAAACGACGGACAACGCTCGAGGCTGAATCGCGGGGTCACAAGCCACCAACCGGTGCTCCGTTTCCACAACCGCTCATTGCACCTCGTGATGACACCGGCGCGTTTCTCATTCATGTCCACGTGAGATTTTAGTAAGTACCCCTCCTTTTATTTAAAATCTCACAACTCCATTGTATTGTCATCATGTGAGAGAGTGTAGTTTTAGTAAGTACCCCCTCCCTTTATTTGTAATCTCACAACTCCATTGTATTGGGTGCGTTCTAGTATACATTGAGGGTAACCCCCAAGGTATCTTACTTGGGGGGTTGTGACCGGCATTGACCGGTTACAACACTTTTAAATTTAATTTATTATATTAAAAGATTAATATAATATTTAGAAACTTAATAAAATTATTTACTTATAATCCACATTATACATAACATTTCTTAAAATATTACTATTATTATATTAAGAATAATTTTTTATATTAAAATTTAACATTTTTAAATATACATTCTCCTACACAAGTTGTGAAGCCTCACACACAATTTTAAAAGGCTCGCACACAAAATTTTATTTTGCGTATGCCACCTAGAGACTATGTGCGATACCTTTCAGATTGTGTGCGCAATCAAAGATTCCTTGATGTGCGCGCCACAACACACAAGTTGTGAAGCCTCGTACACAAATTGAAAAGACTCGCACACAAAATTTTATTTTCCGTGTGTGCACACCTAGAGATTGTGTGCAACACCTTCCTGATTGTGTGTGCAATCAAAGATTCTTTGATATGCGTGCCACAACACATAAGTTGTGAAGCCTCACACATAATTTGAAAAGGCTTGCACACAAAAATTTATTTTTTTGTGTGCGCACACCTAGAGAATGTTTGCAACACCTTCCTAATTGTGTGCGCAATCAAAGATTCCTGGATGTGCACGCTACAACACACAAGTTGTGAAGCCTCAGACACAAATTGAAAACGTTCGCACACAAAATTTTATTTTCCGTGTGCGCACACCTAGAGACTGTATGCGACACCTTCCTGATTGTGTGCACAATCAAAGATTTCGCGATGTGCATGCCACAGTACACAAGTTGTGAAGCCTCGCAAAAAATTTGAAAAGGCTCGCACACAAAATTTTATTTTCTGTGTGTGCACACCTAGAGAATGTTTGCAACACCTTCCTGATTGTGTGCGCAATCCAAGATTCCTCGATGTGCGTGGCATAACACAAAAGTTGAAAAGCCTCGCACACAATTTGAAAAGACTCGGACATAAAATTTTATTTTCCTTGAGCACACACCTAGAGACTATGTGCAACACCTTCACGATTACGTATTGCAATCAAAGATTCCTTGATAATGCGTGCGGCCTGATTGTTAAACCTCGCACACAATTTGAAAAGTCTCGCACACAAAATTTTATTTTTCATGTGCGCACACCTAGAGAATGTGTGCGACACCTTTCTGATTGTGTGCGCAATCAAAGATTCCTCGATGTGTGCACCACAACACGCGAGTTGTGAAGACTCGCACACAATTTGAAAAGGCTCGCACACAAAATTTTATTTTCTGTGTGCGCACACCTAGAGACTGTTTGTGACATCTTTCTGATTGTGTGGGCAATCAAAGATTCCTCGATGTGTGTGCTACAGCACACAAGTTGTGAAGCTTTGCACACAATTTGAAAAGGCTCGCACACAAAATTTTATTTTCCGTATGCGCACACCTAGAGACTATATACGACACCTTCCTGATTGTATGCGCAATCAAAGATTCCTCAATGTGCGCGCCACAACACACAAGTTGTGAAGCCTCGCACACAATTTGTGAAGGCCCGCACACATATAAGTCCTTTGCTTGTGAGATGAGCAAAATTCAGGTCAGGTCCTCGGACTTTTTAAAATAACCAAAAAGTCCCTATCCATCTCCATTAACCGTAGTTAGGGTTTTAATTCATTAAACCCTCCTTTTTCTAAATAAATTCAGATTTGGAAAATTACTTTAATTACCAAACAATTTAAAGAGAATTTAAAATCCATTTATTCCATTAAAAATCTTGGATTTTACAGTTTACGAAATTAATTAAATATAGAATACTAAAATGTAAAAATTAATTTTAGGAATCTTTGATCGTGCACACAATCAGGAATGTGTTGTCCACAATATGTAGATGTGCGCACACGAAAAATAAAATTTTGTGTACTAGCCTTCACAAATTGTGTGTGAGGCATCACAACTTGGGTGTTGTGGCACACACATCGAGGAATCTTTGATTGCTCACAAAATCATGAAGGTGTCGCACACAGTCTCTTGGTGTGCGCAAATGAAAAATTAATCTTTTATGTGCGAGCCTTTTCAAATTGTGTGCGAGGCTTCACAACTTGTGTGTTGTGGCGCGCACATTAAGGAATCTTTGATTGCTTACAAAACCATGAAAGTGTCACCCACAATATCTAAGTGTGCACACATGGAAAACAAAATTTTGTGTGCGAGCCTTCACAAATTGTGTGCGAGGTTTCACAACTGGTGTGTTGTGGCGCGCACATCGAGGAATCTTTGATTGCGCACACAATCAAGAAGGTGTCGCACACATTCTCTAGGTGTGCGCACACGGAACATAAAATTTTGTGTGCGAGCCTTTTAAAATTGTGTGCGAGGCTTCACAACTTGTGTGTTGTGGCTTGCACATCGAGGAATCTTTGATTGCGCACACAATCAGGAAGGTCACACACACAGTCTTTAGGTGTGCACACACGGAAAATAAAACTGTGTGTGCGAGCCTTCACAAATTGTGTGCGAGGCTTCACAACTTGTGTGCTGTGGCGTGCACATCAAGGAATCTTTGATTGCGTACACAATCAGAAAGGTGTCGCAAACAGTCTCTAGGTGTGCGCACATGGAAAATAAAATTTTGTATCCGAGCTTTTTCAAATTGTGTGCGAGGCTTCAAAGCTTGTGTGTTGTGGCACACATCGAAGAATCTTTGATTGCGCACATAATTAGGAAGGTGTCGCACACAGTCTATAGGTGTGTACACACGGAAAATAAAATTTTGTGTATAAGTCTTTTCAAATTGTGTACGAGGCTTCACAACTTGTATAGGAGAATGTATATTTAAAAATGTTAAATTATCATTTAACATCAATAAATGTTTAATATCAAAAATTAGTCTTAATATAACAATAGTAATATTTTAACAAATGTTATGTGCTATGTGGATTATAAGTAAATAATTTTATTAAGTTTCTAAATATTATATTAATATTTTAATATAATAAATTAAATTTAAAAGTGTTGTGACCGGCCAATGCCGTTCAAACACCCCAAGTAAGATACCTTCGGGGTTACCCCCAAGGTATCCTAGAACGCACCCATTGTATTGTTATCATGTGGGAGAGTGTAGTTTTAGTAAGTACCCCCTCTACTTTGATGAAATTTCATGCACTACTTGTATGTTTCTCCTGTGAGAGAGGGAAATGCACACTTGTATACTAGAGCCCTTCCCTTTCTTGTATTCCCACCAAAGTCCCTTTTCCTTATGCCTTGAGAGTGGTGACTTGCATCTAACTCCCCAATCTTTTAATAATAAATCCAAACGCAAGGAGGTCAATTAACAAGCATAATTAGGGAAGATTAAATATTTTATTAATGCATAAAAAGCATAACTTTTACATAATATCTCAGAGCTTTTATTAATGATAAACCTTCTTAGTGGGTCACTTTTCTTAGTTGGGCTGAATTCTGTTATAATACAAGCTTTCATAGTGGTATAAAGATGACTTCCTTCGAAGCATTATACAGACGACGACCTCCAACTATTCTGGCATACACGCTCGGTTCGTCATCACTTCAGGCCTTGGATGAACTTCTCCAAGAGCGTGATGTATTGCTGCGAATATTGCGTACCAACCTCAAAAGTGCCCAACATCGTATCCAACAGAAGGCCAACGCACGTCGTCACAAACTTGTACTAGACATTGGAGATCAGGTGCTTGTGCGCCTCCGGCCTTATCGACAGATATCCGTAGTCCACAGGGGATCACCCAAGTTATCACGTCATTTCTACTGCCCTTTCAAGGTTGTGGAGCATATTAGCCCGGTGGCCTACCGCCTGGACTTATCATCCGATTACCGCATTCATCCGGTCTTTCATGTCTCATTCCTGAAGCCATTCCAAGGAATTGCCTTGGGTGACGCTTGTCCTCTTCCTGCGACTAGCACCAGTTTGTGACCACTTCCCTTACCTCTCGCCATCTGTGCTACACGTCAGATATTACAACATGGCAAACCCGTACCATAGGTATTAGTTCAATGGCGGGACTGTGCGCTAAAGAATGCCACATGGGAGAACTTGGAGGAGATCCGGTGACTCTATCCCAATATCCACCTTGAGGACAAGGTGAATTTCCACAGGGAGGCGGTTGATACGATCATCAAGGTGGATGAGCAAAACGGAGTGGCAACTGGAGTGAAGATGGTGGTCTGGGGACCATTGAGCTGGAGAAAGAGCACACCACGCGTCGAGAGAGGAGTCGCCCATTATCGATGGAGGACTATGAAATAGGATTGGATCATGCCTGATAGAGATAGCAATATTCAAGCATGCAATATCATTGATTTTAGTATTTCTTTTATTTTATTTCCCTTAATGTCGTTTATCCAGTAGTGTAATGGCTAAATCAGTGTGGCGAGGGGCCACGTGATTGGCATTGTTGCTTATATAAGAATTAGGGTTTTGCTTGTAATAACCATTGCTGAATATAGTGGTGTTTGGTGGCTGCGGCCTATCTCCCTTCTTTCATCCTCTACTTCTCTTCTCACTTTCACCTTATTCTCCTCTTCACAGCCAGGAGCTAACCTTTGCTCGAAAAAGGCCACGATACTTCTTGGGGCATATCAGGCTTGTAACTGTTAGAATAAACATTATGATGTTGTGATGTTGGAGCCAACATGGAGTACACTTGTTTGTTTCAGGGAAACATCCATCATCAGGATCATTATTTAGATTATAAGAACTGATAAGCCAAACTTGGCCTTGCTGAAAAGCTGTGGCATTCATAAGTGCAATCTCCGGGATATCTGTAGGTATCCTGCAGTAAACCTAATAAACCCCAAATTTTGCATTTTTAGACTTTAAGGGGCATTATTGTCTTTTGATATGGTTAATCATGTTCTAGCAGTTCCATTTCATTCTATTCGATTTCATGCATTGATTATTCCAAACAACCTATATGAAACTAATGGTAAGACTCAACCAACATCCTATTGTATGAAGTGTCAAGCTAATCCACAATGGTCTATGCCCGGAATTGGCTTAGAATGGAGCTCAGCTGCCTGTTGGTAGGTGTTGCTTGGTCAAATTCGCCATTAGGCCATAAACTGGAGTATTAGAGAATCTACATGCTATCAAATAACTTCAGTCAAGGGTTTGTAGTTTAACTCCTCACTTAAGTTAGTGACTAATTAATGTTCCACTTTGGCTTCATTTTTATTTTCATAAGTATGCTGATGAGTAATAGCCACCCATGCATTCTTCAAATGGCTTAGCATTAAATATATCAATGCCAACATTAGAAACTGACGGTTATTTTTTCCAAGAGAAATACATTTGCCATCCTATCCAAGTTGCCAATTGTTGAGGGGAAAATTAGACTCCACACGTGGCACAAATCAGGTGAAGAGGCTCTGATGCAGGAGGCTCGAGTCAAATATCAGTGCTGAGTTGGCAGGTCAACGTAAAGACGGGAAGTTATCGAGTCAATTCCAAGATTGGGTCGGTTTTGGGTGTGGTTCGGTATTTTGGCCATAACTTTGGCTACTGATATCAGAATCGTGCATTCGACCCCAATTCGGAAAGATCTTTTATACGCCGCGACATGGGGACATCATATTAGAGAGAATTTTAGTTTTTTTTATTTTTAGAAAAATTTAATTCACCAAATTAGGGTTTTAGGTCTTTTTCCTATTTTTGGTAATATTTCATATGCCAAATTAGGATAGAATTTGAATCCGATTTGATCTCAGATTTTTAGAAATTATCTTATTTGTTTAGAGTTTTAAATATAGATAAGTTTAGTTTTAAATAATAATTTGTCAATTTTAGCAAATTTAGATTAGATGATAAGGTTTCTAGGTTAATCTTTTGAGGCTATTTAACCCGACTTGTGGGTGAGTTTTTCATTATTGAATTTTGATTAATAATATTTTCCTGAATTTCAGAGTGTTTTCTCTGGTTCTTTTGGTTCTTCGCTTGTTCTTCCTGGCGGTCCTTGGACCCGGCTAGCCCGCGGGATAATCGCTACCCCGCCCGGCGTCAGTTGGTACCAGAGCTCATCATCTTCCTGGGAAGCGTCATCAGCGACATCAATGACTGGTGGTCGTGGTCGTTGGGTTGGACAGGTTCTGATTGAGGAAGTCCAATACCGTGACCTGAGCGCATTGGAGGCGATGAACAAGGATCTACAAAGGCAAGTCGCGGAGTTAACCTAACGCTTGATGATCAAGGATTTGCAGAGGCAAGTCAATAGAAACCTTATCATCTAATCTAAATTTGCTAAAATTGACAAATTATTATTTAAAACTAAAGTTATCTAAATTTAAAACTCTAAACAAATCAGATAACTCATAAAAATCCGAGATCAAATCCGATTGGCATATAAAATATTACAAAAAATAGAAAAAAATAACTGAAAACCATAATTCGACGGATAAAATATTTCTAAAAATAAAAAAAAAATAACTAAGGTTGCGTTTGGTTGCGTTTTCCATTTTCCGTTTTCTGAAAAGGTGGAAAACACAGAAAATGGAAAACGCAAAAACTGGAAAATGAAAAAGCTGTTTGGTTGGAAACTGTTTTCAGAAACAGAAAATGGAAAAGCTATTTGGTTTGTTATAAAACTGTATAGTATGTTTTCTGGTTATTTTTTGAAATATGTATATACAGTTTTATTTACTATTATAAAACAATATAATAAATGTAAAATAGACTATAACCCAACATAATATTTGTAATAAACAACTAATACGCATACAAGTAAGAGTTCAAACATTTCCACAAAACAAATAAAAGAACTAATAATAGTTCAAACTTTTTCATAATCCAAATAACAAATCAAAGTTCAAACATACAATAAAGCTAAAGTTCAAATAGATAATAAACAAAGTTCAAACAACATAAATAAAACCAAAGTTCAAATAGACAAATACATATTAAGTCTAGACCAACAATGCCATCCTACGGTAGATTTTTCAACCATTCAAGTCTCCTTTTAGCTGGCACTCTGATGAACATGTTCCTTGTTACAGGGTCTCGCATAGATTGCGAAAACTTGGAATACATGTCATCGGTAAGACCTTCCATACCATTCAAGATTTCCATACACACATCAACAGAGAATAGATCATCTTGTTTTTCACTCCCTTCAGCCATCTTTGCCAATATGCCTTCAAAGTACTTCTTACGCAACGAGCTCTCCTCACATCTTGATTCATTACTTGAAATCCATTGATCAACCAACAAGTCCATTCTGTCCATCTTACGCGGTTTGGATCGACGCTCAAATGGTGATTTTCCCCTGCGCCCATCACTGCTAGCACCAGCTTCAAAAGGACCATTAAAATGATCACCATCACCATGATCAGTTTCACTGGGAGCACCTTGAGCTTAAGAATAACCATGCAAAAAATCTTCTTCCAACTGCCTATCTTCATCAGAATCTGGAGGCGCCTGTGTGGAGGAATGCCCCATCATACCAGAAGCTAGTGTCCCATCAAACATCTCAACTAGAACACTATAATGCTCACAACCTTCCTTCCGAATGATCTTATACTCTTTCTTGTTTTTCTGCATAAACATCAATGATAACTATAAGAACAACAAGCACTATTAATGAAAACATTGAATTAATACAAATCACATAAGCAAGTTAAATCATACCGCATAGAACTTTTCCCAAACATTTCAGGAGCATTAGCATTGTTTGTTTCAGGGTTCCAAGTAACCCCTTGATGAGCAAGCGGTCTTGGCAAAAGCTAATACTTAAGTCTCAACTGATTCCGCTTTGCCTTTAATCGATCCACTCCATAGTCCTCATTGATCGCAAGGAAGACTTCTCTATTGATCGCCTCCCAAGTCTCTTTTTGAATGTAGTTCCTTGAAGCTTATTTTGTTTAACCTTCTCATAGCATATATCGATGAACTTCTTCGTGTTCTCTTTCGACCAGTTAATTGACTCTCTATGTTCATTCCGATGTCCCCCCATAGGGTCCTGAACCATCAACAAGTTCAAAGATGAGTATGACTCAGACATAAATTTCAATCATTCAAAAAGAATTATATACAAGCAACCATCTGAAAACCATCTGCAAGACAATATTTGACAGATACAAGAGTAATGTAGGCCAAACAATTGTCAACACAAGGGCACATTAAAATAAGGAATTTCTGTTCAAAGGCACCAAACTTTCACCATTCTGCTGCCAAGGGAATCAGGGCAAAGATCGGATCAATCATAATTCACATCACGAAAGTAGAAAACCTATGATCACTTGGCACTATCATTTTTCATCCACAAAACTTATTCCCTCTGATTCCAGCTGACTATAAACTATAACTTAAATCATTTTCAAAGCTTCAAACCAAAGACCAAAAGAATGAGATGTTTACTGCTGCTCCAGCTAAGTTGATTAGTACATACTCCTTCCTGAGAAAAAATAGTTTGGTACTTTGATTTGATGTGATCAGTAATCTCATGCTGATAGTCACAGAAAACCACCAACAAACTTCATATCTATCTATATATGTGTGTGTGTGTGTGTGTGTGTGTGTGTGTGTGTGTGTGTGTGTGTGTGTGTGTGTGTGTGTGTAAGAATAAAAAGGAAAATTGGAATACATTGGCATTGGCAGTCTCTCCTCTGATGTGTAAGTTGAAGTTTAGACAGAGTTCACAATATATGATTGTGAATGCTTTGCACACTGCATAAATTGGTTGTTTTGGAAGCTGGAGGAGCAAACATCATGTTGATAGATATCATATCAGAAACTCCTAAAGGATTTGAGAGATAAAGTTCATAGACAATCTCCATTTGGTTAATGCAACATTCCACGCATTTTATATCACAAAAAGGAGATGCTTGAAAAGCTTGTTTGCTTCCCATTATATGAGCACAAAATTGTTAAGACCCAAATAGAGTCAAAATATACTTCCAGAAAATCAAAATTGCTGGTAATAGATTAAGATAAATTTAATTCAGATCCTCCTAATTATCAAACATTGTATATTAATCTAATCAAATTAAAAAAATTTATCAGAACTCCAAAATTAAGTATATATATTTAGGTAAATTAATACCAGTACAAGTGACCTAATTATATATGAAGTGCTCGTATTTCACCAATTAATCCATCGATCCCTTGTAATAATTAGAGATCGAGAGAATTAAGTTCATCCTAATGATCATATGAAATCAAACATTAATTAGATTGATTTCAAAATGTATGTACATGTAGAGGGATCAGAGAGGCTCGATCAAGCTCTGAGTGAACCTTTTAATTTCTACCAAAATCATTAATTGTATGTTGAATCTAATCAGCAATGCCTACAAAAAAAAAAGAAAAAAGAACAAAGAAAAGAAAAGAGAGATCGAAAAGGCTCAAGCTCATGATCATCATCATCATCATCATCAAATTGAACATAATTATAGTTAAGTATTCTTCCATTGAAATCAATGTCACATATATAATAAAGTAGAGATCGAGATAGAGAGAGATCACGTACACCACCAGAAAGCAAAGCAAATCTCTGAACAAGTCACCGGAGCAGGAGCTGACACCGCTCGGAGAAGGAGCTGACCCCGCCAGAGAAGGAGCTGACGTCGGGAATGGGAGCAAGACTATTAAACTCACTGGACAGGGGCGCTACAGGGAGAGAGACTGAGGAAGATGAGAAGGGGCTGTGGAGGCTGAGAAGTCAGGAGATAGATTTTATACTTACGTTTCATGCCACCGCGTTTTCCAAACCTAGAAAATAAGATTCTATCATTTTCCAATTTTCTGTTTTCCAACCTATTTCGTTTTTCGCCTTTTCCAAAAAATAGCTCAACCAAATGCATTTTCCCGTTTTTCGCGTTTTCGCAGAAAATGGAAAACAGCGAAAAAGCGGAAAACGCCCGGAAACGGACGAACCAAACGCCCCCTAAGATTCTCTCAAATATGACGTCCCATGTCGTCCACGCCGAAAATGGCTTTCTGAATTGGGGTCGAACATGCGATTTTTATATCGGTTGCCAAAGTTATGGCCAAAATACCGAACCAAACCAAAAACTGACCCAATCTTGGAATTGACTAGATAACTTCCCGTCTTACGTTGACCCGCCAACCCGGCAACATTTGACTTGAGCCTCCTGCATCAGTCACCCCGGGTTGGAAAGGACTCGACATCGAGTTCGACTGTACCTCTGTTAGTAGGTCTGGATCTCCGTGCTTGATCTCTCTCAAAACCCTTGAGACAGAAATTAGGTTAGTAGTGTTGGTTACCGGGTCAGAAGTGTTTTCCTCCCATCGGGATGCCAACACAACGCTAGCCCCATCATCTTCATAGATGGGCTCACCAATATCCTCCTCGAGCTCGCCAATTTCCTCCTCGTAGTAGTCATAGATGGGCGAGATCTCCTCCTCCGCATCTTCGTTGAAGATGGGCAAGATCTCCTCCTCCGCATCATCATTGGAGTTGGGTGAGATCTCCTCCTCCTTATCATCGTCGTAGATGGGTTGGTAGATGGGTTGGTCAAACCTTTTATTGGTATGATTATGGTACTGGACTTCCTCAGCAGGAACCTGTCCATGACAGGCATGATCAAAACCAATCGCCGCCAGAGGGCTTTATAATTTTTTGACTTTCCTCTTCAAATCCTTGATCATCAAGCATTGGGTTAACTCCGCGACTTGCCTTTGTAGATCCTTGTTCATCGCCTCCAGGGCGCTCGGGTAACGTACTAGACTTCCTTAGTCGGAACCTGTCCAACCCGACGACCATGACCACCAGTCATTGATGTCGATTATGACGCTTCCCAGGAAAATGATGAGCTCTGGTACCAACTAATGCTGGGCGGGGTAGTGATTATCCAGCGGGCTAGCCAGATCTAAGGACCGTAAGGAAGAACAAAGTAAGAACCAAAAGAACCTGAGAAAATATTCAGGAAAATACTTTTATTCAAAACTCAATAATGAAAAACTAACACAAGCTGGGTTAAATAGTCTCAAAAGATTACCCTAGTAACTTTATCATCTAATCTAAATTTGCTAAAACTGATAAATTATTATTTAAAACTAAACTTATCTAAATTTAAAACTCTAAAAAAATCATATAACTCTTAAAAATCCAAGATCAAATTGGATTCAAATCCTATCCTAATTTGGCATATGAAATATTACCAAAAATAAAAATAAAAAATCGAAAACCCTAATTAGGCGGATAAAATATTTCTAAAAATTAAAAAATAACTAAAATTCTCTCAAATATGACGTCCACATATCGGGCACGCCGCAAATGGCTTTCCGAATTATGGTCGAACACGCGATTCTGATATCGGTAGCCAAAGTTTTGGCCAAAATACCGAACCACACCCAAAACTGACCCAATCTTGGAATTGACTCTATAACTTCCCATCTTTACATTGACCCGCCACCTTGTAACATTTAACTCGAGCCTCCCCGTGATCAAGACCCGACCATCTCCAAGTGTAGAGCCTCAATATAATTCCAAGGTGGTGAACCGTGGGATCCTCATCGCCTTCCTTGGGACACGATCGAGGAGTCGGCTCCAAATTCTGAGGGGTGGCCTTAGAAGCGGCCCCAGTTGCTTGCGCCTCCCCCGTGTGTTTCCCTCAAGGATCCTCGGAGATCTTCCCAGGGATGGAAGTTGGAGTTTGTCCAGTCCCCCTTCGCACCTCTGGAGGAGGGCTATTAGGGACGGTTGTTCCGAGAATTTCCTTGCAAGCCCTGTATCTCCTTCTTGGAAGTACAACCCCGGTGACCTTCACAGGGAAGCACTTGTGTAGCCATTCTTGAAGCGCACGCCCTGTCCGATCAGTGATCCACACAAGTAAGTACCTTCGTTGCCATTCTGCCTCCCAATATGAATTTGTAAGCTTGAAGACTTGCGCAGGGAGGGTGCCCTGGCAGGTCACGAGCTCGGGTCTGGTCGGACCAAGCCTTCAACTCCACAAAGTTGTGTTCTTGGATCACTCATCGGTCCGGAAACTATTACCGCGCCTACGCGGGGTAGGTAGAGTGCGTGTAGACCTACTTGTAGGGTTATAGTTTGTAGCTTTACGCTCTTTACTTGTAACATTCTTCGAGAAATAAATAAAACTCAGCTTCATTTACTCTCTTTTCTCCATCTTGTTCATTAATCTACTTCTACTCACCATCTTCCATGCAATGTGAAGCCCGGGAGAGCACCTTCCCAGTCCTTGTGATGTCCCTTTACCCATTAGACACAAGATTGCCGGAAGAGGGTGTGCGCTCTCCAAGAGGTTCTCTTTTCTCGAGTAAGTTCAGCCTACGCCATAATGAGGGCATCCTCTGGTCTTAGCTTTTAGAGAAAGCTGAGGAGGCGCCACTATCATAGCCATGCTTGGGGAACGGTTTCTCTCGTCTGCTAGGAAGGACCGTGGCCCACTTGTCAACTATTCATGGGGAGCTCTTCCCTGGGTTTCTCGGGATTGTTAACCTTCCCCCCTTTAAAATGCCCTCCTGGGGATATCGAGCTCGCATTCCTTTCTCACAAATCTTCTCAAGAGCCTCTTTGAAGGAATGGACAGCGAGCAAGTGTTGAAGACCTCAAAGGAATAGTAGAGTCTGCGCTACAGCTCGCCGAGGAAAGAGAGGCATTTTGAGGAGGGGAGCTCTGTGCAGAGAGGGTAGGTCATTGCTTCTAGCCCCTCAGAGTTCCTGAATGGGAGGAACCTGGGAGAGGAGGAGCCTAAGGCCCGTGTTCAGTCGAGGGAGGCTGATCGCTCTGAGTTGGAGAGGTTGGAGGCCGAGTTGCAAGGGAAAAAGCGGAGCTAGCTTAGAGGGACCTCATCGTTCAACAGCTTAGGAAGACGCACACACTCAAGTTGGAGTCGGTGAGGGTAAAAAAGGAGGAGTTGTAGCAATGATTCGGTTTTATACATACGCGAGGAAGGTAATCAAAAGAGAAAGAAGATGTAGGAATGGTGGAGGAGGCTCGCAGTTCTGTGGAGGCGTTCCTGGAGTCGAAGGAGTATCGAGTTAGCTTGGAGGGGGCGGCCCAAGCCGAGGTTGAAAAAAGCTTCAAGATTTGTCAGGAGGTCAAAAGCCTAAGCCCAAACATTACCTTCGACTCACTAACCCCCAAGCAGGTACTCCAAGGCTTGCTACATGATCTTGGCCAGCGGTTCGGCCTCCACCTACGTCATGAAGTAGTCTATAGCGTCAATAAGGAACTTCAACTACCTGATCGCCATAGGGAATGGGCCAAGGATGTCGACCCCCTAGACGACAAAGGGTCTCGAACTAACAATGGGGGTTAGCGGTACGGCGAGCCACCACTAGACCAAGGAGTGTAGCTGGCAAGCCTCACAGCTCCTCACGAGAGTGTATAGGTCTCGGGCCATCATCGGCAAGTAATATCCTTGCCTGCGGGTTTTATGAGCTAGGGCCTTGGTCCCCAGATAGTTACCACAAACCCCCTCATGAATCTCCCGTGAGCATGTAGTCTGGCTTCCATGGTTGCGGGGAACTTTAGGTACGACATTGCGTACACTCTCTTGCAGAGTTGGTCGTTTAGCAGGGTGAACCATATCAACTTGCTCATAACCTTCTTGGCCTCCTTTCGGTCGGTTGGCAACTACCCGTCCCTCAAGTAGTCTTGTATGGGGTCCACCCAACATGACTCTTTGTGGGCGTCGCAAAGCTTCTGCGAATCTTACACGTCAATGGGCCGACCGGGGAGTTGCAGGAACTTTACGGGGTATCTCGGGTCAACACCTTGAGAAGAGGCGAGTTTTAACAGGGCGTCGGCCTCATCATTTTCTAACCGAGGAATCTTTGTGACCCGATTGTGGCTAAACCGAGGAGCCAGTATTTTCACCGCTTCCTTTTATTTTGTCCTGTTTCCTTCCTTGGCTTTGAACCCCTCATTCAGGTGTCCAGCGACGAGGTGCGAGTCGATGTACGCATGTAAGCGCTCCACGCCCAACTCTAGGGCTAGCTTCATGCCCACGATCATGGCTTTGTACTCAGCTTTGTTATTGGTGACTTTAATCGAACCTGAGAGTTGTGTTGATTTCCAGCCATCCAAGGATTTCAGTACCAGTCATACCCCGGAGCCGCTCCTCGTCGCCAAGCCATCAACATGTAGGACCCATGGGTCCGCCGATTATCCTGCCACCAGAGAACTTTCAGTGTCAGGGACCGAGTCTTCTCCCATTGAGGTCATGTCTGCATCAAAGTCGGCAGGGCGTGCGCCTGGACTACAGCCCAGGACTTGTACGCAATATAAAACTCGCTTAACTCGTTGGCCAACTTCAACAGCCTCCCAAAGGTCTCCGACCTCTGCAGTATATGTCTTTAAGGGTTGATCTTTGAGGTCAGTGAATCAGTGCGCTTGGAAATATGGCCTTAACCTCCGAGCTGAGGTAACCAAGGAATATACCCATTTTTCGATAAGCAAGTATCTTATCTCGGAGTCATTCAATACTCGGCTAGTATAGTAAACAGGTAATTAGACCCCGTCTTCCTCCTTGACGAGAACCGAGCTTACCACTTGGGTGGTGGCTGTTAGGTATACAAAGAGCTCGTCTTCTTCTCGGGGCTTGGTCAGCAGTAGAGGGAAGCTCAGGTATTCCTTTAGGTGCTGGAAGGCCTTTTCACATTCCTCTATCCACTCCACCTTCGGAACCTTCCGGAGAGCCCAGAAGAACAATAGACTCTTATCTCTGGATTTCAAGATGAACCGGCCTAAGGCCGCGAGTCTCCCGTTTAGTCTTTGGATCTCGCGGGCAGTCTTCGGGGAACTCATCTCCATGACTATTTGGATCTTGTCCAGGTTTTTCACGATTCCTCGTTATATGACCATGAAACCGAGGAACTTCCCTGACCTTACCCCAAACGCACATTTGTTTTAATTGAGGTGCATCCCGTAGTCGCGGAGCGTTTGGAAGGTTTCACCGGCCTGTGATGTGTTGGTGGGTCTTCTCGTTCTTGGCGTGCATATGGATTTCACGTATACCTCTCGTGTTCCTTTCCGGCTCATTCTAGAAGACCTTAGTTACTAGCCTCACGAGAGGTTACTCCCTGTTCTTGAGGCGTATGGGCATGACCGGATAACAAAGTAGGTTCCCTTTATCCGCGGATTTAAGGACGTCTTCTCCTCATTGGAATTGGCTACAATTAGATACGGATGGCCAGATAACAGTTGCTCCTGTGTTCGATGAATTGCCGCACTTATTCCGCGCTTCCTCACTCGCAACAATGAGCCCTAATTAAATTTAGGGATCGCATGAAATCTTATCAAATACTTTAGTGAGATTCAAAAGGTTTATTATATTAGATTGTAAATAGGGTTGGATTATATATCTTTACTCTATCATGACCTTCAATTGTCCATAATTATTTTATGTTTGGGAGTTAGTGGTGGGTGACATTAATTAATGGAATTTGTGTATTGAATTTATTCAATGAATAAATTCTATATGATAGGGTTAATTAACCTTGGATGACAATGCAATTAGGAAGTGTTTGAATTCAAAAAAAAAATATAATAATAATAATAATAATAATAATAATAATAATAATTATTATTATTATTATTATTATTATTATTATTATATATATATATATATATATATATATATATATATATATATATATATATATATATAGACGTGATATTAAGCGGTACGTAGGATCATCTGCATTCTCACGCCTTCCGTTTGGCCCTACTGGAGCATGTTTGAAGGATTTCCAACCATACGGATGGGAAGATCATAGAAAAATAAGCTAGCATGTCCATTTTCATACAATTTTGTAACCGTTTCGTCCTCCCACTTAACGGTTCTTATTTTATAGAAATCCGAACAATCCAGAATTTCAACCATTAAGTGAGAGAACCAAACGGTTACCAAATTGTAAGAAAATGGACATGCTAGCTTATTTTTCTATGATCTTCCTATCTATACGGTTGGAAATCCTTCAAACATGCTCCAAGGGGCCAAATGGGAGGCGATCGGGAAGGCACAGTGCATTCGGTCGACCGTGTGATATCAGGACTATATATATATATATATATATATATATATATATATATATATAATAATAATAATAATAATAATAATAATAATAATAATAATAATAAAATGTTACAATGCGGCCGGCCGCATTTGCAGCTAGCCCATTATAACACCACTGTGCATTGGGTATTTGTTGTTTTTATTATATATATATATATATATATATATATAGTAGTGATAGAATGAGGTCGGCCGCACTTGTGACCGCTATATATAATATTTTTAATAATCTATTTATATATATATATATATATATATATATATATATATTGATTTATCTATATATTTAGATAATATTTAGATATGTATATATAATTTTTATAGATAATATGTATATATATATATATATATGTATTGTGATGATAAGATAATTTAAAAATTATATATACATATCTAAATATTATCTAAAGTATATAGATAAATAATTATATATATAAATAGATTATTTTATATATATATATATATATATATATATATATATATATATATATATATATATATAAATTAAGTCGTGTTACTATATGCCACCGTAGTAACAGGTAGAAATCCAACCGTATGGATGGAAAGAACGTTGAAAAATAAGCTAACATGTCAATTTAATACAATTTGGGAACTTGTAGGGTCTTCATCTTAAAGGGTGAAAATTTGAGACCCGGTAAGATTTCTATAAATTTTCACCCTAAGATGAAGACCCTGCAAGTTCCCAAATTGTATGAAAATTAATATACTAGCTTATTTTTCGATGTTCTTTTCATCCATACGGTTGGAGTTAGAAAAAATACTTTCTAAGCGCCTCAAAATGAGGCAACCTTAAATGAATAGTAATGTGTCCGGCCTTATACTAACATATATATATATATATATATATATAGACTGGTGTTTGTATATGGCTGGCCGGAATACTGTTCATTTAAAGTCGTCTTCCATTTGGCCACTTGTACAGTATTTTAAGGATTTCCAACCTTATGGATGGAAAAAACATCGAAAAATAAGCTAGCATGTCAAGTTTCATACAATTTGAGAACTTATAGGGTTTTCATCTTAACGGGTGAAAATTTATAGAAATCTTACCTGTTTAGAATTTCACCCTTTAAAATGAAGACCCTACAAGTTCCCAAATTGTATGAAAATTGACACGCTAGCTTATTTTTCGATGTTCTTTCCATCCATAAATTGGATTTATGTAAAATACTGTGCAAGTGGGTTAAAATCGGGCGACCGCACTTGCATAGTATTATGGCCGGCCACACTGTAACACGACCCTATATATATATTGATGACCGCACTTGCATAGTATTACAGTACCATTAATCAGTAAAGATCTAATCTCTATATATATATTGATGTATCACATATATATATAATAATCATATAAAATATATACATAAATAGATATATATATATATATATATATATATATATATATATATATATATATTATATATAGTTATATAAATATAGGAATGTGATACTATAGGGTCGGTCAAATTAAGAGGCCAGCCTTAACACTATTCATTTAAGGTTGCCTCATTTTGAGGCACTTGGAGAATATTTTTTCCAAATCCAACCGTATGGATGGAAAGAACATCGAAAAATAAGTTATGTCTATTTTCATACATTTTTGTGACCGTATGATCATTCATTTTAAATGATGAAATTTTATAAAAATCTTAACGGGTTAAATTTTTGTCTTTTAAGATAAATGATCATACGATCACAAAAATATATGAAAATCGACATACGAGCTTATTTTTTGATATTCTTTCCATCCATACTGTTTGATTTGAAAAAAATACTCTCCAAATGTTTCAAAATGAGGCGATCTTAAATAAATAGTGATAAGATCGGCCCCATAATAACATGACTATATATATATATATATATATATATATATATATATATATATATATATATGTATATTTGATACTATGCGATCGGCCTTAACATTGTGTAAGTGTGGTCACCCAATTTGAGCACACTTGCACAGTATTTAAAGAAAATCAAACCGTACAGATGGAAAGAACATCAAAAAATAAGCTAGCATGTTAATTTTCATACAATTTGGGAAGGTGTAGGGTTTTCATCTTAAAGGGTGAAATTCTGAACTTGTAAGATTTCTATAAATCTAACAAGATATAAGAAGGAAATGAAATCAATAAAATAATAGTAATAATAATGCATTGAGGATTTGAGTGCACGATTTGATGGTGGATATAGAGATATAAAATAATAAATAATAATGCATTGAGTGCACGATTTGATGGTGGATATAGATAGATATAAAACATACATGGTGAAGATAAAGTAAAATTGCAAGTGCAATTAACTCCATATGGATATTACACACACTCTCTCACATAGCATGGATGACTGAGCAAAAGAGGGTTTAGAGAAAGATAAAGAAAGTGGGAGGAGTTAGACATTAATAACTATCAAACTTCATTAAGAGAATGATAAACCAATACTTGTACAAGCTGCCGATTTAGTTTACCTTACGCTTATGTTTAATAACCGTGGAAAGAAAAGGAAAGAGAGAGTTTGTCACAAAGGTAAATAGTATTCATAATATGGGTAATATCGTTGTCAAATGTAAAGGGAAGGTCCGAGTGTCAATCAATGATAATGGACTCACGGCTCACTCCAAGATGGCTCAAACTTTAAATTGGGTTGGGTTTGATGAAAGTAATGGACCCATTTAGACGGGTTAGCTTGGTCATTTGAGACTTAACAAAGCTGTGGGGTTGGGCTTAATGTAAGACAAATAGGCCCCAAAAACTGGCCAATCATTTAGGGAAATAATTGTCCTTCTATATACTTGTGTATGTACTGAGATATATTCCCCTTACCAGATACCGACGAAGCGTAGAGCCACGTCAGAAGGGACACAGATCGATCGAGTAGATCTTTGATAGAGGTAAGTTACTCTTGCCTAATTCCTACTCAATGATGAGTATTTGTTGATTTTGCTATTGTTATATTCTAGCATGCTTATGATGATCTTGATCACTGTTTTGACTATACACACATATTTGATATTTCTGATTTGTTGGATTATTCCATGATTGTGTGTGTATGTTTGATATCTGTTCATGTGTGATGGTATTTACTAAACATGCTTGTCCGTTGATCGGCACGTGGCCGTGGGCACACGTGAGACTGTGCTCTGTCCGGATAGATGTATGTTAGTTGAGTTCTATTCCTTCCGCCCGGTGCAGTGGAGCATGGCTCCCGCAGGACGTTCAGGGCTGAGGACACCCTGGCATTTTGGTATTCCATACCAGAGGGGTTGTAATACTACGGTACGCCCAAATTATCAGCTGGGTGATTCACCGTGTCGACATCGCATTTAAAGGTGGCGCTATCGACTTACGACAAGAGTGTCGTTTCCAGCTAAGGCGATGATGTTGACCAGGGGATGCTTGATAAGTCTTCCTTGGATTTCTCTTCCAGAGCTTTAGGTTGTAGTTGCATTAGGAGTCCCTAACATTGATAGTCTTTTGTGGTAGGTTTGAAACTCCTAAATGTTGGATAGTGCAGGGCGTGGTCTCCACTTGCTTGATTAGTCATGTCCTTTGATTTGCTTTACTTATTGTTGGCTTATCACTTGTTTTGTTACATGACTTCCCTGTGATTCATGCGGGAGTACTTACTAGGCTTTCCTTCCGAAAGCTCATACACTTACTTTACTCTTTTTCAGATCTTGAAGAGTAGCTATCTCGGACTCATGAGCGGTACGAAGGATTGGGAAATTGTTGCAGAGGTTCGAGAACCTCATGATTGATTTTGAGAGTGAGATTTTATTTATAGGACCCTTGTAGGGCCTTGACTTATGTAGGGTACTTGTACCCTTATTTCCTTTCCGCTGTAGACTTTGGATTATTCATTTTTTTTATTTGGATTTTTTTATGTTTATTTGTATATGTTCTTGATTTCCTAGGCTTTCTATCCGAGTGAGGTGCGTCTCTACTTGGGTATGGCCGACCTGCTCGCGTGCTCGAGGCCTGGGTTCTGGGTCGGGGCATGACACCTCTCATGGTAGGGATTGAGGGTTGGTGATGAGGCTGACCAAACTACCACCTAAACCTTAATCACAACCTATTATTTTATGAACCCTTTGGATTGATTTCTTTTCAGTCCCCAAACTAGCATCTTTTACATGGAAGTCCTTACACTATGATTGTTTCAATTCATACCAATGTAGTATCGCAAGAACATATAAAAGAAATATAAGGCGTTACTAGTATACCAGGGGTGGTCTTTATATAACAACATGACCTTCTTCTTTGTCCTTGCAACAACAAAGAAGGTCTCCATTGGCAACCTGCAAAATAAGTATGTATAAATAAAAGTGTGGCTACCACGTACTCTACAAACCCCAAAAACAACAAGGCAAGGTGAAAAAAGAAGGGTGTGCAACTCGAGAAGAAGACATGGCAGGGAAGAAAAAAAGAATTCATGGACTGTTGGGCTGAAGATGCTAAATGGACAGAGGAGCAAAAGATGTTAGAGGGATTGCTCAGCTTAAGCCATCACTTTTACCTATATATAATTAGATGTCAGAGGCACTGTCTAGTCAAATGCAAACATGTCGGGACTAAAAGATAAGTTTTCCTTTGGAGCACTTACACCCCAAACCTTCAATTGCCTGGGTAATCAATATTCATAAAAATATAAATATTTTTGTATATCTTTAGTTGGTTAAATATTAGTTTTATTTATAATGAACTTAATTAAAACAAATAACATTAATTAAAACAAAGCAAATACATTAATTAAAATTAAAAATTATATTAAATAAAATTAAAAAAAGTACATTAATTAAACATGATAATCTAAACAAGTAGGAAGACATCTAATCAAACTAATTTGTGGATGTATGATCTTTATCCACATTGTTAAGGGTGCTTTCATTCATGTTGCTAAGGGTGGCTTCATTAATGTATACGTTTTGCTTTCCAAAATTTTTACGTATCCAGAGAAAATGTCGAGCAATTCATGGTCATAATCTCTCAATCCATTTGATCTTGTTGTACTTGACGGGCATATTCCTTATCTTGAGTGTCTCAAATCTCTGTCTTTTTTTTTACCTAGGCCATAAAGACCTCCACTTACGGTACGGTCAGGGACGTGGCCATGGGCTCAGAGGAGTAAACTCACTCGATCGCTCTTGACCCCTCATCATGTGCGTACAAGCTTGAGGAGTAAACTTGACTCAAGGCTATGCTCACCCCAATTATGGGGCCTGGGAATTGAAACCGAGACCTCCAACACATGGGACCCGGGGATTTACCGCTAAGCTATTAAGCCTTTGGTTCAAATCTATGTCTTTCAAATGCATATTTTTCTCTATTTCTTTAAAGGTTGAGTTTACCAGTTGTGGCTATTCCTCAAGATACTTAGCCATGTCCTGATTATATGAACCAGCGGCTTGCTTCGACTTCTTTCTTCCTGCCGGTCGAGCCACTCCACCGGATTGTGACGGCCTCCTATGTACGATTGGTGATGTTAAGCAGTATAGTTGGTATCCCCCCATCACTAGGGGAATCAAATGTTGCTGGCTCTTAGGATGTTGGCGCCCATTCAGTTTGTGTCATATGTTTAGGCTGAAAGTCTTAGATAATCATAAATCTTGGATAGCTCTTAACAACTTCTCAACATTGAAAATGCGTGAATTCCTTCTTTACCATAGCATTGTACCAACATTGTGCTTGAATTTGCTAATATAAATAAGTAAATTAAGTAAATATATATTTTAAAAAATTAAGTTATAATTTTAAAAGTATGTTTTATGTATAAAATATTAAATTTTGTAAAAACAAGTAATTAAAATAAAGGTATGAGACATATATTGATTTAAATAAATAAAATATGTATTATAGGTAAATATTTAATTAAAAAATTACCTTGTCCCCAAGATTGGTGTCACTTTGATAATCTTCCGACGCCTTTTTCAAAGCATCCCTTCAATATCCTAGCGATTTATTCAACATTTTCCATCTATTAGAAAGACTCATTTTCGTGAGAGGAGAATCTGGTGCATTCGATATAAATTTTTCATGAATGAGGTTTCACAGTTTTGCATTTTTCATCTCATTCCCCGTCAACGGATTATGAGCAACTTCTCCCCAACATTGACACAACAATATATCTTTGGCGGTGGACCATGTAACACCCCAATCCTAATGAGGGCAGGTGTCACACCAGCCAGCTCAGGAGGGTGTCCTGAGCCCAAGGCTGTCAAATCTGGAACAAAAACCTGCGGAATAAACTGGAGACGGTAATAAAATCACGTAATAAGTCTGGAACTCATCCAAATGAAAAGTCATATCTGATACAGTACTCCACAGACTATACGTCTGGGTCTAGTCTCCAAAAGTAAAATAAATATAACTACAGAGTGCACAACGAAAGAAACAACTATGGGACGCCAGAGCCAACTAAGTCATCACCCCTCACCGGGTCTAGCTTCTACCCGAACTTCTGTCTGCTACCTGCACAAGGTGAGTGAGAAAAAGGGACTGAGCTACAGAGCTCAGTGATATGTGACCCCTACTGCCAGGTCAACTAAGACCTATGCATTATAATATATATAATCAGGTATATGAAGAATAACTCTACTCATATCTACATGTCAAAAGCCAGTAAAGCATGTGGTCTATGCATTATCTTCCAATCTGGAAATCATATAATGCAAGATCGACGGAAACCCGATAAAACAGTAAATATGAACATGTATGGCTATCTCATCATATGTACTAGATATGGGGAGCGTCATATCGAAAAGAATGCACCTCCATGCACTGCTCACGTCGTCAGATATACAAGCCAAATGGCTTGTGGCCGAAGAGAGGATGGGCGGGGACCGCGTCATATCCTCTATCCCTCAGTACCGAGCACTCCGAGAGTTGGAAAGGGGTTTTAAAGGTAAATTCATTTGAAAAGAAAGGTTTTCAATAAACCAAAAGAAATTCCTTTGAAAGCAAGAAAACCCTTTCCTTACTCGGTACTGGTCGGATCAACTCAACTAGAGCCGTATCTGTAGGGAGCAGTGGTCATCATAAGTATGCATATCTATCGATGCTCACATCATATATCCATACATTTATCCTCTTACATTCTTATGCAGAATTCTTCTATTCTACAAATGCAGTAAACTTCAAAATCATTCTCAAATCCGAATAAAAACCATACTCGGAAAGTAATATATCAAAACTCGATAAAACTCGATCAGAATACGAGAATGTCCAGTAGGTCCACTCACCTGTAGTCCTACGCAAGCCAAGCCTAACTCGGACCAACCGAAGTTCCCGACTTGCACTTTCCTTTCCCTGACTTCTAACTGGAGTCCCTTGCTCTCCGGGAATGTCACCAGTCTTTGGTAGGGTCGCTCTGGCTGTTAGCTCTGCAGAACCTTGAAGTCAGCCCAAAGCTAGGACCATGAGCGAGAGAGAGGAGAGCAACCTGCACCCAAACCTCGCGGGGAGCTAGGAGCAGAGGATGAGACAAGAGGCTGGTGGTCTTTGCTATGGAGGCAACGGGCGGGGGCCAGGTGGTTGGAGAAGCCTCCGAAAGTGAATTCCTTTACCCCTTTTTCCTCTAATTGCGTCTTGACCAAGGAGCCCGTGGCGGCCCTCTTTCACACCATCATGCATCTTGCGGACTCTGCTTTCGAGCCACCAATCCAATATTTCAAATTTCCTTTTTTTCTCTTATCACGAATTACCAAATCAATCCCCATGATTCTCTCTAATGACCAATCAGCCCCATGGCTGAAGTTCATTCCATTTAATTAATTTATCAATTGTCACATGCCTAAGTCTTTAATTTAATTTCCCCCCAATAAGTTATTTAAAGATTTAAATATTATTCATTCATCCCTCATTAATATAATATAATATTCTTTCCCTGCTAATAAAAATTATAACAACATTTTGTATTTATTTATTATTATTTATACAATATTCACAAAGAAAATCGGGGCGTTACAGACCATGAGTTGCATGAAGACATTATCGAAAAAACTGTATGTTTTTCGAATATAAAGTAAAAAACAGAGTGTAGAGTGAGTTTTGTTGATGTGAATGTGTGGAAAACTATGAAATAGTGTCAGGTATTTATAAAAAAAAAATTCAATTTTTTTTAAAATTTTATTATTTTATTATTATTTTATTTTAAATAATATAATTGTTAAGAATCTTAAGATATATTCGTTGTTTGATTTTTTTTTAATACAAAATAACCGTTACTCATTTTATCTTTTAAAAAATAAAATTGCATGGGCCCCCACCAATCTGCTCCATTACACGCTCGAGTAACCTTTTTTTGGGTGTTTAATCGGGCAAGTGGGGATCACCTATTGCCCGAAGAACTCACTGATGTATCTTTTTTTTTATTTGAACGGACAGGATTTGCTTTTTGTCGGAGCAAAATGTGTTGCGGTGAAAGTGCTCTTAAACTAAGGTTATTTTGCCCATAACATTTGAAATCAGGTCCTTTAGTCATTTTTTTATTTTTTTAGTTTTTTAAAAATCTTTCGAACCCTAATTAGATATAAAGTTGTCTTTTTTGTGAGTAGCACGGTGCAATCATTTTTCTTTTTTTTCATAAGAGAGCATGTGAAATATGCGATTTCACGGGGCCTATATGCAAAAACAAAACAAATTCGAGTTGGTCTCTCAAACCGTGTTTGAAAAGCGAACCGAAGGCTCGAACCCGGTTCAACGCCCTATTTTACTTCTTATCTCCCTGGCTTCAGTCTTCAGATCTCTATCTCCTTCTCTCTCGCTCTCCCGGGTTAGGGTTAGGGTTTCAGTGGAGAGAGATCTATCAGCATCATCGCTTTCTAGGGTTAGGGAGGTTCCAGAGGAGTAGTAATCATGTACAACGGTATAGGCTTGCAGACCCCTCGGGGATCCGGCACCAATGGCTACATCCAATCCAACAAGTTCTTTGTCAAGCCCAAGGCCACCTCCACCGCCCTCCCTCCTCCGTCGTCCTCCTCCTTTCCCGATCATGGCTCCAAGAAGGCCAACAAGGACCTCCTCGAGCACGATCGCAAGCGCCAGATCGAGCTCCGCCTCATCGTCCTCCAGGAGACCCTTGCCGACCAAGGCTACACTCAATCCGAGATCTCTGAGAAGCTCCAGGAAGCCCGTGCCGCCCTCGAGGCCGCCCCTCATGACAATCCTCCCGACAAGAGGTGATTCTTCATGTTTGATTGATGGGTTGCTTTTACAAATGAATATTCAATCTATTGTTTCTTTTTCTTGGCGAGTCTCATCATGTTGTCTTAGTTTGTTGAATTATCTGTTCAATTAGGTTTCTATGGAGGATTGATGTAGGAAAATATTACAAAATAAAGGTTGAACATGTCCTCCCTATTTCTTTTTTTCTTTTTCTTTTCATCTTTCTTTTTCCTTGTTGAGCATTGAATCTATTGTATTTCTATTTGGTTAGTTGAAGACTTTGATTGAAGTATGACCTTTTCATATGTTAAAATTAGGGTTTATTGTTTGGATCCAGGGAGAACAGTGGAGGCAGAGAAGAAAAGAAAAGAAAGAATAATCCTTCCAGTTCAACAAAAATTGAAAAGGAAAAAACTGTTTTTGCTTATTGAGGGGATTTAGGCTCCTAAATCCTGATCATGAGATAGTGGTTATTATTATTGCTCCCATTGTCATTACGTGTAGTATGTCTCAGTTTTAGTTTAACGAGGGGATTCAGGATCTAAATTGCTGAGGCATGAGATTTTTATTCTCATTGCTCCCATTGCTATTAGGTGTGTTGTGTTTCTTTTGTTGCTCTAATTGAGAAGAGGAGAAAACACTAATAATATTAGTAAGCTTAGAGGTGGGACATCCAACTAACTGACTCTAGTTATCTAAAATGTAATGGAGTGGCATCCAATTTGGAGTGATGAAAATGTTTAAATCAGTCATTTTGTTGTTTTACATTGCAATTATTGGGTTATACCTTTGATTGGTTGAACATGAATTAATTGCAAGATGACGTCCAACACTCTATGAAACTTCACTCTTTGATACTGCTGACCAAGGCTTGTTCCAGTGATACCATGCATGATTTGTTCTTCTGTTCTAGCATTTCATATCAGTTGGTGTATTGTCTTAAAAGAAAGATTTATGTGATAAATAGCTACCGAACAAAGCTGTTTTACAATCAAAATCTATGTAACCTGGCAAGCAAAATAATTCATTTTCATGGCTTACTTTTCTCTTCCAACATTTCAGGATCTCAGATACACAGACCCATCAAATTGCTGCACGGAAAGAGAAACAGCTTGAAACTTTCAGAGCTGCCCTCGGAATCAAAGATGGGGATGAATCCCCAAAGCAAGATACTGAAGAGCAAAAGCATCTGGGTAAATCCATTGGCTTAGAAACTGAAGAAAGTGGTGGTGAGAAAGATAACCAACAGAAGGTCCATAATTTGACCGATCAAAAACAAGAACATGACGATAGAGATTGGGATGGTAGAAAAAATGGAAAAGCAAAAGAAGAACACAGGATTAAGAATGTTCCAAATGACAAGCACCGGGAAAAGAAAATTAATGAAGTTGAATGCAGCAAGATGGATGAGTCAAAGCGCCGTCATGTCAAGGATATTAAAGAAGAAAGACTCAAGGATGTTTCCGCCTCTGAGAGTGGTGAAGATGATGAAAATGACAAGATGAAACACTCCAGAGGTACACGGGAGCTTGATTCCCATTACAACGCTAAAATCAAGAGCAGCAGGAAGAGGTCAAAATTTTCTGAACAGCAGGATAAAATTTCTAGTTACCATGAGAGCGATGATGATTCTGCTTCTAGCCGTGATTACGGCGGGAAAAATACCAAAATTCAAGGAATGTTAAAAACAAAGAAAATATGACAGTGATTCTAAAACAAATGGAGATGCTGAGAAAGGAAGAGAAGCCATGTCAAGGAGAAACCTTCTAGACCTAGGGGGAGGATGCATGACTATGATGATTCTGATCCTAGTGGTGATTCTGGCAGGAGAGAAACCAAAAAATCGAAGTATGTCAAAAAACAAGGGAGATATGACAGTAATCCTGAAGCAGATGGAGATATGGAAAGGAAGAAAAGCCATGTTAAGGGGACTCCATCTAGGAATAGGAGGCATGATTCTGATGATTCTGATTCTGGCAGTGATTCTGGCAGGGAAAATACTAGAAAATCAAGAAAGTATGTCAAAAAACAAAGGAGATTTGACAGTGATTCTGAGACAGATGAAGATACTGAAAAGAAGAGAACTCATATTAAAGAGAGGCCTTCTAGGAGGCATGATTCTGATGATTCAGAATCTGTTAGTGATGATTCAGAAGCTGACAAAAGAGGAACAAATAAGCATTACGATGTCAAAAAGAAGAAAGATGACCTTGGCACTGTCCATGTAAAGAAAAGCACAAAAAATAAGAAGATTCCGGAGAAGTCTAGACGACATGATTCTGAGGATTCAAGTTCTGATGCTGATGGCAGTGAAAGTCATAGTTCATCTTCTACTAGTGATAGTGATTCTAGTAGTTCTAGTGGCTATAAAAGGGTGGATGCAAGAAATGTCAAGCAGCAGAAGTCTGTTGTGGAAAAACTTTTGTGTTCTGTAATAAGCAGAAGGAATGATTTAGATGATCGAAAGAAGGGTCAAATTAGTTCTGACCTTAGGTTAGGAGATCACTCAAGTCCATTGAAGAAGAGTGGGAAGAATGATCAGGTTGAATCAAGGAAAGACCGAAAAGCAGCTGATGATTATGACAGTCGAGATGAGCAGAGAAAGAGGAAAATTGAAGATGATGGTCGAAATGATGTACGAGATCTAGAACGCACAAGTTCTGGCCTGGGAAAATTGGGGAAAATGAAAGACAACTTGGAGGCTAAGAAAGAAAGGGAAAGCAGAGATCAAAGGATTCATTATGAAAGTGAGAGAGGATCAGAGGAGAGATGAATACAAATATCGGGGGAAAGTTCTAGGAGACATTTTAATGAAGAAGATGATGGAAGAAGACACAAGAGCAGGGATGATTGGAGCCATAAAGACACTAAAAGGAGAAAATTTGAGGGTTCTAGGCATTATGCAAGGAGTGACAGATATGATGGTGACTCTGGTGATGATTCAATTTCCCTAGCGGCGATGAATTGTTCAAAGGTGGTATGGTATATGAATATCTCCATTCTGTGAATGATTTTTGCTTGAAATCCACAACCTAGATTATACTGAGGTTGGAATAGATCTTTAAGTAACCAATTTTAAGTATCTATTTCTCAGGGAACTAAACTTGCATGTTCCTTGTGATGTTGATATGAGCTTTGCCTTCTCAGAGGGTTGTCGTTATTTGGTTTTAAATTAGTTGTAGACTTTCAGATAACTTGTTTGGGCAATTATGCCATTAATAATTATGAGGCAGTGGATCAACAAAAGGGCCTTTAATTAAACTTGGGTATTTCTGTCTTTTTTTTTATACTTTTTTAATTTTTGTTGAGTTACACCATGTAATCTTTTGAATAACACCCATTTTCTTTTGTAGGTGAAGTGGTGAACCATATTCTGCACGTCTCTGGGGACTTATTTGTGTTGCCTGGGTTTCTCTTGATGGATAGTGAAGAAAAGATTGGGCACACAACAAACCACTAGTATTTCTTGTTTGCATGGAAGTTTTATAATCATTATGTGTAGGGTGAAACATAAGTGTAATAAGTGTATTGTTAAGTCTGTATAAGTTGTCACTGCAGTGTGATGTTCTGTTGATTGTAGAATTTGATTGTTCTTGTTTTGAATTCTGCATATGGTCTTACAAACTGCTTCCTTAAGCACAGATTCATGCATTATGCCCTTTCTGTCTGCCGTAGTTGTGCAATTATGTTATTAACTTATTGGTATTAGTGGCCTTTCATTCTTCTCTTTATTTGTTGATCCTTGTATTCATGCAATAGTGTGCCAGAAAAAGACAAAAAAATGTATCAAAGATTTTATAGGGAAAGGAAAAAAAAACCTCATTTTAAACATCTAAGAATTTTTTTATTTATTTATTTTTGTTTTGACTGAGGTGATAAGCACCCCTCGAAAGACGTCAAAGACATGTACACATTCGGTAGCGCAGAAGCATAGAGACTCAAACAATTAACAGAAGTATCAAACAATCGTCACTCACTCGTGGTTTAGGTCGCACACCAGTAGCCACTAGCAATAGGAAATTCCATCTGGTTTTGTAGGCAAGAAGCAAACAGCATGCCCAATTGAACAGATAATTTCTATGAATGTAATGTTGATTCTCATATGAAAGAATTAAAAGGAACCTGTCTGCTTTCAATGCTTACTGTCAAAGAGCTAGAAATACAACCCCTCATAGTAGTAGTGAGAAAAGGTACAACCAAAACTTGGTATGAAAGAATAGGATAATATAATGAATCTTCAAAACAACAAACATATAAGGAGAGGAAAAAAAGAGGAAATGAAATGCCCCGCATTGTGAAGGCAGCACCTGGTATGTCTTCACTCGTCCACTCTACAAGTGTAGTATAGTTTAATTCTTGAGCATGTCTCTTCATTTGTCCTTTAAGGTTGCACAGTAGAAACGCTACAGCATGAACAGAGAAAATTCACCATAGTTATAACTTTGTTTTTCTCTTTTACAGCAATATGTTTATTATTCTACTTGTAAACAGCACATCTTGGTGTGTGCCCAGAGGAAGCTTTGCAGAAACCCTGTGGTGAACAAGCCCAGTAAATTCCAACAGAATAATCTTTAAATACGAGCAAATGAGCACAAGCAAAAGATCACATTTTAAAGATGATTAGTGCTAATATCACATATAAGAATCAAGCATATTCAGTAAATAAAACATGTAAGAGGTTTGACTTAAACATCTAGCACAAACATCCTCGAAGTACAAGTTTTCTTCTCATCTTTCTTGACAATCTGAGTATTTTATTTTCTGGTAGCAATATCCTTCACAATATCTAATATATTCCTCTGAAACTTAAGATTCAGTCATACATTTGGAACAATATGATAGATATAGAGGAAATAAATTTCAATTGACAGGGAGAATAGCTTGATGGAGGAAATTTTGGACTCTTGTTTACGGGAATAGGTCATTCGTTCCACAGGTTACTATTCTCATGAACAAAAAGGTTTATCTACTATTGTTTGGAATAGCAGTCTGTGGTCATTACCCACAAACCAATATGTGCAATCCAGGTTACAAAAGCAATTTAAGTTGAAAACATTCAAAGACAGGAGAAAGGCTCACAGATCAAAATTAAGTAGGAAGAAGTGGCTGTCTTTCATCGGGTCCAACACAATGGCTTGCCTGAAAAATAAAAGAAAAAACAACAGGAATTTATTTCCCCAGACACACAAGTATCAGAAAACTGCTGACTTTGTGGAAGTTTCCTTACCTCTTCAGTAGCACCAGCGGTCATATTAATGAAAGATGCTTCCTTTGACCTGTCCAATCCATGTGGTCACATTAAGGCAACTTGGGTCATCAAAATAAAAACTTAACATATCCTAGAAATTACAAGTTTAAGCTAATAGGACAAAAATGATATATAAATTATAAATGTAGAACACACTAAAGACTAAATAAAAGTCAACATGATCCAAAAGCTGAATCAATTTACCTCATGTTTTGAGTGTCCATTTCAATTGGTCCATTTGGATTCTCATCTTTGACTTTTGCAAGTGGAGAGAAGAACTGAAAAGAAAAGTGACTTCAAAAACATCAACAAAATAATCTGCAAATGAGAATAACCGAGAGAAATATAGAAGTTACCTGGTGCATTGAGATAAAAACTATCGAGATGCCCAACATAAAATTAATTGTTAGAGTATGACCGAATAATGCAGCAGACGCTATGCCAGTGAAAATTGTAGCAACTGTTGATGAATATTTCTTCAAAATTGTGTCTGCATGCATCATTGATTTCTTTAACAAACATTTATATAAAAGAAAACAAGGCTGAATATTTAAATGCACCAAAAGGAATTCAAGGCAATGAATACACTATCATGACATCTGCTTACCAGCATATTTAAAGAAAAATGAGGATAATACGCCTTGTGCAGCATTATTGCAAATCAGAAACATTGTGGCCTTGGAGTGACCTTCAAGGATGTTAAAGCTACTGGGCCCTGCATTGCAAATTGCATAGCGAACACTAGTAAGTAGTTACAGCAAGGTATTAGGCAATGATATAGACAAATTTACGACAAATATACAAGATTTAGTGAAAGACCTAAGCATTTAGTATAACTTAGTCCCTACTGCTGTTTAACTAAACACCGGTTAGTAGGGCTGGCACACGCGTGCGTATATAAATATATTACCCTATTTAAGTTTTTATTTCAAATTTTAATTGAATCCACCTCCCAACTTAGCCAAAACTGAGCTGCTTTATATGAATGTCTAACTAAATTCAGCTTGAACCAAGCTGAATTAGAGCAGCTTGACTCTCAAGCCTGGTTTGAATAAAAACAAGCTGAGTTTGAACTGGCTATGTTAGGCTCAAATTTGAACTCGAGCCAAACTCGAGTGGGCCGAAATTAATTAGAGCTGAACTCAAGCGACACTTGGCTCACTCAAGTTCGGCTTGTTGCCAACCATACCTGTTAGTAAATTATATAAAATTTTTACTTTAGCACAGAACATTCAAAAACCCAACAAAATCAGAGACTGGGAAAAGAAGAACTTTGCTTTCAATTTATTACCTTTAATTATAGATATGGTTTAAGATTCAGGAAGATGACAGAACATTAATACACAGTCATTAAATAGGGCAGCAATGCAGATAGATGTTTAGAGTGTTAAGTACTTGTCCGACCAAATTAGACATCTGTTTAGAGTGCAGAACACCTTCATAAGCTCAATTAGGACATCTTTCAACATCAATTCTGATATTATGTTTTTGCAGTATTATAAATGGTCACTTTCCAAGTCGAATAAGTGATAGGGATACATGAAAAGAATTCTTATCCATCACTTGTTATCCATGTAAGACAATGGTACAATAAAACAATAAAATCTTTTACTTAATTCTACAAGTCATAGAACATGCTATAGTTGAAAACAAAGAACTTTCACAGAATATATTCACAAAATGTTCACAACTCTGTCTCTGAATTTATCACCTACACCAGTAGACAATGGCGAAGGGTGGTAGGTTGCCAACAACATACAAAGGTCAAATGAAGGAAAACCAAAGCATCACTCATGGCAATAATTAGTATAAAAACGGCATCAACCGGATGGAGTTGCAGCATGAAAGCATTTTAGAGTCCAATAAACATCATCAATCCGTAGAATACACTCAGATCATCACACAAGAATGGATTTTGAGAAAACCAGATAAAGGCAGTTCTGAAACTAGTCAACTAATACATTTAGATGATGCACCACCATTTTACATCAGAAGAATGCATTTTTACTAATCATTCCAAAAGATAATACCTTGGATGACATCCTTTTTGGGTTACATAACTTCAGGGAAACCATAACCTTTAATCAAGCTATACCATCATGAGAGAAGTGTTTTAAGATCTTTCAAATTTAGCATTTTGGCTTAGTTCAGGGACTGAAATGATCTTCTTTTAGTAAAGGGACTAACAGTGCACCTATGTTATAAATGGGAGCATCTTTTCCCATCCAACTCCAAATATCCCTGGTTGTGGCTTTATTATTGAAAATTATAGGTCTTTATCACTAGCTTGTTGAAAAGGCCAGAGAATTATTATTTATAGTGGCCATGACTCAATCTCATGCAGACAGGTAGAAAGCATACATTGAACCTTGAAGAATACTCCTAATATGCCTCAAACTAAACTTTCTTTGGAATCCAGGTAATAAGGCATAATGATATAACTGTAAAAAGTAATGATTCCTCTTGTTGTTGGACGTAAATAATAACCAATAAATGATTATCATAACAAAGTTCAGAAAAAGGTTGCATAAATAACACAGGTTACATGTAACTTTTCATTCACAAAAAGTAATGTGATATAGTTTTGATACCTTTGACAATCACAATTCCAAGGATGGCAAGAAAATTGAAAATTGCACCATAGCCATACAAAAATAAGTTCTGCAAAGGGGAAAAAAACAAATTGAAGAACCCAAATCAACACCAAATTTATAAAAACAAAGTATCAAGCATGTAGCCAATCGACAATGAAAAACAGATTTTGTTGAGTGGTAAAATTTTAAGTAATAACAGAGACTCCAAAAGGGAATAGTATCACCAGCCTAATGGGTCCCATGTTATGTTAAATTCTGTGTAGCCATCACTAACATACTGAATTATAGTTAAAAATACCTGAAGATAGATGCTTGTATCAAACTGGCTTTTTAATGCGTACTCATTGAAAACTGAGGCCATTGATGGTACAGTGACCTGAAAGATCAATATATTGTTATGATAGATGAAGAGAACAGAATTAAGAGGAATACCAAATGAAATACTTCCCATCAAGAAAATCAACTAGTTAAGAGAGTGCAGAAGAAAAGCTCTTAACCAGATCATTCTGCAAATTATTAAAAAAAGGTTGCACTTCAGAGGACTCACAAAAATTAATGTGTAAATATATGCACCCGTTGTAACACGAAGACCAAGTGCTGTAGTACCCTCAGGCAGAGATTTGAGTTGATTAACACTGATTCCAATAAGCAAAAGAGCAAGAGCCTCCCACTGCCAAACAATATACTAAAATGTCAGAAAGAATTGAACCATTCATGCCGAAAATAATTTATTATTTCATCCAATGACTTATCATTTGTTCCTAAGAATTTCTGAAATCAAGCAAATGGAAATATTTTAATGCAAAGAAAGTAAGGAAGAAGGGACAAAAGTATAGAGAATCAAACTGAGTCAAAATCGTATAGATAACAGCACCTTAATATGCCTCACAACTTTAAACTGTCTTGTGAGAAAACAATGTTTGACTCACCTGAATTACAGAAAAACGCCTTTTCATTATCATCTTTAAGAGGAGAGCAATCACCAGTACCTACAAGATATTACAAAATACAAATAGCAGAATTATGTCTTATTGTCTGAACAGAAATTGATGCAATAATATATGTAACATGATGCATACTAACGCGATGCTGGATATAGTGATCTAAATCATTGGTAAACAGAATCAAAGAAATGTAGGGTAAGATACAAGCTACTTGCTTGAATACAAAAATCTAAAGTCGTTAATCATCTTTGTAGTTTCAGGATGTAACGAGTAGCATGCATCAAAAAATGATTTCTTTTGACATCAATCTTTGCAGTTCATAGAGGTTATTAACAACAAATAATCATATTCAAATCATAAATAAGAGGAAGCAAGAAAATCCCTATAAACCCCATTATGTCTTGTTTGGGCGGCTGTCTCAAATAAAACAGCAAATTTTCACTATATCAATGCATATAAGAAGCTCCACAGCTAGCTTTAGGGAACAGCCATTTCTATGTATTTACTAGTTTACTCTAAAGAACTTCAAAAAGCAAGCAAATGAATAGAATCATATAGAAAGATTATTTAGGAATCGCAAAATTACTTGAAGGAAACATTTCTGTTCATAAAATGATCATAAAATTTAGAGATGTCAAATAAATTAATTCAAAACCAAGCTTGGTGTGGATGCCTTAAATTCAGAAAAAAAAAAAATTGATACTTTAAATTGCAGCTACAGAATATTCTAAGCTAGGTGCATATATCTAGACCACCTAATTAAAAACACCAACAGGACGTAGAATAAAGCTTAAGTAACAGATATTCTCCATCCACGTCAAAGTCAATGTAGGCCACAAGACAAAGTTAATACCTTCAGATTGCTCAACATTTTCACAGTTGCAGGGTTAAAGTATAGCTGCATAAAAAAGTAGAGTAGAAATAATTAGAAAGATTAATAAAAATCGTGATGTACAGTTTTTTATAGTTCAATGAAATTTATCAGCAATCCCTAATAATCAAGTAAGGGGCTCAAAACATGTAACTCCAGAAAGGTTAAAGGAAGACATTGGATTGTACCTGCATTACGAATTTTAAATAATTGTTGATTGCATACAAGAGTGCTGGAACAGCTAGAAGAACATTATTACGAGCTGCCTGCACCAAAACATAAAAAGTGGCCTCTTAACACTAATTTTCAGCATATGAATTATATTATAGCCTTACATGCCTTCAAGGAAATTGTTAAATATGCTACAAGGATATATGAATATGAGGATAACAATGAAACAAAGATGGGCATCAAGTGTACCCACTGATACCAAGGCCAACCAGCAAACATTAAATTTAAAGCAACTTCCAACTGATAAGTTATTCAAATAAACAGAAATTCCAATTCCTTCCATCTTCCGACTGATAAGTAATTCAAATAAACAGAAATTTCAATTCCTTCTATCTGCCCAGAGATTGGTTCTAAACATATCCTGGACCATTAGGTTCCAATCAAGATCTGGATATTTTTGGACCTTAAAAACACTAACAATGTGGAATTACTCTAGTTAGGCTACAAGCTACAGCAATTTTAGGAGAAACACAAAGAATCATCGCATCAATGAAACCACTAGAAAGCAATAAATTCGTCCTAATTGGTATCACAATCATCACACAAAGTGAACCTAGCATGCAAATGCATCCTTTCTCCATGAGACCTGCAAATAGAGGTACTGAGTTTGACTATTAACACCAGGTGGTGTGCATTCTGGTTTCTACAAGATACACACAAAAAAACAAATGCTGAAATTGTATGTCAACAGACCATTTCAACAAAAATGTTTACATTATCATCAAATATTTAGTAGGTTATCTTGGGATAAAAACTCATGCCATATTATTATCATATTATTATCATATCCAATCAGCTTATCTTGAGAACATAGTGAGCCCAAGTTGTAGTCCACCAACATTAACAGACGGCAAATGTTCAATTTGATACTAGATTTCTACTATCAGGAAGATGTCTTGAAGTAGATTATGAGGAAGTCATACCTGCATAAAAGTAGAAAGTGAAAGAAGTGGTTTTTCTCCAACCTTTTGTCGTCTTGCCTAGTAAACAAAGAACACAGTAAGATTAAATTGTCATGGATTGTTATAAGAACATGTAGAGACACAAGCCAAAATTTGACCATAAAATTCATGACACTTTCTACTTGGTGATGAGTTACTTGTTTGATTTCTAAAGATGGCACCAAGCACACACAAGGAACATAGATAAGCACCAAGATGTGTTAGAGAAGAAATACAGAACATCCAGAACTCTTCTTTAAGTATTTGAAGCAGAAAAACATCATAATACATGGAAAAAAAAAAAGTAAATATAACTTAGAATGATGCCAAAAACAAGTTCACAGAAGTGGATCTCTCTTAAACAGCAGGAGATTGACTCACAATATATATATATATATATATATATATATATATATATATATATATATATATATATATATATATATATATATGAATTAAGAGAGATATTGCCCTCAAATTTACTTCTTATTGGATTCTATAATTTTATTAAATAGTTGTGCTATTCAGGATCCAAATCAATTATCAAATTTAGCATTATAGCTTTTGCTCTACATTTTACTATATATTTGTTCGGTCAATTATACAATTAATATGTTACTAATTCACTATGTTCCCCCAGCATTCTATAACATTTGAAAATAATTAAGAGACTTAGAAAATGGTGAAACTTGCAGGAGCATCATAAAAAATCAAAAGATAAAAGTAAGAAACCTGGAATAATAACATGATGATGGCGAAGAGAACTTTTGCGGCCTCTGTCAAAAAGTTGACACTGATGGGACTAAACATAAAACGTCCATCTACCTTAGACATGTAAACTAAAATTGGCTGCAGTAAGATAAAAAAATAAAAAACTTGTCAAATTATATCCTTGCCAAATAAAAATTATATAAAAGAAATAATGCTTTTATGATGTGCAGCCACACTTAAAACTTTTCTTTTCCCTCCATCTAAATTCCAAAAGAATTCAATTGAACCTTGGTAATGCAGAATTTTAACATATATGTGAATGATAAAAAGAAGAATAGATTTCATGCCTTTTTAATGGCTTTGTAATGCATTACATTAAACACGGAAATAAACATCAACATATAAACCAAAGCTTAGATATCATAAACCTCTTAAGTCTTCTACAATATCTTATAAACCCTTCTCTTGAAAGCTTTAAGGTTGATTTTATACAAGAGCCTATGTATCTCTTGTTTGGTTCCTAAGGAACAGTGAGTAGTGTCAGCTTCTTTGTCCTCACAAAGAAATTGGAATTGGAAGGCTTAAACTTGTACTTCATGCTTCCTATTAAAATTCTTTTACTTCCTTTCAATACATTTGAAACTACAAAGCTAGACTGAACAGCAAAACCAAATAACAACAAAGTCTTTGCTAAGAAGGATCCTTAGAAGAGCTATTAGGCTAAATAATAAGCATTCTTCTTTTACATCCTATATATTCATATCTTCTCCTATCACCTCCAGTCATGCCTTTTTGCTCTTTACTTTATCGTTTTGGAAACACAACCTGAATCCTCACCAATTACCCTGTGTTATCTCCTTTAAATTCTTTACACTCATAATTTGCATCATCATTATGGTCTTGAGCATGTAACAGACCCCTATTACCACCCATCTTATGCCTCATCATCTAGTCATTAGTTTCTGTAGCAAACCCTGTCTCTCACACCTGGTTCTTTGAGAGACAATTAAACACCAGGTACTTGTGACTGCCATCACTCAACCTGATGGCAGGGCACAGAAAATGTTCTCTTCTCAAGGTCCTTGCCTATTAAAATTATTCTCCGTTTCAATTGGAAAATGCTTGGAATGCTTAATGATATTTGAGAAATTCCTGGAGCAGTGAAGTCATGCAACTATGACTAAGAACCCTGAGAAATACATCCTTCACATTGGTTACCAAAAGATATTCCCAGATGCCTCCTCTGATCAGAATTGCAAGATTTGAGTCTAGTTTGATGTCAAAATTTCAAATTACAATTTTGAGCCAACAGTAGAGGTCATAGCGGACTAATATCCTATATGCAGTGAACACAATTATCACTCCCTTTATCCATTGACAATACAAAAATAGAAAGAAAGGCAAAAGCTAAAACAAAAGGTAGAATAGATGATCAATGTATATCACCTGAAGGCCAACCAAGACACAATCTCCGACAACCAAGAGTACATTAAGCGCCCGTTGCTTTGATGACACTTTGCTCCTATGCTTATCATAGGCCCTCGAAACAGTCTTGGTCGAAGGAGAAAGCAATTTGGAGTGGCAAACACTGCATTCCACCATGCCGTTCTTCATCATCCCAAAAACAAACAAATTTCTCTGCAACAAAACCCTGCCAAAATAAATCACGAATCCACCAAACCACCTCCAATCCTACACAATTCTTCCTAATTTACAAACCACCCACAATAAAAACAGGCGAATATTCGAAATTCAATCCCTGTTTCCTTTATTTCTCGTTCCAAATGGCCAGATCTCTAGATTAGAAAACAAACCTAAGATCGCGGAAACGGAAGAAGACGACGAAGATGAAAACGGATCTGGATCACGGATCTGAGAGAGAAGACGATGAAACTCTGCTCCCCAAAAAGAGATCTATAAACCTCCATCAAAACCTAGGCCTCCGGAGCTAATCGGCATCCTCAGCGAACCCTTCTCGATCTAGAGAAAAATATAGAGAGAGAGAGAGGTGTATTTATAGGTGGAGGGAGGACAGGTCTCTTTAGCTTCAATTCTACAACAGTCTTTTCGCTTTCTCTTCTTCTCTAATGTTATTCTCACCCATGAACGTGGGAAATGAACGCCATTTCCTCGAGATTTGGTTTTCTACTCCGATCTTGAAGCAGATGTAGGGTGGATGATAAGGATGTTGGGGTGGGTGCGAGGACGGGCACGTGATTTGGTGTTCTGAGAAGGGTGAAACTGAAAGTTGGCCGGAGATCGGAAGCGAGAGATGGGACGTGGTTTTCCAATGACTTCGTTTTATAGTTTTTTAGCGCATTTTTGCACATCTATCTCTGTATAAAAGCAAGAGGAAAGTAAACGTTCAAAAATTTGCATCTGTTCAAAAAGTCCATGATATTTTTTATATTCTCAAAAAATATATATATTTTTTGAAATAATAATTTGCCCGTCCTAATGGCCACTAATGGACAGAATGAGAGGCTGAATTTTGGGTTAATTTTTTGGGGTAGTATCATACTTTATCAATATTTCAAATCGGATACTGAATTTTAATTTGTATCAAAACAGATACTAATCTTTAATTTCATTTCATCGACTGGTACTTTGGGAATTCTGATTAAATTGAACCTACATGGTTGTCGAAGCTCCACATCAGACGAAGCCAGGTCAGCAACTTAATTCACATATACTCTCTTTTTTTTTCCCTCTTCACCCCTTTCCCGCTCGTGCCCTAACATTCCTTTCTCTCTCGCGATCGCAACCCCGATCATCCCCTCCACGCCAGGAGCCTCAGCCTCCACGCCAGACTCCAATCGAGACCTCCGCCCCAAGAGACAGGTCAACTCCTCCACGCCGGGATCCAATCGACCCCTCCATGACTGAGACGCATTCACATGGCAATTTAGGAGAGAAACTTCGTGGGCACATCATGGAAATCGATTGGGCAATAAGACCGTCGGACGTCGAGCGGCCATTTTATGGTAAGGTGTTTCATTTTACGGTAAGTCGATTGGGTGATAAAACTAGAGTTTGCTATAAAGAACAACTAAGTCCTTGTGGACTTCTTCAAACTCTCTATTTGCTTGCTTATTGCTTGCATTTAATATTCTTCGCATCAATTTCAGGATTTAATATTCCTGTAATTCTTGTGCGAGGAGCATTTTTTTTTTTTCACTTTCTCATACTTTCTTATTATCTAATTTTGTTTCTAAGTTATGACTTTTCAAGTGCAGCATACTTACGGGGCTTCTCTCCTTTATGGTGAGTATTTCTGGTTCAATACTAGCTCCTGTTCTTCAAATAGGTTTCCATGACTTGTGGAGAATGCTCCTTCATAATATATCCTCCAAACTAGTACCAAAGTATATGATAATTATGATATGAGTCTCATCACAAGTTTAAGGTGTTGAGGTAATTTTTTCTTTCTTTAGTAATATACTATCATTTTGCAGACGTTTTATAACTGTACCACGTGTTTGTTGTATGTAGATGGATGATGGTCAGACAACTGGTAGCATTAGGACTTCTGAAGATGAAAAACAATGGCTTGCTAAGGCTTCACTTGCCTACAATTGCGAGAGGTTAATCCTTTGACCTCATGCAAATCCATGGTTTGATATTTCATTTTATAATTTCATGCCTTTTATTCTATATGATTGACAATTCATAAATCATGCTTCCTGTAAATTGTCATTGCACATTAAAATTGAATATCCATTAATACCATGGTAGCATGAAAATCTCATAATTTGTGAAATTCCACTTACAAACTCTTAGTTAAACAATACATCAAATTTACGTCAACATATTTAGACCAAACCAGCCTTTGCACTAAGATGAATAAGGATGGAAGATAATACTAAACTCACAACTTCAGTTCAGAAATGATTGATGGCATGTGTTGTCCTTATATATTAGAATATTAAACCAAGCCAAATACTTTATCATGTTCTCATGTTCAGTAAGGTGAATGAAAAGATTTTTGTTATATTTTTCTGCTTGGTTTTCTTAAACTTTCTTTGAGATGAGCAGTCTCATGAGGCTGGTCTTTTGAAATGAGTGTGTAGCTACTAGAAGCAAAATGCAGGATAGTAAGTAATGGGCAATGTATGGTGGCTTTATGTTTCATCATTGAGAAGTTATCTATGTAATTTTAAGTTAACTAGTGTCTATTCCGTGGTAATAGCAAAGCCTGGCCAAACTTCAAGAAGCCCTTCCCAGAATATACAGAGAAGTACAAGCAGGTAGAAAGTCTGGTGGAGCCCATATCAGACATGCAGGTGCAAGAACTGTCGTCCATGTTTCTAGCGAGGGCACGAGAAAGAGCTGTTCAAATTAAAGCCGAAAACATATAGAAGATTGTGCATAATACTACAAAAAGTTTAAGTTGGGGCCTTCCTTTAGCATCTGGTGAGCAACCTGCGACCTCTTTCTCTCTGATTTGAGCTGGAAGCAGGAATTGAATGAGTTTGCAGCCATAAGAATGGATGATGGTCTCTAGCCTTTTTGAATTGGAGCTTGGTGACCTAGATTAACAGGACTGAATTCTGTGAGCTTCATTGTGTATCAGTAGGTGTATGTTGTATCGAAATTAGGAGCTAGAGTTATAAAGGTGTAAGAATGGAATTAATGTAAAATATGGGGAATTCTCTAGAAGTTCTGTTATATAAAACTGGAATGTTTGGGTATACATACTAAGTGTTTGATACAATGACTTAATGAGCTGTTGATAGAGCAGTGAGCTCTTTTATGCTATCAATGTATGAATTGTAAAATTGATGAACATTGAAGAATGTTAATGAAGTGTAAACACTATTTTCACACACATTTTAAAGACTGTTGATGAAGTTTAAACACTATTTATAGCAGAAATATTCTGATGAGAAAAAAAAACAAATTAACAGAGTTGCATATACTGTATATTATATTCTGTTGCAATCTCCACAACAAAGTGGCATATTTTAACTCCTGCAGAAATACAGAGTTGTATATACTGTATTCAACTCATGTAAAAATTCAAATTAACAGAAATGCATATATATAATCCACAATTCATTGAATCAATGCTAGAACAAAATGGAGGCCATATATTCCATTCAACTCCTACAGAAATTCAAAGTAGACTGAGTATCACAATTCATTCAATGTAATGTTGAGGTACACAATTTATGAACAAAATGGAGATCATATGCTTCATTCAACTCCTGCAGGTTTTTTGTACAAAGTAGCTTTGTTTTAACAAACTACATATCACCAAAAAAGAAACAAATAACCGGAAATACTAATTGAAGTTAGCTGCTTGAAGCACCAGGTCCTCCAGATCCTAGTGGGACCCATATTTTTCTGTTCTTCTGTGGCTTCCACAAGCTTATCCTTCATCTGGGGCCTTAGCACAGGGATTGTTGGTATTGTTGGGGGCTTCCTTACTGCCTTTTTCTTCTTTTATTTTGGTACATGCATCTGCTCCTTTTTTTTCCCTTGCCATGTTCTTCTCCTCCACTTGTGATGCTTTTTTCCATTAGCTCCCATCCTTCCACAAGCTGCTGATGAGCTGTGCAGAGGCTTGTCATTAACCTACATTGTTGAAAATCTTATTTAGATTATCACCAATGATGCCGTGATGCCTTGATGATGTTAAATAATATTAATTCCACATGTAATGTATGCTCTGCTTGAGTCTGTTCAGGTGCGGCAGGTTCATGAGTTTGTTCAGGTGCTACAACTTCATGAGTCTATTCAGGTGCTCCACTTAGGAGATCAACCTACATTGTACACAAAGAACTAATTTAGCTTGTAATACGGAAACAAAAAATAGAATAAAAACCAAACCATTCTAATACATGCTTGCTGGTAGTGTTCCTCCAGGACCTGAGGGTCAATTGCATCCATGGGGTCATTGGTAGTATCCTTTGAAAATTTAAAAATTAATGCATGTAGTTGACAGTTATTCCAATCTAATAACCTAAGACACTCACCTCATTGTGTTTGGATGTTCCACATGCACCCACAGTCCTTTTATTTTGCTTGTAACCCTATCATATATTTATGGTTAAACATCATACAATGCAGAAAAAAATTTAAATTGTTTAATTTACACATCACCAGTACCTATGACCCATGAAACCTTTTATTGTGGCTGCTGACACCACATAGAGGTACGCAAGTGATTTTGCTACCCTTCCTACTGACTTTCCCTTTAGTGTAACCAACCTCCTCATATGGCTCTCTTCTCCTGAGCATTGTTTTCCCTCTCTTTTTGTGGACAGTCCCTGCCTTGTGGTATCATAGGGCTTTGGCTACTCCTAGGCCGGCTGTCCCTGCCTTGTGTAGGGTATAGGATGTGACTGTATATGTCTAGATAGGTGGTCACCATATAACAACTATCTATGTGGTTCTCAGGCTCGTCATGATTATAGTATATGGCTGAAATGACATGAGAACAGGGTAGACCAATGAACTGCCATCTTCTACAAGTACATGTTCTCTCATGGTTGTCAATCACAAACTGCCTATCAGGGCCCATGACTTGGTACTGATGACCCCCTGACCGTGTTGTATGACCAACTCATTGTCTTTGCCTTCTCTAATTTTTTTAGGATCTTAGGGTAGTGCATAAACTTACATTTTTCCATAGCATCCCTTTTTTTCTATATCCTGATCATCCATCTTGTTCTAATGATTTCATTCATTGTAATTACCCCTTTGGTCCTAGCTTCTAATATTATGAAGTTGAAATATTCACAAAGGTTGTTCAAGAGCATGTCACACTTAAACTGAGTTTTGAACTGTGATCTCGTCCAATAGTGGGGATCTATTTTCTTCAAGAACATAGAGGCCTCTGGAGACATGACATTTAGTGCATCTAATTCCTTATTAAATGCAGGGATGTAAGAAACTTTAGCACATTTCCATAATTGGTCCTTGAGGGCTTTTCCTCTGAATTTTTTTCAAAAGTTGGTGTGTATATGCCTTACACAATATCTGTGCTCACTGTTAGGGAACAAGTGTTCTACTGCAGGTATTAATCCCTATAAATTAGAACAAGCAACCAAGGGATAAAAAGGAAGCAAGAAAAAAGAAAGACAATAAAACAAAAGAAGATAACAATGCATCAGCAACTCATCTGAAAAAAAACTATTGAAACAAGTATATATTAAACAGACATTTTTGGGGACACACCTTTTGCCTATCACTCATGAAGCACCAATTATAGCTGTTGATGATTCCCAAATCTCCAGCAAGCAACTCCAAGAACAAGCTCCAATTTTTATAATTCTCTTTCTCCAACACAACCCATGCTATGGGATAGATGCAATCATTTGCATCTATTCCCACAGCAGAGAGAAGTTGCCCTCCAAACAAACATTTGAGGAAGCACCCATCTAAGGAGATTACTTGTCTTCAACCTGCCAAGAACCCTGCCTTCAAAGGTGCCAAATAGACATACATACCTTGAAATGTGCCTTCAATGCATTTGAACATAACAGTTGACCCTGGATGTGTTCGCAAGAGTTCAAGTCTATAATCATGCGACCTTTTTACTTGATCATCTTGATCACCATCTAGCAATCTTCATGTCACATGTAGAAAAAAATAGAACAAAATATATATATATAAGTCAGACTCTAAATCTATTTAACAGATGCAGTGAGGCTCTAAATCTATTTAAAAGATACATCATAATACAAAATAAGTGTATGGATACCTTCTTGCAATACACTTGGCCCTCCAAGCTTTGAGCCTACTGATGTTTGCCTCCTGATTATTCCTAACTACTTGAATGATGCTAGACCATAAAGGATCTGTCCTGAATTGCTCCAAATAGGTATGTGCAAACCATTTTGCTCTCACATGCCTAATCTAATGGTCCCTGGCACACTCATGCTTGAGATATACTGACTTGATCTGAATTGTATTCTTGTCTTTGGCCATTAGAGTAGCCCACAAATAGAAAGGGCAACCCTTCTTGCAAATTGTCTTACACCTCTTACTATTATTAGGATTAAATTTTGTGACACATCTGTTTTTATAATACAGTAGTTTGGACTGACCTCCCTAAACTACTTGAAGCTACTAAACTTCATTCCAACTCGGAAATGGGGGTCTTACATATCATATTGCTCACTAAATTCTGCATACAGAGGCCTACATGAGCCTACCATCTCCTCATCTGTTGAAGAGCATGAATACAACTCTTCTGAACCCCCATAATCAGTTTCAACTTTATCTCCATCCTCACCATGACCTTTTTCTCTTTTGTTATCTGTTTGAGCATTCTTCTCCTTCCCATCTGCATCACCATTGCACACATGTACTTCATCCACTTCCTTTTCACTTCTGAAAGCATATTATGAGTCATGAATCTCATTATCCTCATCAAATATTCCTTGGTTATGATCTTGGTTCTATGCAGTTTCTCCAATGGCATCTCCACTATTTAAATTAACTTCATCCCTAGATTCCCTACCATAGTCTACATTAACTTCATCCCTACCAAAGTCTACATTAACTCATCCCTACTAGGCTACTACCAGTCATTTCATTCCTGCTATTATATGCAAGTACCTTGGAAACCTTAGCATAAATTTCCATCTCCCTGGAGTTAAAGTCAACACATTGAGCCATTGACAAAGCATCTGTATCATCTTTTATTTCTCTCAATCCAACCTTGTCACTCATGTGAACCATCCACCAAAAACTACAACCTTCTACATCTAAATTCAATTCCTTTGCAATTCCTATGATTTCTAACCTAGACATCTTATCCATGTAGCAATAGTCAGCATATCAAGCTAATACCCTATCTTCCCACTTGAGCACATCCCCCACTGTGTAATATAGCAATATTGTGAAGTACTTTGAACTTGATTCTGAGATTAAATTGGCCAAATAGTTGTCAGATAACTCATGTAAATGTGGTACATTAAAAATTCAGGTTACAAATTCAGAAAACCTAAAATGAAATCAACATAGGTATGGCAAAATGAACCCTAAATTTAGAATATCTAAATTGTCTAAAATTCCCTATGATTCAAACCTTTCACAATTTGCTTCTCCATAAAAATAAAAATAAAAAAAAAATCAAACACAAAACAAAAAGGTTCCAACCATCTATCCAAACAATCAACAAAATCTGACAGAAATAAGAGTGAGGAAGAAAGATTTAAGATCCTCATAGATTTACATTTCTTCATCCAAAAAAAAAGAAATTTCAACATATAAAAAATGGAGCAGGATACCAATCTAAACAAACAGAAAAGACAAGAGTGAAGTGAATCTGATGTTCACTAGAACAATAAAGTACCAAACTTTCATGTAGCTTTTCAATTATATTAATCATCAATCAAAACAAAAAAGATAAAGATAAAAAAAATTTGAGATTCAAGCAAAGAAACATACTTTCTTCTCAAATACCAATAAGACAGCAACACAAACCAAAATAAGAAAGAATGCAAATAAGTTTAAAAACCATCATTAGTACTTTTCTTTACACAGATTCAACTATTGAAAAATTTATGTATGAAACAAACAATTAATCGATCCTGAGTTGTTGATTTCGAAAGATCTTTCAAACCCTTAAAACTTTAATTCTGGCAATATTTATCCCCACCTTGATACCGACCAAATTGGATTCCACGATTCAGGATGAATTGAAAGAACATCGAAGACAGTTACAATAAGGACCAAACTAAACAGCCATGGAAACAAACATAAAAAATCATTGCAAGCTTACAATCACTCATGGACAGGCAGAGCCTTCTTTGAGGGACAAGCAAAAAGAAAAACTAACGCAATGTTCATCAAGAACACAAACACAAGAAGTAACAACACAAAGAGAATATTAAATGCAAGCAATAAGCAAGCAAATGAAGACTTTGAAGCAGTCCACAAGGACCTAGTTATTCTTCAGAGCAAACCCTAGTTTTATCACCCAATCGACTTACCGTAAAATGAAACACCTTACCATAAAATGGCCGCTCTATGTTCGGTGGTCTTATTACCCAATTGATTTCAATGATGTGCCCACGAAGTTATCTCCCAAATTGCCATGTGAATGGGTCTCGGTCATGGAGGGGTTGATTGGATCCCGGCGTAGAGGAGTTGACCTATTTCCCATGGCGGAGGTCTCGAGTGGAGTCCGGTGTGGTGGCTGAGGCTCCTGCATGGAGGAGATGATAGGGTCATGATCGCAAGAGAGAAGGAATGTTAGGGCACGGGCGAGAAAGGGGTGAAGAGGGGGAAAAGAAAAGAGAGTACACATGGATTAAGTTGCTGGCCTGGCTTCGTCTAACGTGGAGCTCCAGCAGCCACGTAGGCTCAATATAACAGGAATCCCCAAAGTACAAAGTCGGTGAAATGAAATTAAAGATCAGTATGCCTTTTGATACAAATTAAAATTCAGTACCCGATTTGAAATCTTGGCAAAGTACGATACTCACCCAAAAAAATAAACCCCTGAATTTATGATATTTTTCATATTATCAAAAATCATTTTTTATTAGAAGATAATATTAGGGTCTAAAAATTACCTTTATGCCATTTTCTCTTAATGGAGGAGGCATAATACTTGCGCATCACACCGGTGGACATTACTCTTCCCAACTAACCGAGTGTTTGCCACTCTTCTCCCAAGCTTCACAGCTTCCAACCTCCTTCATCAAGCGTCAGGAAGAGCTCTTCTCCCCAATTTCCAGTCAACAGTTGTAGTTGTTTAAAACTAGGTGAGTGTCTTCCAACTGTTGAAGGTTCCTTCTTAGGTTTAGAATGCATGATGTAGTGGGTGAAGGTCGTTTTAGGTTTTAGAGCATAGTTTACATAGTTTGTATGATCATTTTGTCATTTATTGGGGTTGCTCTTTAATCTATTTGCTTGTGGATGTATTACAGTTGTGGCTGCAAATAAAGGTAAAAATGATCTTTCATTTCCCCTTTCAAATTGTATTTAGAATTTATTCAAACTGGGTGTTGGAATAATGGGTTATTTTCTTTTGATTATATGTTTTTTGTTAAAGTGTTAATTTTCTGCTTTTTTTTATATATGTATATGTTTAATGTTAATTTAACTGGTATAGAAGAAATGGACATGTGAAATAGAGGTGTTTATTGTTATGTTTTCTACAAACATATGTATATGTTTAATGTTGACTTAAGCTGGTACAAGAGAAATTGGTGAAATGGAGGTGTTTGTTGTTCTGTTTAGTGTTTTATTTGGAAATATGTATCTATTTAATGTTTAATTAATTACTGATGTAAGCTGTTATGGTAAAGATTGGTATTATCAAAACATGTTTCTATTTATTTTATGGGTAAAAGCAATTTTTTGTCCTTGAAAATAGGTCGAATGTTCATTTTCATCCTTAATTTCAAAATTTGTTCAATACGGTCCTTTTATTATGCATTAGTCACATTTGGTCTTTAACATTGATGTGGCTGATGTAACATCTGAATGAAATACAAGATATTTATTTGTTTTTTTTAAAATTTGACATGTAATTAGTATTTTGATGACGTGGCAAGGCAATTGGACTGCTGACATGGCATGCCACTGGCAAATGTTTTAATTTTTAATTTCTATTATTTATTTATTTATTTATTATTATTATGTTTGCTTTGTTTCTGTATGTAAATAATGTTACGATTAATATAATGAAAAAAGTTTTTCTAAAATTAAAGCGTTAAAGCCATTTTTGGTCCTTGAAAACGGGACCAATGTTCATTTCCATCCCAAAATTCAAAATTTGTTCAATATGGTCCCTATGTATTGCATATTTTGACATTTTGAGTCCCTATATATTCCATATTTTGGCATTTTTGGTCCCTATTGCTGACTTAGCGGTCATGTGGAATACCAATGAAATGCATATAATCTTTTTATTATTATGTTTAGGTCGTTATTTTGCTGATGTGGAGTGATAAATGTCAGTATATGCTGATGTGGACCGTATTGAAAAAATTTTAAATTTTTGGGATGGAAATGAACATTGGCCCTGTTTTCAGGGACCAAAAATGGCTTTAACCCAAAATTAAAGTAATCTAGAGAAAATATAAAATACAAAAATAAAAAATAAGAAAATAATAATAATAAATAAAATATAAAAATTTGCCACTTGGCATGCCATGTAAGCAGTCTAGTTGGCCTGCCACGTTATCAAAATACGACCACGTATAAAATTAAAAAAATAAATAAATACCCTATATTTCATTTATATGCCATGTTAATGCCGCATCAGCGTCAGGGACCAAGTGTGACGAAATACATAATACACAGGGACCGTATTGAACAAATTTTGAAATTAAGGATGAAAATGAATATTGGACCTGTTTCTAGGGACCAAAAATGGCTTTAACACTTATTTTATCATAAAAGTGTATAAAGAAGTTGTATGTCCTCTACTGTTGTGATAATTATTGTTCTGAAAACAAGTTTTAATTTATTTTTCACAATGTTGTTCAGAGAAGTTGCACTCATCTATCACAATAATTGTGTTTATTTGTTATAGTATCTGTTTATTGTAATTGGCCCTTAGTCCAATAAGTTGGGAATCTATATTCTTGCACAATTTTAAATCCCTAGCATCCTTCCTAATAGCTCTAAAACATATGAGGAGATCATCAGTATAAAATATGTGGTTAAATGCTAAGGATTCATCAATTCTAATACTCCTAATGAGCTACATTGATTCAGCCTTGTTAAGGATATATGTAAGAACCTGAGGCACTATGATAAAAAGATATGGAGATAAAGGGTTACCTTGCCTAATTTTTGTAGGGCTTTCACCCATTTACCTACTTTGTCATTGATAATGAAAGCACATATAGGGGTCTCAATGCATACCTTAACACAAGAAATCCATTTATTGGGATAGAAAGAACAGTAAGGATAGTATCCCACCTTATTATGTCATAAGCTTTCTCCATGTATGAATGGGCCACTTCCTTGGTTGTAAGTATATTATCCTAAATGCATCCACCAGAAATGAAAGTTGATTGTTCTTTACTAATTACTGGTGGTACTATTGCCCTGAGTCTATAAGACATAGACTTGGTTATAATCTTGTAATTAACATTCCACAGGGATGTAGGTTTGCAATATTTATTATACTATGTCTTTCTTAGGAATTGAGCATATATAGGTCTGATTACAATTCTTGGGAATGTTTTTATGCTCAAAGATAAAAGTAGTGGAACTAGTAACAGAATCACCCACCACAGGCCAAAAAGCTTTGTAAAACTCGAGGTTTAAGCCATTGGGTCATGGGGACTAACCTATGACCATAGAATACAACACCTTAAATATTTCAAACATGGTCTTTGGTCTTAGTAAGACGTCCCTTTGTTTGTTGTTCAACATTTGCAGGTCCTCTAGCTAGCAGTGCCTGCATAAGTCCATGAAAATTTCCTCCTGTATGTTCACCATTCTGTCCCTACTACAGTTTAGTGTAGAATTGGATAAAGCTTCCTTAATAGTGTTAGTGTCCTTAGCTACTAAGTTATTTTCTTATGTTACTTAATTGATTTGACCAATATTCCTATGTACTTTAGATAGCTCATGAAAAAACCTAGTGTTATATTATCACCATTTCTCAACTATATGGTCCTAGATATTTGTGCCTATGCTATGGAGGATTGCCTAACAAGGGCTTGATGCCTATTGTAGAGAGACCGAAGGTTGTGTCAAGAATTGTCACTATTTCTATATATGCAATCAACTGATTCCATTCTAGATAAACTATTTTCTTCCCTCTTGATCCCAACCTCCAAGCCTCTTAGGATTAATTTGCATTTCCTATTTAGTTCTTCCTTTGGGTGTGGAATTTATGGCTATATCATGCATAGGGTTTCCCCTACTGTTCCCTACCTATATTTCTTAACACTCTCCCCACATATTGATGAGGGTTATAGTCAGATTGGCATCTAAGAAGATGTTCAACAGGATAAGACCCAACCTCAACAATCCACAAATCATTTGACATGATCTTAACTAATCTAGCCTAAGATCTATTCCTACCCTTTGGGTTGTTAAACCAAGTAAAAGAAGAACCAAAGAAATCGAGTCCATACGACCCATTGTGATTTAAAAAGTTATTTAGAAGGTTAGTTTTCATATATGTTAAGGCCTTGGTGGCTTCCCTTCTCTTACCTGAGTTTCTAATTACATTGGATATTCAGACCAACGATCTTCTCTGATTCTTTCTATATGGTCTTCTCTGTTATAGTGACTTGACTATTATAGATGAAAAAGAAAACCCAATTCCTGCCACTATACAATGATAAAACTAAATGTAAGATATACATCTTTACCATGACCTGGGTAACCAAGCCCATGTTTTTTCTCCAAAGTACAATGATACGTCCTCCCCCCTGACCCGAGAACCCAGCTGTTGGGATGGTTGTCTACTGTCACTCTTTCTAAACTTGTTACAGAAATGATAGACTCTACCTTCATCCTCCCCTGCCTCCACCAAGTATACCATCCAGGGGTTGTGCATCTTAATTAACATAACAATTCAACTAACAATGTCGCTCCTCCAGACTCTACAATTCCATTTAAGCTACTTGTATAGTATAAAATTCACCAAGAGTGATGTTGGAGGAAAGTCTTATTGTCCAACTAGTGCCACCTTCCCCTTTTTCGACCTTTGGCTCTGCTCTGTCGACAAATGCTTACCATTCCTTTCTCCTCTTGGGCTGACTTGGGCTTCCATTTCCATGTTTGCTCCTAGGTCCGACGACTCTTCCATCTTTTCCATTTCTTCTTGGAGAGTTCCCAACAACTTGTCGCTCAGTGCCCCTATAACCTACTCCAGCAAGCAATTGTGAAAAGTAAAATCTTGCGGCAGAATCATCACGAATGCATACTTCAGGGGATCGCAAGTGAACCCATTCAAACCTATACCCAGAAGAGCTTCCTATTTCTGGAAAGGTGTTGGGGCGCAAAGAGACCTCACTATGGCAAACATAATCACTACACCAGGAAATGGTGAATCGGTCAGTCTATGGCATGATAATTGGATCGGGGGACATAGTCCATCCAGACTATTCCCAGAGTTCCAGACATTATGGACCCGAGCAGGCCACACAATCAGAGAAGCGCGTCGGGTACAAGAACGAGGATCGACAATACTTAAACCGGGGCCCATGACTCACTGGGCAATGGAGATGATACAGAGGATACAAGACCACCTTACTTCTGGAGAAACCTAACTTGAAGATGCAAGGATTTGGCGACTCACCCTTGACAGGGAATTCACAGTCCAATCGCTATATCTTTTTTACATCAATGGCGGATTGCGAAGCCACCTACTACCATCCTTCTGGCAACAGGCATCCCCTCTAAAGGTTAAACTCTTTGCCTAGCTAGCATTGGAAGACAAACTTTCTACACTATAAAACCTAGCAAAGAAAAACTGGCACGGGGACAGAAAGCTCTGCTATCTATGCAACGCGCAGGAGGAGACCACTTGCCATCTTTTCATCCGATGCAACTATGCATATGGAATTTGGTCACATTATGCACACCTCCTAAGAATCGATGCCCCCCCCCCCCCCCCCAACAAGATACAAGATCTATGGGGAGGCTCATCGATCGGGAAGAGCTTGCGGACGCATCTCCGAGGGGGCTAGCGACTACTTGCGATGTTAATCACCTGGAACCTCTGGCTGGAGCGGGACGGGCGATGCTTTACTGATACGCGATGTGTTTACAAGCGACTCATCTGCCAGGTGAACTTCCTCATCCTATCATGGATCGACGAAGCACACGCCACCAAACAGTTGCTGCTGCAAACTCTAAAGGACCTCGTCACACAAAGCCTCACCCTTACTAGAGAAGAGTGCATCACCGCGTTTCCCAATCTGAGACTTAGATTCAGACTTTGATGAGGCGAACCCGAACGACTCTCGGCTGGTGGCACAACGCCCCACACAGGACTAACCACTATCCCTCAAACCATTATGCCATTGTATCCCCCCAGTCCGGTTTGTAACCCCTATCTCTATTTTCTGAATAAAATGAATGTGGTTTATCCACTTTATCAAAAAAAAGTAAAATCCTTCATAGGAGTAAGTTGTATAGCTATTGTGGAAGAGGCCAACTCTTTTCCTCCCTTGAGTGAAGAAATAATTTTTTTTTTTTTTTTTTACTTTAGGTCTTCCTATGCCTCCTCCTTATAGGTTCTTTCTCCCCTCTAGAGATTTTTGAAGTTTCTATAGGGTACTGAGACACCATCCTATCCCCTTTAATCATTGTTTTGTATGGCCTTGAGACACCCTCGAAGACCTCTTCCAATGTTTGTCTCTCTAATAGTCCTCGGGGCTACCTTCATGGGTTTCATCCTCTTTGCTTTTTCCTAGATTGGAGTAAGTGGCCACGTGTCCACCTCTCTTGTGTCCCCTATATAGTTACCTGGGCCACACCTCTTAAGATTTTGCCATGTGTCCTCTTTCTCTCCACCTTTGGCAGAGTCACCCATCACTAGTCCTCTTTCTAGGCCACACCTTCGCCAGGCCAACATCCACAACCTAAAACCCTATGCTTCACCTTGTTGAACATTTTCCTAGTTTTCCTTCCCTCTACTACCCCATTCCACCCCTGTATTCCAATTAGCTATGATGGCATCCTCGATCACCACTCCCTTTCTCTTCTGGTCGAGGTTCAGTGTTCCAGTTCTAGCAATGCCTATCCAACTCCTAGAGAGTGAAACCTCACAGAATGTGACTTTATGACCCACTACACTGCATATGTAGCAAAACATAGGCAATATTTTTCACAAAATGGTAACAAAAATTTTATATAGAGTTGTATCTACCTATTCACCTCTCTTCAACGGTTTCACAAGATCTAACTCTATACAAAGACAAGTATAATGTGCTTTGTTTATGCTTAGTATGGTGTCATCAATTTTTACTATTCTCCCAAAGCAAGCTGTGATAGACTCTAGGGCCTTCAAAAACTAGTACTCCACCGAAAAATGATGGAGTTGGACCATACTTTAGCCTAGGAGAGCTTCACGTAGGAGGGCTATAAGTGCTCGCTCCATCTGATCAGGTGGAGAACCATCCCATTGATGGTCCATGGACCATCAACCCATATCATCTCCACCATCTTTTCCCAGGACCACTAGATTAGGAAAAAACCATTCGGCATGTCTGTAATGGAGAACTCCACAAACCTATTCCAAAGCTTGAGGAGACTCATCCTAGCACTTTGAAGAGGGATATACTTACCAAACGCCTTCTTGTACAGAGCCAGCCTCACGGGTTTGTTGATTCTCGAGATTACCTCCTTTTCTTGGGTAACAATGTTAGTAATTGTGGACTTCAAATGCTCTAGGATGGGTCTGGGATCAACAATTGTTGTGATGGGACCTTATTCTAGCTTACTGTTGACTAGATGGGGCCATGACCTTTCCTCTCTCACATTCACAGTGTTGCCTCTTGATGCACCACCAGCTTGTGACCCATGCAGAGGTTCACTGTAAAAGCCATGATCTTTTATTTAAGTAAATGAAGTATAAAATTTTCCCTAATTACATGCCTTAATTAACTTCCGAAAATGGGAATTAATTATAATAAATAATAATAATAAAGGAGGAGAATGTAATATTCCTCTCTCTCAATTATAAAAGGGAATGACCCAATTGTGAATTGAGAGAAACCAGGGGCTGCAGAGCAAAGAAGGATTCTCTCTCACAAGCCATGATTTTAGAGAAGTAATTGCAAGGAAATTCAAGGACCGGGTTGCAAATCTCGCTCTCTCTCTCTCTCTATCTCTCTCTCTCACGCACACACACAAAGAGGACCGGGATTGTAAAACTAAAAAGGAGAGGGATTTTTTTCAAAAATCCCAGCCAAGCCATGCACGTCTTCGCCCCGAGCATGCGCCCGCAACCGTTCATCCGAACGAGAACTGGATCCGGCGGCACAGGTGGTGCATTACCCCAGCGGCCAACGCGAACCTGGGGAAGAGGCGGCCGTACGCACGGCTGCCGCCTCCGCCAGGTCTCTGCGCACTAAACCGGCGGTGCAGGCGGGGCAGAATGGGTTCAGCGAATGGGCATATCACCATTAAGGCGGGGACAATGATGACTGGCCACCTCCTTGAGCCTCAACCCATCAGCTGGCAGAGATCTGCCATCCTTCCGATGCACGATAAGAGCTCCTCTCCTTCAGTGGCATCACTACCATCTCCTCGAGTGCACCACTGCCTCTCGCGCCCAGGAATATAGTGAGAAATCCCCACCAGCGTCTACCTTCGCGCCTGAACGAACGCAGGCCCTTGCTGGGCTAACGGGACCTTGCCGGAGCAGGGCAACCGCGGCTGTGAGACGAACTACGAACGTTGATGCCCCGCCACCCACGGTGGTAGACAGAGGTGCCATCGACGACGGCCACCGGCCTGCACGGCAGAGACACCGTGCCTCTGCGGGTAAGGTGAGCACCTCCACCCCTCTCCTGAGCCTGTACATGGGGGGCCTGTAGAGGTTTCAGGGTCCTTGGGGTTTAGTGGATTTGATAAATCTCTACGTTGAGGCCTTGGTAATCCTTCTATGGTTTACTAAAAATGTGTGATGGTGAGTGCAATCTCTGACTGATCTAGAGTTGTTTTTCGGGATTCTTGAAGGCCTTCTTGAGTGAGGTTGCATGATCACATAGGTGAAGGTTTTTGAAGGTATGAAGTTAATTACTTAGAAGCTCCTATAATTAATGGCCTGAAGGTTTAGTTCAAACCTAGTTATTGGTGTGGATTTGAGGGTGCAGATGTGTGGGAGGCCTTGGTTTTCTCTAAAGAGATTTATGAATGGATAAATCTCTGATTTCTTGGGTTCTGGTAATAACAGTAGTATGATGATCAAGGATGCTACCTTGAGTAATAAAAGGTTGTTAATTATGCAAAGCCTGCATAGTTATCGGATTCCCTTTGGACTCCAATAGTTTCCAGCATGATAACTATTAATGTAATAGTTTGGTTTGGGGGTTTTGTTTAATTATTTGCGAAATTACTTAAGTGACGAGTTTATTTTTGGTTGGGCCTTTGGGCCGGCCAAGTAGAAATGGGCAAAGGAAATTATTGGGATTTTAGTCAAACCAAGTTCGGTAGTGCAAATGTTGTGTCGAGTTCAATTCATGGGCTGAGATTTCATAGGCCGGGCCCAATTAATTGTCTTGCTTGATATGAATGTTAATGTTTGGAACACTTGAGCGTATGATGAGGGTGGACCCGTGTTTACTAGGTATCGACGAGGAGCGCTGAGCTTCGTCGGGACAGATTCGGATCAGGCGATTGGATTGCAAATAGAGGTAAGTCATCTTGCCTAGTTCCCGCCCAGTCATGGGCTTTCTTGGCATATTCTATATCTTGAGTATATGCTTGCGCACGTGAGTGCTTTTTCTTATCATATCTCCCCACTCGTTGATGGAGTGGTTTGCTTGACTTGATCTAGCATGGTACTTTACTTGATATTCATCTATTGTTGCCTTGATGATATGTACATGCCTACCTTCCTGGTTCATTGGATTATTGTTTCTATATTTATTTGCATTGGTATGTTGGTTGTTGGCATCTGTTGGATGTGTGTTCTGTATTACCTTTCCGCCCAGATCAGTGGTGTGTGGGTGCTCCAACCCGGAGCGTCTAGGGCTGAGGACACCCTGGCGTTCTGTCATCCTTGCCAGGGGGACGATACTCAGGCCATCCAACCTTGTCAGTGGGACGATACACTGGCCGTGTCGACATATATAAGGGTAGAGCTGCCGAATTCCCAACCACGGGATGATTCCAGCTGAGTCTGAAGGCTGACCGGGGGATACTTTGATAGCTCTTCCATTGGATGATCTTCGGGCTTTGAGGCCATAGTTAAGATTAGGAGTCCTCGTCATTGCTTGACTCCGAGACTCCTAGATGCTTGGTTGTGCGGGATGTAGCCCCGTGTGTTTGCTCAGTCATGTTTTATTGATTTGCCTTATTTGCTTATCACTTGACATTCATGACTTGCTCACCCACCTTGCGAGGTGCTTACTAGGCTTTCTTTCTGAAAGCTCATACACTTGTTCTCATCTCTTTTCAGATCCCACGGAGGAAGCGGGCGTGAGTCACCCGGGATGCGTCTGTGAGGCGAGGTTGTAGATGAGGTCGGCGACCTTTTATGCATTTTATTTACGTGTGAGGACATTCTATTTGGATCCGTATAGGATCAGACTGGTATTAACTAATAGGGTGCATGTACCCTTAGGATTTATCTTCCGCTAATGTACTCTGACTTCATATTTATGATTTGACTATTTCGCTGCATATGTGTTGTTGCTTTATGATCACTTAGGCCTTGTATCTGAGTGGGGTTCGCCTCCGCTTGGGTACGGCCGGTCTGCTCACGTGCCCGAGGCCCGGGACTTTGGGGTCGGGGCGTGACATTCACTAAAGGATATTGGAACTGAGAAAAGCAACACATCACTTGGGTTTTCTCCAAAGTGAAAGTTTGAAACACAAACGACATTCCCCTTAGCATCTCTATGGTTTTCCTTGGGAGAGTCCCCGAGTGGGGGACAAGGCTCTCTCACCAAGGCACCCCCGCCCTCACCTTCCATTGTAAGTGGTGGGCGTTACTTCATAATGCAAAACAGTGGCACACGTTGTTTCTCTCCTTCACTCTAGAGAATTCTAGAGAGCAAAACCTTAGCATAGTATATCTATTACCATAGCTATCCAAACTTTTGTTTTCAGTTGTTTAAATTGAATGGCTTAGTTGGGGTTAACACAACTATGAAATTCACTGGTGGACAAGAGGAAAATATATTTTCTAAATATATACCTATGGAAGATGCATGTAAAGATATTGGTGAAAAATTAGGAACACTCAGAGAACAAAGTTAGGGATATGTGAATGATGCAAATGTTACTGAAGAGTGTCAAGAACATGATAAATTTAATAACAATTGAAAAGAAGAAGAATCAATTGTATTTCCTTGATCAGTTTACAAAGGTTACATCTCTATTTATGTACAAACCATATCTATATAAGGTAAACTCAATAAATCAGTGATGGAGATTTACAATAGACAGTATTGGAAACCCAAAATATTAGGGGATATTTTCTTCCTTGATTGCTGGCAAAATCATCTCCATTTCTTCTTTGATAGCTGGCAAGATCTTCTCCGTTTGACATCCCCCCTCAAATTGATGATGGTTGTCAACGAGCATCAATTTGCTTAAAAGATATTCATGGCGGGCACAGGTCATAGGCTTAGTGAACAAGTCAGCAACTTGATCGTGGGATGAGACATGAACAAGACGAAGAACTTTATCATGAACCAATTCTCGGATGTAATGACAATCAACCTCAATGTGTTTTGTGCGCTCATGATGGGCCGAGATTAGGTGGCAATGCTAATAGCACTGGTATTATCTCCAAAAAGAGAAATAGATTCATCACAAGGGATATCAAGATCAAGAAGAAGTCGTCGAAGCCATACGAGTTCAGAACTAACAGAAGACATAGATCGATACTCAGCCTCGGTGGAAGATTTAGATACCCTGTCTTGCTTCTTACATTTCCACGAAATGGGTGAGGCACCTAGAAAAACACACCAACCTGTCGTAGAGCGACGAGTATCAACACACCCTGCATAATCAGCATCAGAAAATGCTCTGAGAGTAAGAGGTGAGTTGGAAGGAAAAAAAAGTCCACGGTCACAAGTGCCTTTGAGATAGCGAATGATTCTATGAAGTCTTTGAAGATGATGGCCTTGAGGTTGAGAAACAAATTGACTGACAACCTGAACTGCAAAAGATATATCAGGACGTGTGATGGTGAGATAAATAAGACTACCCACCAATCGCCGATACAAAGTAGGATCAGAAATAGGTGCACCAGCATCACGTTGTAATTTCAAATTGAGTTCCATAGGAGTTGAACAAACTTTATTATCAGTCAAATTGGCTGGCTTGATTAAATCCTCAATATACTTGCGTTGTGTGAGAGAGAGGCCATGAGAGGAATATGACACTTCCAAACCCAGAAAATAAGTAAGTTTGCCAAGATCTTTCATATGAAAAGAATCATGAAGGAACCGTTTAAAGTCAAGAATTCCCGTTTGATCACTACCTGTGATGACCATATCATCGACATAAAGAAGTAGAATTATAACACCATGAGGAGGAAGCTGACGGGTGAGAGTGATCATTAGAGCTTTGTTGGAAACCAACTGAACAAACAGTAGAGTGAAATTTATCAAACCATGCTCGCGGTGCTTGTTTAAGACCATAAAGAGATTTGTTAAGTTTGCACACCATATTGGAATCACCAAGAGAATAACCAGGGGGACACTCCATATAAACAGTTTCCTTCAAATCTCCATGAAGAAAAGCATTTTTGACATCTAATTGATACAACGACTACTGTTTGCATGATGCAATAGCAAGAAGAGTTCGAACTGTTGTCATCTTGGCAACTGGAGCAAATGTTTCTTCATAATCAATCCCATATTCTTGCTTGTAACCTTGAGCTACCAAACGGGCTTTGTAGCGGTCTAGAGTACCATCAGGCCTGACCTTAATGGTGTACACCCATTTGCTGCCTATGACAAAGGTAGTAGAGGGTCGCTGGACTAAATCCCAAGTATGATTCGCAGTCAATGCTTCTATTTCCTCATCCATGGCCCTTTTCCAACATGCTTGTTCCATTGCTTGCTTATAGGTAGAAGGAATTTGGACAGAATTTAGATTGGTAAAAAGAGTTAAACTGTCAGGTGGCTTACCAAAATTGACACGAGTGGATCTTTTTAGAGGAGGCAAAGTAGGTGGTGGTGTATCACTGGGAGCATCAGTAGGAGGACCTTCAAGGGTGTGATCAGGAAGTGGCATAACAGGCGTGACAGGAACATCATGAGACAAACCAAAATTTGAAGGATCCAAAAAGTTGTATAAAGTAGAAATGGAAGAATGTTGAGCTGGTGTGCGTAAAGATGAAACATAGAAATACAAATTTTCAAAAAAAATGACATTACGAGATACTCGAATGCGATGGTGTTGAGGATCATAACAAATATAACCTTTATGTTTATCACTATAACCAAGAAAAACACATCTAGCAGCCTTTGCAGATAGTTTATGTCGTTCATGGGGTGGGAGCAACACAAAGCAGACACAACCAAAAACACGAAGATTCATGTAATTTGGTGTTGTATGAAAAAGAATAAAGAACAGAGATTGATTACCAAGTATAGGAGTAGTCTGTCGGTTAATAAGATGGACAGCGGTATGAACAGCTTCTACCCAAAATTGAGATGGAACAGAAGACGCAAGTAAGAGAGTTCGAGCAATTTCCACAACATGACGATTTTTTCACTCCACCACCCCATTTTGTTCGGGAGTTCCAGGACAAGATTGTTGAGTTAAAATGCCTTTTTCACTAAAGAATTGAACAAGTTCGGAAGCACAAAACTCTCCACCTAGATCGGACCGAAATATTTTGATTACTTTTCCAAATTGTGTTTCTATCATAGTGACAAAATTTTGGCAATATTTGCTAGTTCAGATTTAGCGCGCAAGAAATACACCTAAGTAAAACGTGTAAAATGATCAATAAATAGAACAAAATATTTGTATCCAAGTCGAGATAAAATAGGTGAAGGTCCCCACAAATCACAATGAATAAGATCAAACGGTGCATCAACTTCAGTAGTACTAGAAGCAAAAGGTAATTTAGCAAATTTACCAAGAACACAAGTTTGACAATGTTTCAAAACATTATTCTTAACAGTTAACTTATCTGGAAGAAGCTGAGATTTAAACATAGACTCTAATCGACTAGCATGTGGATGACCCAAACGGCGATGCCAAAGATCCCAATTATTCTCTTCATGTGAGGTGGAAGATGATGAAGTGATAGCAAGACAAAATGGAGGACTCTTTTTCTTATTGAGATCAAGATGAAACAAACGCCCATGTTTATGCCCCTTCATAATCACTTGCCCCGTTTGAAGGTCCTGCACAGCACAACCATGAGAGGAAAATTTAACTAAACAATTGTGATCAGTAAGTTGTCCAACAGATATCAAATTAGCTATTAATCGAGGAACGTAAAAAGTATTAGGAAGGCAAATGGGTTTTGTAGAACTATTGGACAAGCAAACTGTACCAACTCCTTGATTGGTAATTTTTTTACCATTGGCGGTACATGTGGCCAGTTGATTTAAGGAACAAGGTTTCAAGTCAACAAATGCATGTTTTTGATTAGTCATGTGGTTAAGCGAATTTGAATCAAGGAACCAAGGGTAGGTGGAATTCACATTGCACGATAACCCGTGATAGAAAAAGCAGAGGAAAGAACACTTGGAAGAGTAGATTGCATTGAGTCTTGAATCATTTTTGAGCGACTGCGGTGTAAGAGACATTCGCGGTTGTGTTTTTCGATTTCGATCACTTGTTGATGGTAACAAAAGCGGATGGATTTTGCTTATTTTTCAAAAGCCTGCACTCCAAAATGATGTGGCCTGATTTCTTACAATAGTTGCAAACATTCCTCTTCCGACAATGAGACTGTACATGCCCAAGTTCATTACAATGCCTGCACCGAATATCATCTTTGTTTCCATGCCTTTGTTTGGACTGATATCTTCCATGTGAAGCAAAATCTGAGACTCTTCTTTGAATTAGTTTTGTGTCAATTTGTGCACTGTCTTCAAGCGTGTTTCATCACGAATGAGTTCTCCTAACACAGATTCCATTTTCAAATCACCACGATTGATTAATGTTCCTAGTGCTGTCTCAAATTCAGGCCTAAGCTCCATGAGAAATTGCATTACTCTTCCGCGATCTCTTTCATTCTTAACTTCAGCATATGCAGTAGGGGAAATCTTAGAAGAAGAAATCATGTCTTGTTCTGTCCACAACTTCAACATTTCAGTATAAAAGCTGCGAATATCCTTATCTTCTTGGCTGATGTTGGCTATTTCATATTCAAGCTCGAATTGTCTGGACAGGTTCACTTGAGAATAAATCCCTTTAAGATGATTCCACATATCAGCAGCAGTACTGAAAGATCGAAGACTTAGTGCAATATTAGGTTCAACTGAGTTGAGAATCCAAGTAATAATCTGTGCATTCTTTGTTTTCCAATTGATTTTGGTCTTCTCATCACCTTCTGCTTTCTCCGATCCATCAAGAATTCCAGAATATCCCTTGCCGTCAACAAAAACTTGAAAATGGAATTCCCAGTGCAAAATTTACGCCATTGAATTTGGCGAATCTGACTTCAAATTTGTTTGTATCCATGGTGATCAATCAAAAATTGGAAATACAAGGTTCAAGAACAGATCCTCTAAAGGATGAATACAAAAAGAAGGTTGAAAGAAATTCTCAGAAGATCATAAGCCAGAGCAGAAAAAAGAATAACCTAGCTCTGATGCCATAATAACAATTGAAAAGAAGAAGAATCAATTGTATTTCCTTGATCAGTTTACAAAGGTTACATCTCTATTTATGTACAAACCATATCTATATAAGGTAAACTCAATAAATCAGTGATGGAGATTTACAATAGACAGTATTGGAAACCCAAAATATTAGGGGATATTTTCTTCCTTGATTGCTGGCAAAATCTTCTCCATTTCTTCTTTGATAGCTGGCAAGATCTTCTCCGTTTGACAAAATTGACCTTGAGGTTGATGATTAGAAGAAAGATATCATTATTTTGAAATACTTCTTTTGGCTCATTAAGCTTCCAATGCGGATGGTACTGTGTAAAATGCCCCCCAAAAAAAAGGGGCCAAGAGGGAAAAAAAGTTATTTGGAAGAAGAGAACCACAAAAGAAGACAACAATAACTTCAAGATACTACCAGATCAAGTAGTCATTTAAGAGGATAACACAATCAGTGTTCAAAGAATTAGAGAACATATTGGGTTGAAGCCTTTATCCTCCTAAATAAGGCTGTCAAATGGGCCAAAACATTTTTGTTTGGCTCGCTCAAGCTTGATCATTAATAAATGACCTGAGCTTTAGCTGAGATTTCTAGCTTAATAAGCAAATGTGTCGAGATCTCTCTTTCTTTCTCTCTCTCAAATTACTTTAATTTGTAAATATATGTTAGCTATTAATTAAATGGTATTTGTAATTTTTTGTCAATAAATTATGAACATTTATTAAATTAGATTTAAATTTATTGTAACAAAAACTTCAATAATGGTTTTAAGTTTAACTTTTTATCATAAATATTATTTTAATAAACATTTTTTTATTGAAAAAAGTTATTTAATTATTTTTATTAGGGCTTTCAAAAAGTTTTTATAAAACTAAAAACCCTATAATTTCAATCTCATTATCGGTTAAGGGGGTGTTCATTTCACTGAAAATGATAAGAAAGTCATCAAAATGGGTTGAGTTCCCCCACTTTTGATCTTCGTTTGTTATAAAGTGTGGAAAGTTCCATTTCCCCCACTTCAACACTTTCCTCATTATGTCTTAAGCCTACTTCGCTTTTTTTTTAATCACCAAATTAGGTGAAATGAACTTTGGCATATAAAAACCCACCTCAGTCAACTTCAATGCCCTCTCACTTCAGTGGAAAGGAACACTGGTTGTGTTTGGTTGGGGGTTATCCCACTTGGGGATAGGAATAAGTTTTGAAAAATTTTGAATTTTTTTTAGAGGTAATTTTTAAATCAAAGTTATTAATGATAAGATAGTAATATGTCTTCTATGTATTGGTGGGTTATAATTTTAAATTTTAATTAAAATTTTTGACAAAAAAAACTTTTTTATGAAAAATTGTGTTGTATCCCCGAACCCAATATAGCCTAGAAGTGTAATTTTTCTCTCATTTTCAACTACTTCGAGCAAATGGGACTTCAACCAACTTTTTCACTCCAAGACAATTTTGGTGAAATGAACGCCCCCTGCCCGTTAGTCTTTGAAGTCAAGACTTCCCCACCTGAGTGCCCATTATCTCTACCTTCGCCTCTCTTTCAGTCACCCTTTCCACCGCTGCCTAGATGTGCAAGACATGTGTCACCCTCCACACAACATGCTAGAGTTTTTTACAGTTCGCAACAACCTTTCCGCCGCCATCATCGCCTTTCTCATTGATCTAGCATTGATTTAAATATATGCAAGTACACTTTTCCATTCATCAATTTTTGCCTTATGATTGAATCATGTCAAGCATAAGTGTTTGAATTTTTCTCATCAAAATGTCTTTCAAATCAAGGTGTCAAATGAGCGGGTGGTATGATGAACACGGCCTGACCCTAAAATCTTTATGCTTTTCGGGCCGTGCCGGTACGCTTTCAATTTGCTGCGATGCATGTCTTTGGAGCCCGGCCGGTCTTTCGACTGCTGGTACCAATTAAGTACGGGCATGCAACCCGCGCGAGCCTAGGCCGGCATGGGCACGGGCACAGCGGGCCGACCAGCACCGCTAATCTCAGCCATTGGATTAGATCCAACGGTTGGATCCGTTGGATTATTTTTTAAAATTCTTTTTTAATAACTAAAAATATTTGGTTGCTCAAATCTCTCATGTGAGAGCCAAATAACCTAACCACCTAACTAGAATAGATTTACATCATTATTACTAATTATATTAAATTTATTATTCATACTAACATTCTTATAAGGAATTAATAGATTCAATTAAACTTTAAGAGGCTCGGTAACATGAAAACATTACACATTTGGCAAAGGTGGTAGTGGGAATAAGTTGGTAATCTACATTACCAACTTACTTCAATGTGGTAATGTGGATTTCCACCAAAACAAATGTCTATCCACCAAGTTGATGATAATGTGGATCCCCATTTTGCCCTCTACCCTTTCACCATATTATTATTATTATTATTATTATTATTATTATCATTATCATTATTATTATTATTATTATTATTATTATTATTATTTGATATTTGATCAAAATTTTAGATGCAAGGGTATTTCGGGAAAATGTGCCATAATTAATTTTTGGTATTAAAATTTAATTAGTTTTTATTAAAACTTTATTTTAATTTTAATTTAAATTTACTCAAAATTTTATATATAAGAGTATTTTGGGAAATTTGGAACATTACTAAATTGATTATCATGACCAACCAAACATGATTATCACATATTACCACAACATTCCAAGGCAAATAGCATTCTTGACTCCATTCCGAGGAATATCATATTACTGTGGTCATATCTCATATCTCGAACCAAACGCCCCCTAAATTAAAAGAACCATTAGTTCTAAATTCCTTATATTTAAATTTAGTTTGAGTAAAAGATTTGAATCGATTCAAGTTACCAATATTTCCAATGAAAAACATCTAAAAATATTTGTCATAATAATAATAATAATAATAATAATAATAATAATAATAATAATAATAATAATAAACCACATTTAAAATAATTAATACTTTATAATAATTAATAAGCTTTATTTCCAGTGGATGTGATTCTCTTTAATTAATAAAAGGAATATTGAAAGTCGTTTTAGATCCTAGAGCTCACATTTAAGGTAATTAATACTTTTTAAAATATAAATCAACTACTTTTGATATTAAATTGGGAAATAAAGATAGAAATACATCATATACATCAAATAATGTAACTAAAAAATATATTTTTCTGGATAAGGAATTAATTGATTTGGTTTAACTTTAAATTTAAAGAATCCCTAGTTCTAAATTCATTATATTTAAATTTTTAGTTTGAGACATAAGATTATAAGATTTGGATTGATCCAAGTTACCAATATTTGTCACTTTCCAGTTAAAAATGAAATATAATATAATTTATGTAAAATCCAAGAAATTTTGAGAAAGAAATATGATGAAATTTTCTTTAAAATTATTTATTAATTAAATAATTTCCCCAGAGTATTAAACAGAGGATTTATTTGGGGGGGGGGAGGAATCAAGTTTAAAAAAAAAAGGGTTAAAACCCTAATTAGGGTTTATTGGTGGCCGGAAGGACTAATTTGTAATTTAGAAAATTACAAAGGACTATTGAAAAATAGTCCCCTCTCACAAGCTTGGACTAGAATGTAACCTAAAAAGAAGTAGGGACCTTCGGTTAATTTGTCAGAGAAAAAGGGGTCTTATAGAGATGAACCAACGGCCGAGATTAAAAGATCTCGAACCGTTGTAAATCTGAGAGCATTATAATGGCCACGGAAGGGCCACGGAAGGGCCACGTGTCGACCTGAGATCAGATCTATCTGATCGCAACTCGGATCCGAGGCAACGAGATAGGAGAAAATAGGAGTGACCGCACGGTGAGGACGACCATGAACCGTCCATCTTTGATAGTGCTGGATGCGAGGCGGGTAGTTATAATCTGGCCATCGATTTGTTTTAGATCACGGCCATTGATTAGAGCGTGGTCAGATCCGAGGCACTGGCTCAAGATCCGGCCGTTGATCGTAATGGAATCTCGACCGTTGATCGAAGAAATTCTAGATCCGAGGATCTCAGATCTAATCCAAGCCGTTAGTACCTACCACGTGATCTCCACCGTTGATCCGAGCGAACCAATCTGAGGAGAGCCACCGTTACCGGCCGATCGCTGTACTTTCGCCCGTAGCGAGACTTCATGCCGCCTTCCCGTCAGATTCTGGCCGGTAATGCGGATTCGTCGGGCGGCGAAGTAATTCTTGACGTTAGCGTCGATTAGATACGCCTACCCCCTATAAAATCCCCACCCTGGCCTGCTCATTGGCACTGAGAAGAAGGGAATCATGGTGGTCTCCGGTAAGGCTTGGTCGGAGAAGCGAGCAACCGTCTCGGGACGCCTCTAACGCTGCAAACGTTACCAGGAGGACCGGAGTTAAGGTATGAATCTTCTCCGGTGTTCAATTTAGTTTTTGTTACATAATTAGCTAGGATTAGGGCTCGTCGGAGTTGGGGACGTTGTCACCAATAGAGAGGCACCGAGAGAGGGGAATGGGGGGCTGTTAATGCGCACCAAGCAATGGCGGGCCGAGACGGAGCTTAGGGCATGCTCGACCAACGGAGAGCACTCAGGCGAGGAGATGCCATCTCCGACGAGCAGCTCCGATGAGGTCTCGGTCGCGAAGAAGAAGATGGAATAAAAAAAAATAAAAATAATTAAATGTTTTAATTAAAACGGTAACTATAGGAGTGTGACAATATTAAAAAGTTAATTAAATGTTTTGATAACTATAGTGTGACAAATTATTAAAATTATTAATAATTTGAAACTATAGTATGACATATATATTTATGGTAATATCAACTTAGGTAGTTGATTAATCAGATAATGTTTAGTTGGTAATATTATTAAAAAGGGGTGACAAAAAAAAATAAATAAATAAAACCTAGCTATACTAGTTGAGTGAATTAACTAATTTAATTAATTGGTATAAGGTTTGAATTTAATAAGTGTGACACATATCTAGTTGTCACACTATAGTGTGGAAATTTATTTAATTAAATTGTTAATCATAGTTAGTAGTTAATTGGATAATTAACTAGCTAATTATTTGATTAGACAAATTAATAAAAAGGGATTGATTATTATAGTGTGACAATAATAATCTAATAATACCTATGTTGGGGTAGGATTAAATAAGAAGTGTGACAAAATTATTCTTTGTGATATAATAAATTTGATTAATTGACCTAGTTGAGTCCGTTGGCTTAAGGGGCCCAATGGGCTGGGCCCAAATAAATCAAATATTATTATTAAGTTATTAAGGGTAAAATTGGGGGTAAGGGAGGGAACTCAACCCTAAACAGGGTAGGACCTTGCACCCTAAGGGTCATTGTTTCCCGAATGACTAAAATGCCCTTCCTTAGTTATAAAAGACTAAGGTAAAGCTAAGTTGTTCTATTGGGCTTAGCAAGTGGGCCTAATTCGACTAAAACTAACCATAGGTGACCAAGTAGGGTTCAGACCCGACAAATAAACCTAGAGTTGACTAAGATGGGTCCAGAGACGACTAAAGTACATGGAAATATAGGTTAAGGACCCATAACCCGAGAGGGGGGGTCTTTAGGACTCGTTAGTGGGCCCAGGCCCAAAAACAACGATAAACATGCATGTGCAACTAGGGACATAGGGATTTATTAGAGACTTGACTCTAAAGAAACTCTGTATGCCAGATACTCTCGGGGAGTTGTAAGGCATTCAAGAGGAGACTAGAAGGGCTTCTAGTTCCAACAAGAGGTAAGTACACTTGCCTTGTTCCTACCCGGTTTCGGGTTTTCTTGAACTTGCTTATGCCTTAAATGCTTATGCTTCAATAATGACATACATGCATTCATGTCTTTTTTCTAGATTCCTGTTGAGCATGTATGACTTGTTTACGGGATGTTGGTATCCTTGTTTGTTGTGGTCTACTTTGCGGACTCGATTGGGCGTGGGGGCTCCAGATAGGGAAATGTTGAGTCGGGACCCCTGGCATTTCTATGCACGCCTTGCGGAGAGGCAATTCTCACGGTGGTCTTACAGCTGACCGTCGGTGGGCATGGTATCTGTGGCCGTGTTAACGCGTATGAGAGGTAGTTCTAGGTTTTGCGGCCAGGAGGGTCGAGGGCCACGGAAAGGTGCGTGCTACAAGTAAATTTGGCGGACATCTTGGTAGGGGGTTGATCCTTGAGTTATCCTTGAAACTCACCACGAGCTCGAGGGCTTACATGGGTAGAGTCGCATTACCTTTGGATTGTTCCGGTAGACTCTTAGGTTGTATATTTCTTGGGATTGTGACCTCATTGTTTGATATATTGTTTACTTATGTCTTTGTAACCCCGCAGGGGTGCTTACTGGGCTTTCCATTCGAAAGCTCATGCGTTTTTGCTCTTTCTCTCTTTTACAGACTCCGAGGTTTAGGGGGGGTGGAGCCGAGGAGAGGTCACTAGGAGGTCCGAGGTCTGGGGGTCTCCTTTATCTTTTGTTTGAAAGCTGTTTATTTATGTAGGACCCGTATAGGGACCAAACTTTGTATAGGGCCTATGGACCCTTATGACTCTATGTTCCTTTGAACTTGAGTTTATTTTATGATATGGTTTGTTATCTGCTGTTTCACATTTAGGCCTTGTATTTGAGTTGAGCATGTCTCTGCTTGAGTACGACCGGTCTGTTAACGTGCCCGAGGCCCCGGGATCCGGGTCAGGGCGTGACAGATTAAAGTGGTATCAGGGCGCAAGTTCTCTAGATAGAGCAGATAACAAAACCCTAGATGCCCTTAGCCAGTTGCATAGACTGAGTGTGGGTCTGGGGTAGTTTAATTAGTGGTACGTTAGATTAATGGCTGGTTTCACCTGCGGGGATGTCTGAACACAGCGCGTCGGGATTCATCGATGGCGAGGTGGAGTGGGTTAGGTGAGAACACTCCACCACCCGTCTTGACTTCGTCCGGATCCTGCCAGAGGTCCTCAGCGGAGATGAGGAGGGGCGGTCGAAACCACCCTATCGAAAGATTAATAGGCTTTAGTCCACGGTTTGCGGTGCTGCGTTGAGTAGGTGAGAGGCGAGGTTGCTTTCATAGGCGGTGGACAAGAGCCCGAGGGTTCCACTGGTATAGGAGATAGTGAGCCCGAGTATCCCTCCTCGGCTAGTATGTCGAGCTCGTGACTACCGCAGGAGATTGGGAGTTCGACTTGGGTACGTGGGTCCGTCTCCCTCTTGTTGTCGAGATTTGTCAGTGCTTAGGCAGTGCGGTGGATATGGACACCGCATGGCAGAGTGTAGGCGCCTTGCACTTTGGTGCCGTAGTTGTGGCAGTATGGAGCACCTTGCCTTCTACTGCTCATTCGGTGCACCGGGACCTAGTAGGGGACCACAGGGGTCAGGAGGACATCTGCCCTTTGTTGACTATACCCATTTGTCTCTCGTGAGCATCACCTAGATTGAGTTTTAGATTCTGGTGTTAGAATAAAAGTAGTCTTACAAACATTTATGTTGTATGAACTACTTACGTTAAGTCTTCCAGTATGCTTTGTTCTCAGCATGTTGTCTTTTGTTGTTGCTTTTAAATTCAATAAAGAGTATGTTTTAATCATTACTTGACTAGTTGGGAACGAAATAACCTTGAAATTTTTAACAGCTGAATCATGAATCAAACACGTGGAGGTAGAGGTAGGGGTAGGGGTAGGCGAGGGCGACCTCGTCGTGCTGATGTGCCACAACCGCCTGTGGAAGAGGTACCCCAACCACAGGATGGTGAGGTACCCCCACCTTTGGATGAAATGGAAGTTGAGTAGGAGGTGCCTGCACAATCCAATGCACAGGTGCCTCAAGCAGAGGGCCAGGAACCAAGGGGGGAGGTACCCCCCATGAGCATGTTAGACCTCATGCGGGAGATGTTGGGACTAATTCAAGAGACCCGATAGCAGCAAGCACCACCTCCACCAGCCACCACCACGTCTAGTAGAGGTTTACTAGGGGAGATCAAGAGACCCTCTCCCCGACTATTTGAGGGAGCCGCTGATCCCCACGCGGCTGAGCAATGGATAAGGGAAATGGAGAAGACCTTTGAGGTCATCCAGACTACTGAGGCGGAGAAAATTAGGACCGCCGTCTACATGCTCCAAGGACCTGCAGAGGACTGGTACTTTGGAGAGATAAGACTGAGGAAGGGTGAGGCCTTCAAGACTTGGGAAGAATTTATAACTGCATTCTTCGCCAAGTATTTCTCACGGGGACATTTAGTTCAGCTCGGACAACAGTTCTCCCAACTTGCACAGGGCAGCTCTACTGTTGAGCAATATGAGACGGAATTCGATAGATTGGCCCGTTTTCTGCCTGACATGGTCCCGACAGAGGAAAGTCGGGTAATGAAGTTTGAGGCTGGACTTCGGCCATCACTTAAGAAGATCGTGACTAGCCACATGTGTAAGACCTACACTGAAGTTGTGGCTAGGGCAAAATATACTGAAGCCTCTTGCCAGGTGTACGCTCAAGGGTCGTCCCAGAAGGAGAAAAAGGACAAGGGGACTAACAGCCAGGGCCAATCATCAGGGAAAAGTTATGGAAAGCGTAGGCCTGACAATAAGTACCGGCCTTACGGTAAGCTGACTAGGTCCACAGCCTCGTCTGGAGGCAAAGGGTCATCGGCTAGTGTGACCCAGACCCTGATGTGTTATGAGTGCAAGGGACCGCATAAGAGGTCCCAGTGTCCGAGGATAACTGGAGGATGTTATCTATGTTTGGGTCTGGATCACCAGAAGGCCCAATGTCCTTAGTGTCAAGCGGGACAGAGTATGGCGGGAGCAACCCAGGGGTCACAACAAGCTTCCAGACAATCGGTTGGACCACCACCGAGGTCACAAGGGGGCGATAAGAAAGGGAAGGCACCAGCAGGACAGCCTTCCATCCCAAATCAACCCCAGCAGCAGCAAAGGCCGATGACCCATGGACGGGTCTATCATCCCATCGGCGATCGAGGAAGCACAGGCATCCGCCGATATAAGTGGCGAGTACCATTTACATTTAGTTCATTCTATGCCTGCACTTTATTTGATCCTGGAGCCACACACTCTTTCGTATCTGCACGATTTGCATGAAGACATACGTTGCCTACTATAGATCTACCCCAGGAGTTGTGTGTAGACACCCCTGTAGGAGCTGCCAAGTTGGTAAGGAAGATTGTACCGGCATGCCCAGTAGTGATAGAGGGGGGGGGGGGGGGGGATTTACCTGCAAACTTGCACGTAATGGACCTGAAGGATTACGATGTGATCCTCGGGATGGACTGGCTCTCTTCAGTCCACGAGGTGTTAGACTGTCGTGGAAAAAGAGTTGTGTTCAGGATGCCGGGAGATGAAGAGTTCACTTTTAGAGGCAGCCAAACATGTTCCCTAGTACAGGAGATTTCAGCTCTCCAGGCTCGGAAGTTACTTAGGGTTTCCTCTATTTTTTTTTTTGATAAAAGTGGATAAACCATATTACTTTATTGAATTGTTAAAGCAAGATACAGTGGTCCTTTGTTGGACCAAAAATTACAGTACTCCTCCTTGGTTAGAGAGGTAAGGGGCTTGTCCCTCAAGTTCATCCTCTTCAAAGTCTGCCCTCGGGAATCTTGGCACATACTCTTCCCTTATGAGGGTGAGACTATGGTTGATGAGGGGTCTCATTGCTTGTAGTTGCATCTATTGGGTAGCATTGGCGCTGTCAACTCACGAGAGGAAGAAGAAGTCGATGTGGCGGATGAGTCTCTTACAAACATGTCGTTTATCGTTGAAACATCTCGCATTTCTTTCCATCCAGAGGTTCCATGTGACAACCAATACAAGCAGATGCCAACCCTTTCGTAAGTCTTTTTTGTGGCCTCTGGCCGATAGAGTGCCCACCCCATAGATCTTGTATCTTATTAGGGGGGATTTCGATCCCCTGTACCTATGCATAGTGTACCCACACTTCTGCAGCGTATTGACATCTAGTGAGAAGATGTTCGGTGCTCTCCTCGTAGTTGTTACACAGGTAACAGTGTGTCCTTTCCCCTTACTAGTTTCGTTTTGTAAGGTTTTGCAGCGTGAGGAGCTTGTCCTCCCACGCTAGCCATGCAAAGAGCTTGACTTTGAGGGGGGTCGCTTGCTTCCAGAAGGGTGTTGGTTGGGTACTTCTCATGCCGCTATCGATTCTGAAGTGATAGATAGACTTGACTTAGAATTCCTCGGTTGGGGTGAATTTCCATTTTCTTTCGTCTGTTAGCTATGTTCCTCCCTAGGCTAGGTACTCTTATAGCCCTTGCCACATTTCGCCCGCCCCTTATGTCAGGGGCCCCGATTTAAGAAGAGGTAAGCCTCTTTTCTGGAGCTGCCGTGCCTCTTGGATTGTGTGTTTTGCCTTTATCCAAAGCGTTTGTAGTTCCGGAAAGCTCCTAGAGAGGGAACATTCGTCGATCCAGTTATCAAACCAGATCCGGGTTGTTTGTCTAGTGCCTGGGGTTGTAATGACGCCTGCCATCGTAAGGTCTCGTTGCTCCAGTACTCCTTTCCAGAAGAAAGAGGCCCATGTAGGTGCGGGCTTGTATGGATTTAACTGTGTGTTCCGGAAGTAGGCTTGTGCTATGATCCTTCCACATATTCCGGTTTGACCTTTTAGTAGTCGCCACCACCACTTCCCAAGTAACGCTTCATTGAAGGCTTTTAGGTTGATGATGCCCCATCCACCAAGGTTTTTTGGTCTAGTGAGAGTCTCCCACTTCATTAACCGGTAGGCTTTGGAGTTTGTGTTCGTTCCCCGCCATAGGAAGTCCCTACGTATGCTTTCAATGAGCCGAAGGACCCATTTGGGCAACTTGTACATAGACATCCAGTGGTTCGGGACTGCTGAGAGGACCGAAGCCTTTGTTCTCCAGTCTGCATCTTATACGTCTTTATTGCTAAAGCAGTCTACTCAGGTGCAAGTTATCAAAATAAATGACAGCCTTTGTGCTCCCTATGCTCTCTAGCACTTTGATGCTTGTGAGCATAGCCCTTAATTCTCCTTCGAAGACTATGAGCCTTCTTATCTTTTCCCCCTTGCAACATAGAAATTACCAAAGTTAGAAAAGATCACATAACCCAGTCCTGCCTTAGCATCTTTTGGTTGCCAAGATGCATCAATAAACATTTTATGCTTGCTGAACTCCCTGTAGTTTGCTCTTTTGAGTATGCATTCTACTTCTTCTATTTTGGATCTGTGTTGCAAAAATTCGAGTGCCTTTGTAACTGCTCTATTTACTACTTTCTTGGGCTCGAAACTAGCTCTCCTAAAGATGGTAATGCACCTGCTCTTCCTAATCTCCCATAGTACATTTCCTATTATTGCAGTCTCTGTTGTTGTCAAGGAGTGGGTTTCCAAACCTCTCTTGAGAACCAAGGTCCCGTCTAGTAGGCTCTCAGAGTTCATCTCCCAACTCCTTAAGTAACCTATAGCTCAGATTTCCTCCTAAACTAACTTGGCCCATCTACAATAGAAGAAAAGATGATTAATACTTTCTCTATCTAGCTTGCATAACTCACAGGGTTCATATGGTCCTAATTTAATACTATCCATATAGCCTCTCGTAATTAAGCGACTATGGAACAATTTCCATAAAAAGATCTTGATTTTGGGAGCCAATCCCATTTTTTACATCAGATTCCAACCCTCCTACTAAGCTCCTAACTCAGGAGTTTGTAGTTGCTCATACACAACAATAGTGAGGGATTTTGTTCCAGTGCTGTGTATCCACTCCTAGACTTCCTTCCCTAGAAAAGGTTTGTTACCTGTTTGCTTTCACATATATGTCCGTTATGGTTACCAGGAAGATTTCCTCAAGGATTTCCTAGTCCCATTGCTCATCTTTGAATAGCTGTTCAATCTGAATAACATGTTAGTCATTGAAAGTATTGAATCCATATTAGGAGAAGGTATCTAGAAACATGGAAGAATATTGAGGATTACATTCACATCCAACGCATAAATCTAATCAAACCATGTGTTGATTCAGCGAATGGTTTTGATCCCAAAACTAATCCAACGGTTGAATTTGTTTAAGTTGTTATTTGGCTTTAGATCAGGAGGAAATCAAGAAGAGATCAAAGGGAAAAGCAAATGGAACCAAATTTACATGGAAAAACCCTTAAAAATGGGGGGAAAAACCACGGGAGAGAAAGAATCCACTATCGTCATCATTTTACATAGATTTAGGACATGAGAGAGAGGAAAATACAAAAAATCTCCAAAATATGATAGAGGAGGAGCTCGAGTCTTCAGAGAGGCAGAGTTTCGGTATCTCAAGATTGGAATGTCCAAATGAACAGTTTCTTTTGCCTTTTATAGGTTTTGGTGGCTTGGAGAGCAAGCTTTCTATTTCTCCACATGTTGGTCAGGTTGGCACAAGATAAGCCTCCAACTGGCTCCAGGCGGGCAACAACTGATAATTCTTCTAGAAGGTCAGTATGGCAGTAGCTGGAAAGTCTTCTAGAAGATCATATCTTGAAGTTCTTTGGGATCATTCTTCTTCGTTTTCATGGGTCGATGGACAGATAAGTATTTTCAAGCTAAAGAACATGTGTGTTGTTTTGAGTCGAAGAATGGTGTTTTTTTCTTGGGTTGTAGAATGAAGGATCTACCTCAGGCTGATAGACGGAGGATCCTCCTCTAGTCAATGAATGAAGGACCCTGTCTCAGTTTGATGAATGGAGGATCCGTCTCGTGCCGATGAATGGGGGATCTGTCCTATTCTGATGAATGAAAGATCTATTTTGTGCTGATGAATGGGGGATATGATATAAATAAAGTTTCCAGTCTTGATATGTGGTGGCTGGAATGAACGCTACGTGTCATTATATTTTCACCCTTATTAGGTTACATATGCTTGATTATTCATTATATTGATGTGAATTGAAGATCATAGAAACAAACAATCAATTTTCAAGATTTTGAGCCACCACACAATAAGATGGCTATTACAAATGTCATTTCCTATGGTTGTTAAATTGGGAAATATAAGACAAGATATCCACCATAGCACTAGATAATTCTTCTAGAAGCAAGCCTTAGGCATGATTTGAATCCTCAACCTCTCTTTGTAAGAAGGAGTGGTCTAACCAACTTTACTTATGAAGGTTGGTAAGAAAAGCTTCCTTTTATTATGATGTTTTTCACTTAAGATATAGTATACATACTCTTAATTTAATAGTTCAATATGACTTTGAAAAATTTGAGCACATCATTCACAAGTTAGAGAAAGCAAGAAATATTTGAAAAGGTCACCAGCACATCTTCATAAGTTTGGAGAAATTTGTAGACAATTAAATGTCTCTACCAAAATAAAAGTTTATATTGTGATGTTCATTCACGTTGGAATTCCGGATATTACATGGTGAGAGTGTGCCATCTACAAAGTCAGCGATAAAGTGTGGAGTAGGAGGGTTAGCATAAATAGGGTAAATTTTTTAAAACCCATTTGTACTTTATTCTTTTTGTAGTTGGGCACTTTTATTTTTTTTATTACCAATGATGTATTATTATTTTTTTAATTTATGAAATGACACTTCCGCAACCCGCGTTAGTTTAATTGGGTTAATTTTCAGTTTATCTAAGTTAATTATGTGAACAATGCGTGAAAGTAGGGCAAGAGCGCAAGATCAAAAAGGAACCGAGTTGTTCTCCATGGAAACAACTCGATCTCCTTCACTGCATAAGAACCCTACTCCAATCCCACACCTCATTCTTGCTGGAAAGTTGTCATCTTGATTAAAGCGTTCATCTTGATTCATTTCCATAGGATTTTTCTTTTTAGTTTTCAAAGTTTCAGTTTCAATCTCACTGGAATACTTGGATTTTAATTGAGTTTTGAAGGAAAGCTGGCGTCTTGATTCATTTTCTGGAGGATTTTTCCTATTATTTTCCTTGGAGTTTTAGTTTCAATCTTAGTGCAAATGCTTTCATTTTGAAGACAAATTGATACGATCTCCTCGTATCAGAAGGCACACCCTGGAGTGTGTGCGAGCTACGTTGAAAAGAAGGGGAGAAATTACAGGGAAAAGAGAAGGAAGGAAGGGGAAGAAGGCAGCAGACTTGCAGAACGAGAAAGAGTTCAGACTTTACTCAAAATAATACTCATCTTCCATACAAACACCTATTTATAGAGGTTGTTTAACGAACATAATCACACAACCAATTTGGTTGCTTTCAGAAGTGATGAGTGTGAGGCATCTGTACAACCTGGTTGGGTGGCACCAATGTCTCCGCCGAGTCCTCCAAGTCTTGACCATTCAGCAGCCAGGGAAAGATGGTCGTATCAGTTGCTCCCCCATGAAAACTCACTTTGTCCTCAAGGTGTAAACTAGGATAGAGTTTAGAAAGCTCCTCCAGCGACTCCCAATTCAACTCTTCAGGTGGGCTACCTCGCCATTATACTAGGACCTGGTGGGTGGGTTTCCCATTTCGCAGCACCAGACGTGTAGCACAGATAGCCATTGGTGTAGCTGTAGGTCCTTCACTTCTTGTATCACAAGGTAAGGGATTTGCAAGATTCACAACTTATCCACAGAAAGGGTTGAGTGTGGAAATATGAAATATCGGATGGATTTTACATCTAGTTGGTAAATCAAGTTTGTAAGCCACTAGACCCAGCTGCTCCAACACCTTGAAAGGGCCATAAAATCTCCGTGCTAACTTCTATGATTGCCTTCTCGTCACTATTGTTTGACGATAGGGTTGGAGACGTACCAACAACATATTGCCTATCTGCAACTACAACTCCCGTCGATGAACATTGGCCTTCTGCACCATCCTATGCTGAGCATTCCAGAGATTTGTCTTCAAGTTCCACAGCAATCCATCCCTTTCAAGTATTAGTGTATCAAGGGCTTGTATTGAAGTAACTCTCTTTGTATAAGAGGGTATGTTAGGGGATGCTCGACCATACAGCGCTTGATAGGGAGTCATTTTAAGGCCGCTATCAAAACTGGTATTATAACACAACTCTGCCCACCCCAAAAGATTCACCCAGTGAGTTGGTTTGTCCAATATAAAAGCCCTCAAGTATTGCTCCTACCCTCTGTTGACCACCACTATTTGGCCGTCAGTTTAAGGATGATAGGCCGTGCTATGATGTAAAGTTGTGTCGTTGAGTTCAAATAGTTTTCTCCAAAAGTGGCTGAAAAACACAGGATCTCTATCTGAAACAATAGTCTTGGGAAAACCATGATGTTTGACCACCTAATCGATGCTTGATTCTACTTCTGTCAGCTATGAATTGAGAAAAGGTCCCAAATGGGCAGATTTTGAGAGTCAATACACCATAATTAACCATTATCATAGTGAAACCCTTAGACATCGGCAACCCTATTCTAAAGGCCATAGTTATCTCTTCCCAAACTTGAGCAAGGATGTATAGTGGTTGAAGTAATCTTGCTGGGGCTTGTGTGGAGTGTTTGATTTATTGACAGACTGTGCATGCAACAACCCAAGCTTCAATATCCCTTGGCATTCGAGGCCAATAAAAACATGACTAGAGACGCACCAAGGTTCTCTTAACTGCCATATGGCTAGCCAAGAGTGTTGCATGAAACTCATGAAACAATGTGTGTTTAAGTGATGATCCTACACTCTTTGTAGTATCGTAGCATGAACATTAGAATACAATTACGGATTGAATAGTAAGGAATCAGAGTTCCCAAGTTGAATTGTCGGTGCGACTCCTTCCAAATCATCTTGGGTGGAGTTGTCTTGTCGATATTTTCCGAGGAATATCGTATTAGAGTGCTTGCCAAGAGGAAATTAAGCGGAATCCCGATCACCCTGCGTCTTCAAGCACTCGTGAGAGAGCATCTCCAGCTAAGTTAGTTCGTCCAGGCTTGAATTCAATTCTAAATTGAAAACCCGTGGAGTTTATGGATATAGGTTTGTGATCTAGTGTTTGAAGTACTTGTTATAATAGCTCTCTAATGCTCTTATAATTAGTCCTAATAATGAATGGCCTTCCTAGTAAGTCTTGGCGCAATTTTTTGCCTTTGCTTCAACAATCCCATGGAGCTCTCTCGAGGTAAGTGCGTAGAGGCTCCTCGTAATTTAGGGCCAAGATTTTTACTAAAATAGGAAATTGGATGATTATCTTGCATCAAGACCAGCGTTTACACCAATATCGGAAGCTTGATCTCTACTACAAAATCTTAGATGAAATCGGGTAACTTCAAAATAGGCTCCTCTCTGTCATGGCTTGTTTCAAGGTTGAGAAAGGCTGCTGCAGCCTTCATTACTCCATTTGAATCCATCCTTACACAATAGCCCAATTAATGGAGTCATGATGAAAGCATATCCATGAACAAAACACTGTAATACCACATGTGAGACCGAAATCCCTTGAGTTGATTCTAATTTTTAGGTATAGGCCATTCAAGCATAGTGATATCTTTTTGTAGATCAACGCTCCAAAGGCAGTTACCAAGTGTCCTCGATATTAAATTGAAGCTTGACAGAATGTACACTTGGATAGTTTGACATAGAATTGATTGGATTGAAGACAATCCAACACTTGTTCCAAGTGAGTAATTTGAACTTCCATAGAGCTACTTTAAACCGGTATATCATCAAAGAAAACAATCACAAATCGACGAAGAAATGGTGAAAAGATCTGGTTTATTGTAACTTGAAAAGTAGAAGGCGCATTAGACAAACCAAAAGGCATCACAAGTAATTCGAAGTGGCCTTCATGAGTTTTGAATGCTGTCTTATAAATGTCTCTTGTGTGCATCCTTATTTGATGATACCCCATGCGAAGGTACAATTTACTGAATATCACCGAGCCTCCTAACTCATGCAAGAGCTCATCAATTGTGGGAATTGGAAAATGATCTCTAACAGTGACAGCGTTTAGAGCTTGATAATCTACACAAAATCGGAAGGAACCATCCTTCTTTTTCACTAAAAGCACTAGAGAGGAAAAAGGACTTTGGCTTTGACGTATGAAACCTTGTTCCAATATCTCTCTCACTAATTTCTCCATTGCATCCTTTGGATAATGAGGATAACAGTATGGGCGAACGATCATAGGTTTACTCTGAGGTAATAGATGAATGCAATGATCTACTTGTCGCCTGCACTACAAGAATCTGATGGATTAGCAACGAAAATTTAGAAACGGACTAATTCCGTTTCTAATTAGAAACGGATTAGAAACGGATTTTATATCCGTTTCTAAAATAACAACGGATTTATAACTGTTGAAAGAGTTTGTAAAACGGATATAAAACTCGTTCTATCGCTTCTAATTAGAAACGGAATTAAAATCTGTTTCTAATATTAGAAACGGAATAGATATCCGTTTCTAATTAGGAACGGATTTCAAATCCGTTTTTAACACTAGAAACGGAATTCAAATCCGTTTCTAAAATTAGAAACGGATTTTATGATCCGTTTCTAATTTTTATTAAAAGATATTTTATTTTAAATTTTTGTATTAAATTCATAAAAAACCTTAAATATTTAAATAATAATTATTATTATTTAATAAATACATTTTTCAAATGGTTTCGACAATATAAATACAACTTAATTAAATCCATTAAATATAAATTAATATAATATATAATTCTTTAGAAATATATAAATTGTACGAATATATTAATTCGTATAATATATAATTATTTTTAAAAACTTTATATAAATATCTTAAAAGTAAAAATAGATTTTAAATCCATTTATTGATTAATATATATATATATATATATAATATAAAATTTAGAAACGGATTTTTAAATCCGTTTCTAAATTAGAAACGGATTTTCTATCCGTTTCAAAATCCGTTTCTAATTTAGAAACGGATAGAAAATCCGTTGCTACTTTAGAAACGGATTTTAAATCCGTTTCTAAACTTAGAAACGGATTTCTAAATCCGTTTCTAAATAGTATTTCTCATTAATTATTTTTAATTTTAATTTCTTTTCAAAATTCATAAAAAAACCTTAAATATTTAAATAATAATAATAATTATTTAATTAATACATTTTTGAAATGATTTCGACAATATAAATACAACTTAAATAAATCAATAAATATTAATTAATATAATATATAATTTTTTAGAAATATATAAATTGTACGAATATATTAATTCGTATAATATATAATTAGTTTTAAAAAATTTATATAAATATCTTAAAAGTAAAAATAGATTTTATACATTTATTGACTAATATATATATATATATATATATATATATATATATATAATATAAAATTTAGAAACGGATTTTTGAATCCGTTTCTAAATTAGAAACGGATAGAAAATCCGTTTCTAACTTAGAAACGGATTTTTAAATCCGTTTCTAAATAGTATTTCTCATTAATTTTTTTAAATTTTAATTTCTTCACAAAATTCGTTAAAAACCTTAAATATTAAATAATAATTATTATTATTTAATAAACACATTTTTGAAATGGTTTCGACAATATAAATACAACTTAATTAAATACATAAATATTAATTAATATAATATATAATTCTTTAGAAATATATAAATTGTACGAATATATTAATTCATATAATATATAATTAGTTTTAAAAACTTTATATAAATATCTCAAAAGTAAAAATTGATTTTAAACCGATTTGTGACTAATAAATAATTAGATTTATTAGATATGTATATATATAAATTTTAGAACTATATTAATTTTTTTTAGATATATTGAATTTCAAAAAATAAAATATATAAAACTCAAAAGTAAAAAATAAAGTTTAAAATCATTTCTTATTATATATATATTATAAATTTAGAAACAGATTTTACAATCCGTTTCTAATTCTCATTAAAAGATATTTAAATTTAAATTTTTATATTAAATTTAGAAACGGATTTGAAATCAGTTTCTAATATTAGAAACGGATTTTACAATCCGTTTTTAATTCTCATTAAAAAAATATTTGAATTTAAATTTTTATATTAAATTTAGAAACGGATTTTACAGTCCGTTTCTAATTTTTATTAAAAAATATTTTAAAGAGATGAAGAGATTCATCCCTTCCCTCTCTTTCGATTTCATCTTGAGAAACCCTTGGCTCTCTCTCTCTTTCATTCCCCCTTACCGCCGCCTGCGAGCTCTCTCTCTTTCATTCCCCCTTCTCCCCTTTACTCCGGCGAAACCTGACGAGGACCGCCGCCTGCGAGCACATCGTCGTCGGCCGTCCCTGCTCGCGCCTACGCTCAACCGGACCTGCGCCCTTCCTCGCGGCTCTCCCTCCTGCGAAGCTCCGACGAGGAGGACCTGCGCCTCTTCCTCTCTCTGCCCACGACCGCCTTCCCTTCGAGCTACGGCCGCGACCAGGATCTTCGTTGCCTCAAGGGTCTTCATCGCCTCAAGCAACGATTGAAGCCTCCTCCTCCCCCAATTTCATCGCCTCGTCAGTAAGACTCTCTCTTCTTGTTTTAGGGATTTTCGCCATTATTTTGTTTTGGATTTTTTGCCTCAAGGATCTTCGTTTGCTGGTGAGTTCTATTTTATGACATTAGCTTTGTAGTTTTGTGTGCAATTATAAGTTTGGAATTATACATAGAAATCAGATGGATTAGCCAGTGAGTGAAATTAATGGATTGAATGATTGAATCATCAAAAAATTTGAGGTTGTTCTGTTATAGATTACGGCATATATTAAGGAATGCATGCTAAGTGCTTGTAAAAATGCTTTAGAGGAACAATTGTGCTAAATGCAGGCTTGGTAATCCGTTGAGTATATGTAAATTGATTTCATGTTCAGATTTCCAGTGGAAACACTTACCTGTGGGTGTGTGTGTGTTGATTAAATCCTTAGGAGAGGTCCGAAAAGCTAGATATAATCCCTGTTATTCCTAGATATCCTGTGTCTTCTCAGCAAAACAGAAAGCCCAGACCTAATTGGAGGGATGCCCAGGTAGCAACAAGCCCAAACCTGGAGTTTTAATCCTTCATTTCACTTAACTTCTCTAGGACTCGATATAAGGTGATATTTTGTCATCCACTCAGTGATATCATTGATACATCAATAGTTTTTACCTTGTATTAGTCAACAAGTTTTCACCAAACTTGAGTGATATTTATCTTTCTACCACTTGATGAGCCAGAGATTGTTTCTTGTTACTTATGGGGTAAATGGGAAGTCAGATTTAAAATTTATATAGAAGGGTCTTGGAGTTTCAGTACAATGGTCTACTATCATATTCTTATTGCTAGAGTTTAGGACAATTATTGAAAGATAACATAGCTAGTCATAGTGAAACTCTGATCTGTATGATTTGTATCTGTATATCAGGCAAACATGTATAACCAAATGTACGTAACCTAAATGAGATATCAGAAAATATCAACGCTATAAATTCATATCTTCTCCTGTTTTTTTATTTGCCCCATCTGCACATTACCTGGCTGTTAGTTGTAATTGTGTGGGTTATTAGTTTTCCTAAAAATGTCTGCCATGGTGCCTTTTTTTTGTGTGAGATTGCAAGTTAAAGTATTGACTAATTTGTTTTTTTTTTACAACCAACAGTTTCAAAGACCAATGAATCCGAATATGCTTCACCTTCAAACCCTGACCTTCCAGCAGCAGCAGCAGCTGCAACAATGGGAGAAAATGAGGCGACTACGCCTTGCCAACGCACAGCGGGCACCCGTGATGACTATGGATAAAGATCAAACCATGGCAGATGTCAAACTCGAGAACATCATGGATTCTCCAATGGATGGTTCATTTAGTAACATCAACAAACAGCAAATGCAGCTTAGACAGCAGATGATCATGTCAAATCACCATGCTCAAGCAGGACAACAGTTCAAACAACTACCTCCTGTACAAATTTCTCAGCTCCAAGTAGCGCAGTATGCCTTCTGTGAATCCAGAATGTCTCTTGTGTTTTGACATATATAAATGTGTTTATTTTTCAATGCTGTAATGCAGGAACAATTACAACAACATGAGGACACCTACAGTGAAGATTGAGGCCATTCATGAGCTGCTTGGAGGGGATTCTACAATAAAACATGAGCCTGACCAGAATAAGCTGATGTCCCCACAAAAGTAGTGTACGTATATCTGCACCAACAAGTGGAAATATCAAAATATACATTTGTCACCCAATGTGTGATTTAGGGATAGTTCTTTTGCATCTTGCAGTTTTATGTCCCTGTTTTTTTTGTTGCTGTTGTTGTTGGCCAATCATGTTTTAGGGTAATTACAGATGATAGATTATCATTGTTGTAGAATGACATATGAAGAAATACAGGAGTAACATCTTGGAGCAACTCTAGAATAGTAGTATTGTTTCACCAGTCAAAATTGTACCAGTTATTATTAATCTTCATGGACACACACTTCATTTGTTATTATTTGTTCATATTCATTAAATATCTTTATCTACAAACAGAAAATAAAAATAATCATGATCATGTGGTCACTCAATAAATCATATTTTTTTTCAAACGCATACGTCCAATTGGAAGGGTGTATATACATCCAATTATGTTTGATAATAATTTGTTTTTTTTTATGAGAACAAATTTGGAATTAATTCAATCCCGAGATGAATAGTTACTGATCTTTTCATATAATTGGAACGTCAAGAGTGTTTGAACATTGTTGTTCAACCTTTTTCTGACTCTCCAGCATATATATATATATATAGTAATCTTACCCATACATCTCATTTTCATTACTCTACTTGAAACTTGAACTACTTCAATATTTCCTTGAAATACCTGCATTGATGTATAAAATGTTATATTCCTATTGGAGCCTATCTTGTTTAAATGGTGATAATTGGCATTTTTAGAAAGCTTGTGGTCTTTTGGTTATAATCGTATTTTTTATTGGTCATGTTTGGGTTTGCTTGGCATATTAAGTTGTAAAAACCATATTTACCTTTTACACGTATTTATTTTCTACCTATGTGACATTCTGTTTTGTATTGACATAGTCTTTGTGTTTACTTGACTTATTTAGTTGTATTTTCTTGATTTCTTACAGTGCATCTATGGAGCTACATTCTAGGATTACACGGTTAGAAAATAATAATAAAATGTACTTCAAGAAAGACCTGACGCGATTACAGTTAGAAAATAATAATAAGCGACTTCAAGAGAGATTGGGCCTTGATGACGGTGGAGAGAGATGAGTATCAAGAACAAGTGAAAGCGTAACATGGAGGTTATGATGAAGGACTTGAAGCGGATGCATTTCGAGTTCACAACTCAAGACTCATGACCTTTTAGTGATGATCACCTAGATGACTTGTAGTTTGGGTACCTGTTGATTGTTGGTGTTTTGTTTTGTTAAACCGACTTGTTTGTTCTATTATCAGTTGTGATGATATTTTGTTAAACCTAGATGACTCGCGGTCTATTATATATATGTATTAATGATTTTATCAGTTGTGATATTTATTAGTTCTATCAAGTATTGTATAGCAGTGTTTGTTCATTTGAATTATCAATATATAAATTATTATAATTTGTTTTGGTATTAGTGGCTTAGAAACAGATTTGAAACAGATTTGAAACGGAATTAAATATTTTTTAGTAAAAATTTTCGTTTCAAATCCGTTTCTAAATTTAGAACGGATTTTATTCGGTTGCAAATCCGTTTCTAAATTGGCAACGGAATTGAAACAATTTTATATCAGTTTCAAACATTAGAAACGGATTAGAAACGGAATAAACCCGTTTCTAAATTTAGAAACGGATAAAATATTCGTTCCTAATCCGTTTCTAAATTAGAAACGGATTAGGAACGGATTCGATTCCATTTCTAAATTTAGAAACGGATTTATTCCGTTTCTAATCCGTTTCTAATATTTGAAGCGGACTACTTAAGATGCTAAAAAATTAGAAACGGGGTGTTTAGAAACGGAAAGATTCCGTTTCTAATCCGTTTCTAAACTGCCTTTAGCAACGGATTAGAAACGGAATATGCCGTTTCTAATATGCAATTTTCTTGTAGTGCTGGTGGTAGTTGAGTAGGAGTCCCAAATACTGTCTTATAACGAGACAACAATTGTACAACACCAAAAGGTAACTCAGAATGACAATTCCAATTCCTCAGACTCCTTTGTTAGGATAGACTTAGCATCATTTAAGGGTAATGGATGCAATTCAAATAACTCAAAGAACTCAACATGGTGTAATAGAGATAGAAATTGATGTAAGCAAATGGGTCTTGAGTTGAGTGTACCTTCACCTTGGAGTTTAACTGATTGTCCTTGCCAAGAGAATTCCTAGAAGTAGCTGCATAGTCATGAACTACTCTTCCCAGATTTTGTACCCATTGAATCCCCAGGACTACATCAGGTCCTTCAATAGGCAAGACATATAGATCAACTAGGAATAGCTTCCATTGTAATGCAATGGATACTTGAGGGCAATACAACGTACAAACCAAAAATCTCCATTCCTTATGTAGACCACGGAGAGAGGTGAGATTCGCTTCCTTTGAAAGATTTAGCATTTACGTGAGCTTAGGTTTAATAAAATTGTGGGTACTCCCACTATCAATGAACACACACGAAGTGATGCCAGGAATTCTCTCCCTGTTAGCCTTAATGGCGAGGGGATTCCCTTGACCGGCTAAGGTATTAAGACTAGAAATATCCTCCTATCACTTCCTCAACTAGGCGGGTCAGCTTCTTCAACCTCTTCATCCGGATTATCTCTCGATCGTTATCGCCGGTTCCCAACAATGGCGAGAATTTACTTCAACAATGATGACCTACCACCCACCTTGATTACAATTATAACACAACCCCTTGCTCATTTTCACGAAGCTCGGCGGTTGATAAACACTTTCTTTATGTGAGGGCCTGGGTAACGGTGGCAACGTATTTCCCTTTAGGTGTGTGCCAAAGCGTTGGAGGTATTACATTCATTTGTTTGGGGTGTAGTGACTATATTCAGCGTCTGAGATTTGGGTGTTGAGACCAAAAGACACACTGCTGCATTCTTTGATCTCAAAGGTAACTTATTCAAGGATCATTGATCAAGCATTGACTCCTCGTCTGAGCTTCATATGATCTAGCCGTGTAAAGGTCTCCATCGTGAATTAGGTCGAGGCCATGTGATCCCCTCCTAATATTCGTTTACAACTCAGTAATAAAGAATGAGATCAGCAATGGTTCAGAGATTCCAGAGACCTTGTTCATCAAGTCCTCAAAGGTTGTCTGAAAATCAACCACTGAAAGTGGTTTTGAGTAAGCTTCAAGTGGGCTCCTGGTAATCCTCATACATCGGAGCTCGAATGCGTTGCCTAAGATTAAGAAGAAAACTCGCTGTAGTCAATAGATTTTTCATCTTCATCCACTCTGAAACCATCTTTGAAGCTTTCCCTTCCAAATGGAAAGAAACAATTCGAAGAAGAAGTTCATCGGGAGTTTCATAAAAATCAAAGAACTCCCCAATCCGAAATATCCACCCACTAGGATCGGATCCATCGAACTTGGGGATCTCCATCTTCATAGTGCGAGTTGGAGAGCCTCTGGAGAAGGATTAAAAACGTGAGGGCATACCTAATAATCCTGGTATAGTTGTGATTTGAGATCTAAGATCGTCAATCCTTGCATCCACGGTTGCCATGTATTGTTGCAGAGATCGGTGATGTGAGATGGTTTGTTCTTCGATCTGGATCTGCAACTGTGAAACCCGATATTTTTTTTAGAATAAATGGGTTTTAATATTTTCATGATGAATTAATTTTCCAAAAACATAAATTATTTGGAAAAGGAAGGTTTTATAGTTAAACCCCTAGTTGGGTTTAATTATTAAACCCAAGGGCATTTTGGTAATTTGGCATGTTTGGAGGACATGAAAGGGATAAGTAAATAAATATTACTTTGGTTAATTACATGATTGATTTAATTAAAGGGCCTAAGTTTGGGAAAATTCTTGGAGTTGATTAAAAAGGGAATAAATAATTAAATCTTTAATTATTCAGTAATTGATTGATTTAATTAATGGTAAATTCTAAGTTTAGAATTTATGGAATGAGAAAAGAAAAGAATTGGTAAATTCTTAAATTAGAACAATTCATGAAAATAGATTGGTGATTGATTAAATGTATTAAAAAGGGAATTCCCGAGTTTAGAAGTAATTGTGGTTTGTTTTGAGAAAGAAGAAATTATTTTTTTTTAAATTCCTAAATTAAAATTATTGGGCTGCCAAGGACCATATGGTGATTTTAGAAAAGTTTGGGGATTATTTAGGAAGTGGTATCCTCTCTGAGTGAAGAACCTGATTGCAAATAACAAAAGAATAAGGGACCTGAACGAAATGTCTCTCTCTCTCTCTTGACTAGAGGACCTGCATGGGATTGTATGAAAGTACATGGGGTTTTTTGCCAAAAGCCTGGGAAATCATGCAGAGAGAAAGACGGTTGAAAGAATTAACGTCTTGGATTGAAGATCAAAGGAGTCTTTGACTTAAGGCGACGATCCAACCTTCCAGCATAGCGACTAAGAGGGGCCGGTGCATTATTGCCACTTACGATCGCGGGCCGATCGAAGACGTTCATCAAAGTAATATCGAATAAGTTCGAGGCAGACCAATGATATCCATCCGTCCATCGCTGTGTAATCATGACCCTTCATCCGATCTGTTGACGGATCCGAGAGGCCATGATCTAATCCTCACCAATGGATTATCATGCATCATCTATGGCCATTCGATAGAACAAAGACCGATCTCGAGGCAACCGCCTCCCTTCTCCATCACACCAGCGCGCCGCCGCGAGCCATGCTCCGCCGTGGTCACCGAAGATCTGTAAATATGGAAGCAAAGGGATTTGATTTCCAATCAATTCCCCTCTCCAACCAGGGCTGATTGCGCTGGGATCCTCCTCAAGATCTATAAAAGGGGCTGTGGTGGAGCTGTGGAGACTCACATAGCACCAGCGAGCCTTCTCCACGGTGAGAAACAGAGAGAGAGGGACCAAGAGATAGAGGGTGGGCGCCAGTCTGACCAGAGGAGAGCACAGAGAGCCGCGAATGGTTCTTCACCAGCATCACTACTCCACAGGGATTTATGCACTGTAACCGTAGCAGCGGTGGAGTCCTCCCTCTTTATTCTCGATTTTTGGCGACGGCCATGCATGCATATGGCACGTAGGAGTAGATACTAGGGAAAACTTATGGGCGAAGCTCTACATTTATGCATGTGGGCCGGGTGACACTTCGAGGAGGGAGGGAGCTCGTCGGTTCTCCACTTCAAAAAGATAGTGCGTGGTGCGAGGACTCCACCATGTAGTAGGGGATCCGTGGCGGGGAGTGCCGCGGCCAGGTCCGCGGACCGTCTGTGGCCTTCTGAGGCGACACGGCGCTTCCCTTCTCTGTTTAGGCTCGGTTGTGTGAGAGAGACGATAAGATTAAAAGTTAATTAAAAAGTTAATTATTTTAATTAGCTGGCTATTAACAGTTAGGTTTTAATTGATTTGATTAAATCAAGTGGGTTGGGTTGGCTTAGTCAATTAAGAAACTTGTTGGGTTGGATCAGGTTAATAGAAATTAAATCAGGTTTGGACTCAATCAAGTAGGAAATGGGTTGGGTCAACCTGTTAACAATGGTGGTTGGGTCTGGATAAGCTGATTGGGCTCAGTCAAGTGGAGTTTAATTAATTCAATTAAACTTGAATGGGTCTGGATCTAAATAAAATGGTGGACCAAGTTACTTAGTTGGGCTAGCCTAATTAGGTAATAGAAGAAAAATAAAAAGAAAAAGAGGTTGTGGGAGGAGAGGTTTGAAACCTAGACCTCTCTCACACCATGTTGGGCCCTAACCACTATAGTCATGTTTTCACATAATGTTACGCAAATTAGATTTTCTTGAGCAATGGATTGAGGAGAGGCTAACATACCAGTTGAGAGATTCGCAACAAGAGTTGTTTTTTGGAGAAGAAGAGTATACTCGCATGTCATGGGAAGCACCTCCAAAAGTGTTTGTGATGAAATACAACACCACTATCCACGATCATCCAAGTGAAGTTGACTTTACTCAATTTGACACCAAAACATATGAGGAAGAAACTACTTTATCAAGTCAGTGCATTGATTAAAGAGCAATAATGGGAGGATGATCAAGTTTTTCGGATAAAAGAGGAAATTGGGGAACCGGTGAGGCGTGAGTAGACTAAAGCCGTCAATAGAAGAACCCCGAAGCTTGAATTGAAGGAGCTCCCGATCACCTTGAATACGCATTCCTAGATGAGGGTTCAAAGCTACAGTCATTCTTGCTTGCCGGGATTAACAAGTTCACAAAAGGAGAAAATTATTACAGTGCTCAAGAGACATAAAGAGAGCCATTGCATGGAAAGTCTCAGACATCAAGGGCATCAACCCATCCTTTTGCACCCACAAAATCTTGATGGAAGATAATCACCGACCATCAGTGCAAAACCAAAGGAGATTGAATCCGAATATGCAAGAGGTTGTAAAAGTGAGAGGTCATCAAACTTCTAGATGCGGGGATTATCTATCCTATTTGGACGGTGCATGGGTCAGCCCTGTACAAGTAGTTCCAAAGAAAGGAGAGGATGGCCAAGTGGTAACAAATGAGAAGAATGAATTGATTCCCACAAGAACGGTTACGGATGGAGTGTATGCATTGAGTATAGAAAAGCTGAGCGATGCTACAAGGAAGGATCAGTTCCACTACCATTCATTGATCAAATGTTGGAAGAATTTGGCCGGACACTCGCATTCTTGTTTCCTTGATGGTTTTAGGGATACTTTCAAATTCCCATTGCCGGAGGACCAAGAAAAGGCTACATTCACTGCCCGTGCAGTGCGTTTGCTTATAAATTATATGCCCTTTGGGCTTTGCAATACTTGACCACCTTTCAGAGATGCATGTTAGCCATTTTCGAAGACTTTGTGGAGGACATCATGGAGGTATTTATGGATGATTTTTCAGTTTTTGGGGACTCATTTGATCAATGTCTTGAAAACCTAGACAAAGTGCTGGGAAGATGTGAAGAAACCAACTTGGTTTTGAGTTGGGAGAAATGTCACTTCATGGTTCAAGACGGGATTGTATTGAGACATAAGATCTCAAAAAAGGGGATTGAGGTGGACAAAGCGAAGGTCGATACTATTGGAAGGCTACCACCACCAAATTCTATGAAAGCTATCCGGAGTTTTTTGCGACACGCTGGATTCTATAGGCGATTCATTATGGACTTCTCTAAAATAGCTAAACCTCTCACCAAGCTTTTGGAAAAGGATGCCCCGTTCGAGTTTGATATAGAATGCTTGAATTCCTTTAATGCATTGAAGGACAAACTTGTGCAAGCACCAATCATGATAGTTCCAGATTGGGGGCTGCCTTTTGAACTCATGTGCGATGCAAGTGATCATGCTGTAGGTGCAGTTTTGGGGCAACGGAAGAACAAACATTTTTAACCAATTCGTTACGCTAGCAAAAATTTAACAGATGCTCAAGCAAACTACACCACCACGGAGAAAGAATTACTTGCAATAGTCTTTGCTTTCGACAAATTCCGCCCGTATCTAATATTATCTAAAGTGGTGGTTAACACCGATCATTCAGCATTGCGTTACCTACTAGCCAAACCTGATGCCAAACCAAGGTTGATTCGGTGGATACTCCTCCTTCAAGAGTTCGACCTAGAAATTAAAGACAAGAAGGATGGTGAAAACTTAGCAGCCGACCATCTATCTCGGTTGGAGAATCCTGGAAGGGAAAGTTTGAATGAAGGGGACGTCGATGATAATTTCCCGGACGAACACCTGTGCAGTCTTCAAGTAATCCTGGAGGAGTTGAACACGACCGACAAAATGAAGGAAAACCCATGGTTTGCCAACATTGCTAATTACCTTGTAGCCGGAATCCTTCCCTCCTCTTATGATTATGCACAAAAGAAGAAGTTCTTTGCGGAGCTGAAATACTATATATGGGATGACCCGTATCTATTCCGAGTGTGTGGAGATCAAGTAGTAAGAAGATGTGTCTCAAGGGAGGAAGGATTACATATTTTAGAGCATTGTCACGCAGGACCCACGGGGGGGCATTATAGTGCGAATAAATCAGCTCGGAAGGTCCTCGATTCGGGTTTTTATTGGTCAACTCTTTTTCAAGATGCGCTGAAATACTCTCAATCTTGCGATAAATGCCAGTGATCTGGGAACATATCACAGCGCGATGAAATGCCGCAAAGCTCGATGTAAGTATGTGAAGTATTTGATGTGTGGGGAATAGATTTCATGGGACCATTCTCGAACTCTCGTGGCAATAGGTTCATCCTCGTGGCAGTTGACTACGTTTCCAAATGGGTTGAAGCACAGGCCATGCCAACCAATGATGCCAGAGGAGTGGTTAAATTTCTGAAAAGATTATCTTCTCGGTTTGGGACACCTAGAGCCATCATAAGCGACCGGGGGACACATTTTTGCAATACCCAGTTCGCTAAGATACTCAAGAGGTATGGCGTTATACATCACACATCTACACCCTACCATCCTCAAACGAGCGGCCAAGTGGAGGTGTCGAACCGCGAATTGAAGAAGATACTCGAAAGAACAGTTTCGCATAGCAGAAAGGATTGGGCTGAGAAGCTAGATGACGCACTGTGGGCCTACCGCACCCCTTACAAAGCACCAATAGGCAATACCCCCTACCGGTTAGTCTATGGTAAATCATGCCATCTACCGGTTGAGCTCAAACACAGAGCTTATTGGGCAATAAAATTCCTCAATTTCGACACCACCCTTGTTGGCGAGAAAAGGAAATCTCAATTAAATGAACTTGAAGAATGGCGTCTATCGGCATATGAGAATTCCAGGTTGTATAAAGAGAACATTCGAAGGCGGCACGATAAAAAACTGAAGCGCCAGAAGCAGTTCACCAAGGGAGATCGAGTCCTACTATTCAATTCAAGACTCAAGTTATTTCCCGGGAATTTGCGATCAAGATGGTCCGGACCATTTGAAGTGACAAATATTTTTCCCCAAGGTGCAGTAGAGATCCTCCATCCGGATAGAGGACTATTTAATGTAAACGGTCATCGACTCAAGTTATATCAAGATGGATGCTTTAAAGGAAAGAACAATGAAAGCCTCCAAGTATTTGAGCCTCCATAAGGTAGGTTGAAGGTACGTCAAGCTAGTGGCGTTAAACAAGCGCGTCTTGGAAGGTAGCCCAAAGTCTTTGAAATTTTTCTTTTCAGCTTGAGTTTGTTTTCAATTCTAGTTTACTTTAGTCAATATTAGTGTTGAAATAAATAATTGAGCGTCTCAAGTACACTTTTGCATCTTTCTTTGGATGTTTAGATTAACTTAGAATTGTAATCATGACTATGCGAGGTAATAGGGAGCATGGACACAACCGAGAGGTTTGTATAAGCCATTCTCCAAGTTCATACGGAGTCTCATACGGACCCATTATGATACTCGTGTATGAGGGAGCCTTTGTGGACCTATCCGAGGACACCATACGGACCCGTATGGATGTGCATATGAAATTAATTTGAAAGGCTGATATGAAGCGTTTTAAATGAAACGCCACAACTCTCCATTTCTTTATAACCCTAGCCGTGCCTCCCACCCATTCTCCATTCCTTTTTGCTCCGGCAACTTGATTTCTTGGATTTGGGCATCAATCTACCATAGAGTACGAAGCTACATCTTGTTTTCATGGATTAAAATGCATTATTCTTCATGCTTAGAACCCTAGGGATGATGTGGATTGAATGGAATGAAGATTGAACCATGTTTTAGCTTGGATTGCATGTTTCTCACGGTGAAATCTCTATTTTATGCATGTATAGCGTATTGGAGGTGTTGTAGAGACAAGATTTGATGTATTAAGGCCCAACACCACCTTGGCGTGCGGCTTGTCATGGCCGGTGCATCTGGACCTCCATACGGGTCCGTATGCCTATCTGATCTTCCATACGGACCCATTATATTGAGTCCGTATGGGTTTACAGGTTGCCCATACGGACCCACGGCGGTCCGTATAGGACTCCGTGTAAGGGGTAATTTAGGCATTCTCGTGCAATTTTTAAGCTTGAATTCATATTTTACGAATTGCGCTAACAACACCTTTTATGATATAGAAGAAATGCCAAGAGAAAGATCTTAGCATCCAAGAAGAGGAAGACCACCGGAAGTTCCTCCACGGAGCACCTCGATTTACCGGCGAGGTGTTCCGGGCTTCGCTACATGCATGTCCTCCGGAGATTTGGTCATACCAGTGTGATGTCAAGGCGTCTGCTCAGATTAGGCATTACGGACCCAGCGTCAGGGAGATGATCTCTTTTGGCCGGGTGGGACCGTGTCTACAATGAGAAGTTGTTAGTTGGAAAGCAACATTGATTTTTTTTTGAGTAAGTGGATAACCCACATTTTATTTATTAAGATAACTAGAGATGCGTTATCTTTGCTTAAGCGAGAGGAAAAAGATAAAAATACATTATGCATGATAGCATAATCCCATGTCTAAGGAGTGTTAACCTCCACCCATCCCTAGTTTGCCTTGTGCCTACCTCATGCATTTCCTTGGGGGTGGTGGTCATTCATCCTCAAAGCGGATCACCGTCCCCATCACTTGCATACTGGTGAGTCCAAGGTAAATTGAGGCCCAGTGCTTCACGGGCATCCCGCGCCGCCTCCAGCTTGAGCTGCTTCTCTATTGGAGCTGCCTCCGCCCAAGAGATAATGAGGTAGGAAATATTATGTATAGTTCTTAAGAAAACGCGTTGTTTATCCTGAAAACACCTCCTATTTCTCTCCCTTAAGATGCTTTAGGTGATTACTATAACAGCGAGATCCCAACCCTCTCTCAGGGTCAAGTATACCCCTTGGGTCATGGCTTTATAACCTCAAAGGTCAGGCCCAGTCGTTCCCATATTTTGGACTCTGAACAAATTCCCAAAGTCATTCCAAATTTACGCCTCGTAGGGACATGAGATGGCGAGGTGGTTTCTGATTTCTTCCCTATATCACATAAAAAGCATCTTGTGCGTTCCCCTCTCCACTGCCTTTTATGCAAGTTATCGAGGGTGAGGATTTGATCCTCCTTAGTTAGCCAAGCGAATAATTTGACCTTCAGGGGACAAGACTGTTTCCAGAACTTGTTCCGAAGGTCACTCCAGCTTCCCCCATCAATACTATAGCGGTATAGAGAGCTAACAGTGAGCATCTTGTTGGTTGTGAGCTTTCAATCCCTTGTATTCGTGTAGGTTTGGGATGTTCCGTGGCTCATAATTTCTTGTTTGATTAGCTCTAAGACACCTATCTCCCAATTGGTTAGCGGTCCATGCTTAAGGATCGTCCTGCCTCTCTGTATTTTATCCCATGCCTCCTTGATTTTAAGGTTTTTCTTGATTGATAGGTCATACAACTCAGGGTAGACATTACCAAGCGAGAGGCCATCGTACCAATTGTCCCACAAAAGGTTTGTGGTACTACCGCCTCCCGGTTTGACCCGGATATTCATAGTTGGCGGGGCCTCGGTGGAGCCCTTTCCAAAATGGTAATGCACGTCCGGGGCCGACTTATGGCGGTCAATGTATCCATGCACGGAATAAACCGCTTAGAATATTTTACGGCATATCCTCGCACTCCCGTGAGTATCCTCCACTACCACTTTCCCGAGGGGAGGGCACTATTGAATATTACGAGGTTTAGGATACACCATCCCCATTCTCCTTTAATTTGCATAATCTCTCCCAATTAACCAATTGGTAGCTCTATATGACTTTATCTACCCCTCTCCAAAGGAAATCCTTACTTGATGAGTCGATCTTTTTGGATGACCCATTCTAGGAGACTATAAGGCTGTCATTGATTGGATTGGAATGATATAGGTGATATGACGAATTTGAAGTGTGAGGCGACCGCCCATGGATAACAACTTCCCCTTGCAAGACCCCAACTTTCCTCGGATCTTATCTATCAAGATATACCAATCCTCATTCCTGGGCCTGCCTCCAGATAGAGGCGCCCCTGGGTATCTTATTGGGAGAGAGCTAGTTGCACAATTGAGCACTTGTGCAAGATCTTGAGAATGTTGCTTAGACCCTTAACCGAGATGATGATGCTCTTGTTGTAGTTGATTTTAAGCCCTAAAAGTCCCTCAAAGAGGTAGAATATAAGCTTCAAGAGTCTGACCTAAGTTAGCCCCCTATTAAAGAACACCAGGATGTTATCTGCATATTGTTGTCTCGTGACGGTGCATCCCCTATTAGCTTCAAGTGGTATTCCCCAGTAGATATTGGCCCTCACAGCTTCAGAGAACATCGTAGATAGGACGTCCATTGCTAGCACAAACAGAAGCGGGGAGAGAGAGAATGGCCATGTCTCAGGCCTCTCTTATTCCTAATGTACCCCGCTGGCGACCCGTTGATGAGGAACTGGGCCTTGGAAGAGGGAGGCGGGAACCCGGATCTAGGCGGCCATTCCGGTCGAGACCTTTTTGACCGGGAGGGACCTCTAGTAGATACTCCCAATCAATAGTGTCAAATGCTTTCTCCAAGTCAATCTTAATGAGAGCGTTCTCGTCCCCAATCGCATCTTATGGATTAATTCCTTTAGCCGTAATAAATGTTATAGTGTATGCATTCGGCCTTGAATGAAAGCGGTTTGGGACTCAACCACCAACTCCCCTAGGACCCCCTTTAGTCTATTTGTGAGGACTTTGGAAATGATTTTTATTGAAGCTGGTTTATGGGGCTTATAGGTCTCTAGTCACAAATGGCTTTGAAGCGTCATTCTTAGGATAAGGAGGATGTGTACCCAATTTAGTCGTTCCAAGTTAATTAAATTGCCTAGAAAGAAGTGCGTCCACGAGTCTAAGAACATCATCTTGATGATATTCCACCCTTGTTGGTAGAAGGTCGCCGGGGAACCCATCCGATCTTGGTGCTTTTTTAGCCCAACTCTTTGATGCGCCATCTTGATTTCCTTCTCCTAAATGGTTGCTCCAGGTGATCAAGACTTGCTCTCCTTTCTGTAGGAGCGAGTCAATCCCAAGAGGTTTTGTACCTGCGTCTCCCTTTCTACATCAAAAACTCATGAAGTGGTTGGTGATGGCCTCGATGATTTCGTCTAGTCGGTGATGAGTGGAGTCCTCCATGTTGTATCTGAGGATCCGGTTAATGTTTCGTTGTGACTGGCCATGATGTGGAAAAATTTTGTATTATGATCCCCAAGCTGTAGCCATTGTATCATGGATCGTTGTCTCCAATAAGTTTCTTCCTCCGAGATAATCCTCTCATAGTCCCCCCTCTGCTCCCTTTCCTGTTCCACTTCCTCCCATGTTAGTCCCCGTGTTTCTTCAGCGATGTCCAAAGTTTTGATAGCCTCAAGGAGCCCCCTCTTCCTTTCCTCCTTCTCACTGAGGGTTTCCTTCTTCCATCGGCTCAGCTTCACCTTTGTATGTCATGATTCGCCTTGTCAATCAAAATAAAAATAACCGAAAAATGGTCCCTTGTCACACTTTGTAGGCTAAATTTGGAATTGCTCCACCCGATACAACATCCCCTCTTGTATGCTGCATTTGGCGGTTCCTCCTATGTATGGAACAATGATCCCCCTATGGATCTCCAAATACCGTTGCTTATTTTTTTTTAGCTTAGTTCCCTGGATGCAGACAATGTCTGCCTTATTTAGGGAAAGAAGGTCCCGGACCAAGTATCGTTTCTTCCTCTTCCCAAACCCCCTTGCATTCAAAGCAACATTGATTTGATGAGGTTGATTAAGACTAACAAGCTTTTAATAACGTAGATTGCCCAAGAAAATAAATTATATGTGAAGGATTGCATTTTAATAAAGGCCATTATTAGCATATCAAGAGTATCGGTGATGGAGTATTAGATTAAGTGGTATTGTTAGGAATGAATGCTTTCGTTCTCTGTGTTTAAAAGTAGTTGATATGAGTTGAAAAGAACTAATATGAAGAAAGTTTGTCAAAGAGAGTCCGAATCTCATTTTAAATATTCCCAACTAAATTTGGTGATGCATGATAATGAAAAGAAATACACCAATACCAAGAGATTATTCAATGGTCTTGATCGATATTTTTTATTGCTAAAATAAAAATGCAAGATAGATCATCCACACACTTAGACACTTAATCAAACTTTTTCGTTTAATAAATGTTGACATGGATATATTGTTGGGTTTATAAGTACAAGCCACCAAACAAGAAGTTAGTTGTAACTAGATTTAATTATAAGCAATAGATTGTAATTATGACCACATTTTGCGGCCAACTATGGTTTGTCAAACCAAACCCTAATTACACTATGAATTTATCTGAGGGATACAATGAACTTGCCAAAGTTAGTTGAGATATATAACCTGAAATTAAAATAAGTAAAATGTCGAGATTACGTAATCAAAAGAAAAATAAATAAATAAATAAATATGAGGAGTGAATATTTTTAATGTACACATTTTGCACAGAGGTATTTAAAATTTTACACATGAGTAGGTGTCACATGTGGCAACGTAGGAGTGTTGTGATATTTTTAAAGTTGAATCCCTCTGACAAGAATAAATATACCAACCTATTTCATTATCTATAAAAAACTTCCTAGTTTCCATAGTTTGTATGTTTGGAATAAGGAAAGAAAGACAACATTAATCCATGATCAAGGAAATTACGGAAACATCGTGAACTTTGCTCATTTTCTATTCGTTTTCATTGTTAATTTGATGTTAACTGGGTAAATTTACTTGCTAAATGTACATAATATTTCATACCTGAGATGAAGATGAAAAAACAATATTAATGAAGTGATTGAAACATCAAAAACAAAAAAAAAAGGCCCCAAGAACCGGTGCTACATAATAAATTTATTGAAAGAGCCATGATAGTTTAAATGCTAACACTGCCACATAAAAATGGCTTCTATTTTGGCCACCTCCTCCACTCATGTTCTCCTCATAATTTTGCATCTCCTTCCCCTGCTAACTTTCTGCATCGTTGAAAAATCCCCCATCCACCTTAAATCCTCATTCTCTTTCTCTCCAACCACTTATATATATATATATATATATATATATATATATATATATATATAGGGCTGATACTTATCGCGGTAGGATTCTTGTTATTCATTTAAGCCTCCCATTTGGCCCACTTGTACAGTATTTTGAGGAAATCAAAACCGTATGGATGGAAAGAACATCGAAAATTAAGTTAGCATGTCAATTTTCATACAATTTGGGAACTTGTAGGGTCTTCATCTTAACAGATGAAAATTTATAGAAATCCTATCGGTTGAAAATTTCACCTATTAAGATGAAGACCCTACAAGTTCCCAAATTGTATGAAAATTGACATGCTAGCTTATTTTTCGATGTTCTTTCCATCCATACGGTTGGATTTCTTCAAAATACAATTAAGAAATGAGGCCAAATGGAAGCAATAAATAAACGATATATCCGGCCACTATATATATCATTCCAGATATATATATATATATATATGAGATAATATATACATAAATCTAGATATATATTTATAAGATAAATAAAATATCTAATATATATTATATATATAATATATATTATACCTGATAGTATCAGGCGGCCATACTTGCAGCCGTCCAGATAGTATCAAGACTATATATATATATATATATATATATATATATATATATATATATATATCACGAGCACGATAAAGGTGGTAGAGTAGGAACGATGTTAAATTAGGGGCCTCTCAGTTTCCCTTTGGAGCATGTTTTAAGCATTTTCAACAATATGGATGGAAAGAACATCGAAAAGTAAGCTAGCATGTCAATTTTCATACAATTTGGGAACTTGTAAGGTCTTCATCTTAACATGTGAAAATTTATAGAAATCCTCTCGGTTCAGAATTTCACCTGTTAAGATGAAGACCCTATAAGTTCCCAAATTGTATGAAAATTGATATGCTAGCTTATTTTTTGATGTTCTTTCCATCCATCTGATTGAATTTCCTTAAAACACAGTACGCGTGGGTCAAATGGAGGCAACTGACTAGAACAATGTTTTGGCGGCCTGACCTTATCAAGAACCTATATATATATATATATATATATATATATATATATATATATATATATTTATATGTTTTTTACATCCATACGGTTTGAAATCCTTAAAACATGCTCCTAGCAGCCAAAATGGGAGGTGACGGCCGAAGCGGTGTTACGTAGGCCGGACCTTATCATGCACTGTATATATAAATATATAATCATGATAAGGTAAAGATTGGTAACAACTATTTCGTTTCGCGATGTCCTCCCATTTTGCCACTTGGAGCATGTTTGAAGGATTTTCAATCGTATGAATGGAAAGAACATCGAAAAATAAGCTTGCATGTCAATTTTCATACAATTTGGGAACTTGTAGGGTCTTCATCTTAATTGGTGAAAATTTATAGAAATCTTACTAGTTCAAAATTTCACTCGTTAAGATTAAAATCCTACAAGTTCCCAAATTGTATAAAAATTGACATGCTAGCTTATGTTTCGATGTTCTTTCCATCCATATGGTTAGATTTCCTCAAAATCTTTGTCTTGCAAGTGGGCCAAAATAGTGGCCAGGACTTGCGTAGTGATAAAAATTTGGCATAATATCATGACCTATATATATATATATATATATATATATATATATATATATATATATATATATAGTATTGTTAGGATCCAGCTGATCACACTTGAGGCCGCTTGATCCTATTACTACTCTAATATAGTAAATATGTATAAATATATATATATATATATATATATATATATATATATATATATATATATATATATATATATATATTACTTTTGATAATGTATTTAGAATAGTTTGATTTATCTATATATTTTAAATAATATATTGATATGTATATATACTTTTTTAAATTATTTTTCTTTAGAATACATGTATATATGTACATATAAATTTAAAAATTATATATACATACCTATATATTGTTTAAAATATATAAATAAATCAATATATATCTAAATACGTTATAAAAACATCTAATATTTCTTTTATATATATGTATAATAGAAATGTAAAAATGTTACAATGGTGATTGGACGTCAGGCTAACCTAATTATACACACACACACACACACACACACACACATATATATATATATATATATATATATATATATATATGATTGATATGAGGCCGATTCGTCGGATCTTATTTGTGCATTCTGGTACAGTGCTCTCATTTGGCCCCCTTGAGCATGTTTGAAGGATTTCCAACCGTCACGGATGGGAAGATCATCGAAAAATAAACTACCATATTACGTTTTCATACAATTTGGATTTACGGTTTGGTCCTCCTACTTAGCAGTTTGAAATTCTTGACCGTTGATTTCTATAAAATAAGATCCGTTAAGTCACGAGGACCAAGCGGTTTACTAAATTGTATGAAAATGGACATGCTAGGTTATTTTTTGATGATCTTCCCATCCATACGGTTGAAATCACTTCAAATATGCTCGAGAGGATAAAATGAGGCGGCTGGAAATACTGATTGATCTGATCTACCGTCTGCATATATATATATATATATATATATATATATATATATATATATATACATGGATGTTAGTATCCAGTCGGCCTTAAACTGTGCATTAAAGGTCGACTCCCATTTCGACCCTTTGAGCATGTTTGAAGGATTTCCAACCGTACGGATGGGAGGATCATCGAAAAATAAGCTAGCATGTCAATTTTCATACAATTTGGTAACCGTTTAGTTCTCCCACTTAACAATTCTTATTTTATAGAAATTTGAACGGTTCTGAATTTCAACCATTAAGTGGGAGAACCAAACAGTCACCAATATGTATGAAAATTGATATGCTAGCTTATTTTCGATGATCTTCCCATCCGTACGGTTGAAAATCCTTCAAACATGCTCGAAACTGAAATGGGAGAGGCGGCCGTAAATGAAAAATGTCGGCCAGGCTAGATCTTGCTGCGACTATATATGTATATATATATATATCAATTCCAATAGCATCAAGCTGGCCGGATAACTGTGCAAATCAGGTCGCCTTCCATTTGGTTATTTGGAGAGTGTTTTAAGGATTTCAAACCATACGGATGGAAAGAACATCGAAAAATAAGATAGCATGTCGATTTTCATACGATTTGGTGAAGTGATGATCCTCCTACTTAACGGTTCTTATTTTATAAAAATTTAACAGTTCAGAATTTCAACCATTAAGTGGGAGAATCATCATGTAACACCCTTATCCTTTTCAGGACCCATTTGTCACACCAGCCAGGTCAGGGGATGAACCCTGGCCTAAGGCTGTATAAAATAAGAATTTACTCAAAATCAACAATAATATTACGAAATCATAGAGTCAAATACAATAATAGTACAAACCATAAAGTCTTAAAATACAGTACAAGTCTGCATAGGAGGTAATAATACTCCTCAAATCATGAACAATAAACTTAAATACAAGATATGGGCCAAACGATCAGAGCCAACTAAGGTAGACAAGACCCTATCTTCCACTCTAAGCAGGATCATGACCCTGTTTACTACCTGCAAAAGATCATACAACAATAGGGTGAGCTACAGGAGCTCAGTAAGGTACTAACACGACTGTCATGTATAAACATACATGTATGTCTTCAACAATAGATAATAAAAATAAGTAAAGTGAGATATAAACTGAACGATATTAAACATGAAGATAGAATGCTGATCATAGACATGATTCATGCCAATATCCAAAGAAAACAAAATGATATGCACATATGTATTTCTTTAATCATTTATCATCAGTTCGGGAAATGATTTCCACATTTGTCCTGGCTAAACACTCAAAGCCAGTAGCCATCACATTTGGATCACCTCAACAACCGTAAGGTTGACAATCTAGGAATCAAATCACCATCATATATCATATTAGTGTCATCTACACCTCTACTTCCATCTTTGCATAACAGTGGTAGCAGTAGGATCAACTCAACACTCGATAGCTCTCCGGTCTGAACACTCAACAACCGTTGAGCTATGGTATATATATATATATATACGTATACTAAGCACCCGATGGGTACGGAAAGGGAGTTTTATTTCTTAAAATCAGGAGGGTTTGAAAACAGATAGTTGGACTAAAGAAAACAAAGTTATGAAAAACCACCCCTTTCCTACCTAGTATCGTACTCTTTGGCTCTATCGTAGAGCCACCTTTGGTGCAGGCATGTATGTGAGTACGGTGCAGTGCACTAATATTTCTATCAATCTATTATTTCAATTTCTATAATATTTATGTGCTTTCCACATGCTTCTCAGAAAACAAGATTTCAAATCCCGAATGCTATCAATTAAAATCATGCTTGAACACTCAAAGCATTTCATGAAAAGTAATAAACTCATATCATAAATTCTCAAGCAATATGCACGATAAAAATACGGGAAAAATACGAAAATTTCCAGTGGTGTTCCCTTACCTTAGTCTGAGTAGTTTTTAAGGCTGGCTAGGTCCTTCAGCAGCAGCGGCCTTGCCTTTTCCTTTTCCTTGTCCTTACAATGAAAATATGGACTTTTAGAAATATGAAAATCATACTCTTATCTCGTATTTTAATTAGACTCATTAACATACGATAATTCCATCAAGTATAAATAAAACACGATTTCTCTTAGTCATTTATCTTAGCATGAACTTCGTATCTCTAATAGACTTAAAATATGGAATTGTTCAATTACAAGTCTTAGCTCTAAAAGCTTCTAGCATGACCCTTAGAGGTAATTAGATGCTAGACATGATCATGGAGGTTTATCCAACCATAATTCACTTAAGAATTTTAGAAAAATTTCGGCAGCATCTCCTCTCATTATACGGCTTAGAATTATTCTACAAACATTCCACAATATAACTAGAATTAACTTGTCAATCAGACACACACTTCATGGCATCCATTATCCAGTTTATCTCTACATCTCTACATCACCAACAACTCGATCCATTCATCACTAGTTCAGCCACAATAATCATAATTATCAAGCATCACCAAAACTATAAGCATTGACCTTAATTTGTTGTCCGAGGGTAAGTCGTCGAGATTTGCCAGCCAGTTCCTCGGATCTGGTCCGAATTCCTCAGATTTCGATCCTCGAGCACGGCAACCGTTAAATCAGCTAGCGTTGAGGGGAGGAATAAGCGTGGTATGCGTGCGAGAGAGAGAGAGAGGGGGAGAATAAAGAGAAAGAGAGGTCGTTGGCTGTAGGAAGTCTCACCGAGAAAGAGGGGAAGGAGGCCTTCAGCACCCTGAGATCCACCCTCGACGGAGTACCCAAGGCGGAATAACACAGCTCTGACTCCGGCGTGGCGAGAGAATAGAGTGTGGAGAGTTGGACTAGTGGCGGCCAGAACATGGACGTCGGACGGCCTTGAGCAACCCGGATCGTCGGAGCAGCGAGAGCGATTGGGAAGGCGGGCGTCCTACTGCCGGTGATCTTGCCGGCGTCTTGGCGTGGAGAGTGTCGCCTGTATTCGGGATAGCATAAGAGGGGAAGAGAACGAGAGAAGCGTGGGTATAGGGCTATCGTGAGGGGAAAGGAAGTGATGGAGAGAAAGAAGGCTGAGAGTCCTTTTCTTCTTTCCCTTTAATAACCTATACTTTATAACTATTTTAATATTTATTTCATCTCATCTTATCAAAAGGAGTCACGGATGACTCTTTTACCCGACCAGATCCGGTCAACATTATTTTATAAATTAATTTTGTTTAATTTATTACTTTATTATATGCCTCATACTGTTGGGTCACGGGTGATAATACTGTCAGACCAAGATCCATTTTTCCCGGCTTTTGACTAGGCCCGACCTATTTTATCGGGACTAGACTTTTGTCCCATATTCCACTTATATTTTTAGATCAATTAACACTTATTACATTTCCCAATTAATTAACCGGGATCCATGCACCATCCACCTCCAACTATTTAAATGAAAGTGACCCGGCCCGATATGGCCTTCTCTGGGCCCAATAATTGCAAGGTTGGACTTTTAATCAATTCATTTCCCGATTTTCCCTTAATTGGGCTTTTAAAGTAATTAATCTCTTTTATGTGCTAATTAATCTCAGTAATTATTTCTAGAATTATTTTTTATTTATTCGTAAAAATTCTGGGGAGTTACATTTCTCCCACCCTAATAAAATTCTGTCCCCGAAATTTCCGTACATTGCTCACTAAAATAGATGAGGGTACTGTGCCTTCATTTGATCTTCTCTTTCCCAAGTGGCCTTCTCCACTTGGTGATGACTCCATAGTATATTTACCAGGGGTATACTTTTATTCCTTAATGTTTGTTCCTTCCTGTCGAGGATCCGTACTGACCCCTCTACATATGTTAGATCGGGCGCCAATTCCGCAAATGGTCCCATCAGCACTTGATTCGCATATGAAAGAAACTTTCGTAGGACCGACACGTGGAAGACATCATGGATCCTAGATAACTCCTCTGGCAGTGCAAGTCGATAGGCGACAGGGTCCACCCGGTCCAGAATCTCGTAAGGCCCGATATATCACGGACTTAGCTTCCCGCGTTTACGAAACCTTATAACTCCCTTCCAGGGAGACAGTTTCAGGTAGACTCTTTCTCCTACTTCAAACTCCAGATCTCATAAGGCCTCTCATCGCATGATGCGTGGACAAAGACACTTGTGGGAGGCATGGCAAGGACCTTTGAGGCCTTCCTCAGGGCCTTTCGCAGCGAGGACCAGGTCGTAGTCGCTCGTTTTAAACCTAAGGAGCTAGCTTCTCGCCTCACCTTATCAGGGATAAAAGTAGGTCTAAACTGTCAGTTAGGTTTGTTATTTTAATTCTATCGACGAGCTGACGGGTTTGTGCAGTTCGCGCTTCTGATAACTCACCTGTCCACCGTGTTGCGGGGAGAGTCAGGACCTTCCAACCACAGTATTAAGTTAAGGGAGGAGGTTGAAAAGCAACTGGCCTTGCGAGATTAACATATCAAAGAGCTAGAATGTCAACGAGTGAGACTTGAAATCCTTGTGGAGGGTTACAAAGAGATGGAGTCCCGGATGCTTGTAGACCATGTGCGCGAGCTCATGACTATAAAAGATGCCTTCTGATCCTACCTAGATGTCATGACTGGCGCTTTGGAGTTCTTGAGTCGCGAGCAGCTTAAAGCAAGAAGTCGGGCCCAATTAACCGAGTATGGGAGGAAACAAGAGGCCCGACCTACGCCTTGCGACTATAGGGCGAGTATTTGGATAAGCTCATGCACTAAAAGAGGGACTACCAATCTCGTCTTCGGTAAATGGGGGATAAGAATGAGCAGCGTGTTGAGATGTTGATGGAAGAACACCACCAGGCCCTTCAACAGGCCAAGGACGGGGAAACAGTCTAGTACCAGAGTTTGAAGGACTTTATTTGCTTGAAGAAGATAATTTCTAGCAACGTCATTGTCGATTTAAGGAACTCCTTTGACTTCTGGGACTTACTGCCTTCCAGCAGTGCGAGGCCATGGCTAGGTTCGTGCGTTCCCCAATATTTCTATTCATGCTTGGCAGCTAGGTTTTGGCAAGTGCATTGAAGAGTTTTCAAGCTTTTCATGTCCTTCATAGCAACCACCCTGTATCGGACATCACCTCTCTATAAAAGGAACCTTAGGGTACCTTCCCGCCGGACTGGGCGAGTCGATTAGCGAGAAGGTCAACACCGGGGTAGTGATCAGGAGGATTGCCGTTGTCTTTGTCAAGGAGGAGCCCACATAAATCGATCCTGCAAGTTTCGATTCCTTTTTGTCTCCTATCTTAGAGAGAGTACTAGGCCCCTAGCATTGGTAATTATTCCTTTCGGTACCTGTATTTTTTTTGTAATGAAACGTTATAGGTCATGCACCCTACTGGTTTCAAGTCTCGATAGTTGTGTTATTTTTTTGTTTCTTCATCCCGTGATCACAGGGGTATGTGACCCCCTTGGTCTCGGTCAGCTCCGCCTTTTGCATATTCTATTCTGGGGGGGGGCCATGACATTTCGGTATCTAGGAACTTCCTAAGTTCGAGGCATGACACCTAGCATTATGAGTGGGGAGCTCTTAATAGCATTTTGGTATTTCCCCCCAAATTGTTCTTAGGAGAAGGAGCCATATTTAGCAACATCTTGCATATGTCTGCTTCATGCCCATAGGGAGTGAAGAGTCTTTCCCTAGGACTCATGTCAAACGCCTTAATGGGGCATCGTCTCAGCAACCACCTTTCCGGAAAAACGTCATATCGGGTGAAATAACTTCTGATGCGCACTTTTCGGGGGCATCGTTGGAGTGTCACCCCCCGACCCGTGTAACCTTTCCTCCTTGTACTTGTAGTTTTTTGAGGAGATATTAAGGAAAAGTGCCCTTTTTGCATTTTTCTTGGTAATTGTCCCTTTTCTTGTCTCCCTCCTTTCACCCGGTAGCTTTAGAGTTGATACGACGCCTTTTTCCAAATAGGAAATTCAATAGGCGTCGTTACCACATGGGTTGTTCGTGTAGCCATCTTTTTGATATGGCCGGAGGGTCGCTATGATAGTTCGTAACTTTCGATGTCGTCCCTTCTGAGTTTGGCTAGGGTTGTGGCACACATTTTTACCGTAGGCGCGTCTTTCGAGGGGATCTCCCGCCGTCACACTTCTCACCTTACCGTTTTAAAGGACCCGGTCATCGTGGTTGCGATTACACTTTTCCCCTTGTGATTGCATTCAGGGCTTTCTCACTACTCTTTGAACATTGATTAAGATCAATTCAGACGAGTGCTGAGGGAGTTTTGCGACGGTCCCATCCCATCCTCCTCATGCTCGGTGGCGAAGAAGACGCTCTTGTTGGAGGCTTGTCCTAGGTGTAGCTCAAGGATACCAATCCTCTCTAATTCTTTGTACTCCAAGGACACCGCCTCTTTGGGGTAGCGAGTGCACAGGGGGGGGGATGAAGGGGTTCATTTTCAAGGCTGCAGATAGGGTTGGAGCGCCCTGGCGGAGGACAGGCTGACTTAGTTCCTCCGATAAAAGTAGAGGCCCCAACTCCCGAAGTCCCAACTTTCCAAGTAGGTCCTCCTTTGGGTCCAACTATCGAGTCCTTCCATTCAAGAGTAAGCGCGGAGGAGAGTGAGGGGGACCCTCACAGTGAGCCTATCGTCACGGTTGAGGCATTACTATGCATCACCCAAGGCCCCACTCTCGGGGGGTTGGAGAGCTCACTTAACTGTTGAGCCTTGTCACGATTGAGGTGAGTCCTATCTCTCCTTCTAAACTCCCCACTAATCCTTAACTCCTCTTTTTCCGATGAGTGTAGGTTGCCGTCTTGATAGGGGTTGTGGCGACACACCTAAGGGAGGTGACTGAGCTTGGTATCCCTAAAGCACGCCTAGGGTTGGTGAGGGTTCTCCTGAGGAGTGCCGAGGTCGAACTTTAGGGCCTTTCGAGGCCGGCCGGCTGCGTAAGGACAATACTATCCAACATCTCTAGGACTCGTTGTCCCAGAGTCTCCGGGAAGCCGCCAGGGTCAAGGCACAACTCACCTTGGCGTGAGCCGTGGGGATGACCTCTCAGGCAGACATGGATAGGGTACTACGGGAGCATGTGGCGGACTTGGAGAAGGCATGGATAGGGTAGATGCAGAGTATAAGGAGTCTACTTGAAACTAGGCTCACATCTAAGAGTTCCGTGAGGCGCGCATCACAAAGGTCCAGAGGGGAGCCAAAGAAGGCTTTAGAGTTTGTCAGGAGATTGCCCGCGACACGCTCGGTTAGAACTCTCTACCCTTGACCTGCAGGCGGCTCTTCGGCTCGTCGCACCTCCGTCTCCTCCATTTTGAGCTTCCTTTGTACAGTTCTTTTGTTTTTGTATTTGGGTAATGGGAACTCTCTTTTAGCTGAATAACCCATCACTAATGATAAAAATTCAAGCGCAAACATTTACTTTTCATATTCGAGTGCGTTTCTTTTTCTTTTGTTGGCTACCACACTTCTCGGGTGAGGCTAAGGGTCTTTCGGCTTATTCGCGCTCTGAGTAACCCATAGGGAACCTTGGTCCAATGGGCTCGACCCTCAAGAGAGGGCCTAACGAGCCCGTATGAGGGGACCGACCTTGTGAAAGGACTTTGAAGAGCTCGTAAATAGAGCCTGACCCTTAGACGAGACTTTGATGAGCTTGTGTGGCTCGGCCTTGAGAAGGGACTTTTTAACGGTTTCCCCTTTCGGAGGGGTACCCCGAGACCAGGTTCCATATAGGGGTCATCAGGACCCCATGGTCTTCCCCTCATGGGGGTTGATTTTTCCTTATGTCAGGAGCAGGGGTCACAGTCAACAAGACTTTGTGGTCTTCCACTCAGGAGGGAAGATCTTTTCTTGATGGTTGGAGCCAGGGTTAGGGGACTTTGTGGTCTTTCTTTTAGGGGAAATGATCTTTTCCTGATGGTCAGGTATGCCTTGTAACCCCGATACGGGCGGGGAAAATCTTGCATGCCGGACCCTTCGGGGGCCTTTAGTGAGCTTATGAGCGCTAAGACCCTTGGAAGGGACTCTAATGAACCATCAGAAAGGGGCAACCAAAAAAAGGGGCTTTAGGCGAGTTCTTAGAAGGGCCTGACTCTGAAGAGGGATTTTTAGCAAGCGCGTGATGGACGGCCCTGAAGAAAGACTTTAACGAGCATAGGAGCTCGTCCTTGAAGAGGGACTTTTAAGGAGCTGAGGATGTCAACCCTGAAGACGGACTTTAACAAGTTGAGGAGCTCAACCAAAGGAGCTCGGCCCTGAAGAGGGAATTTAGCGAGCTGAGGAGCCCGGTCCTGAAGAGGGACTTTAACGAGCTGGGTAGCTTGGCCCAGAGGTGGGACTTTAACGAGGTAAGGAGCTCGGCGTTGAAGAGGGACTTTAACAAGCCGAGGAGCCCAACCCTGAAGAGAGACTTTAATAAGTTGAGGAGCTCGTGGGGAATGCACAATTTAATCGTTAAAAAGTGATAAAGATAAGGCCAAGCGTAGATAAAAAATATCACCTTTAAATTGGAGAATAAGTCGAATACAACGATTAGCAACATCTCATTTCCTTAGGGAAAAGAAAAAATAATGCAATCCTACTTCCCTTAATTTGATCCGTGTCATCCCGACGGCCTGGATCTTCTATAGAGGCATTTATACTGGTTTTGCTACCGGAGATGCTTCTGCATCTGACTTGCCCGCGAACCCTCCCAAGGGCCCTATCAATAGTGGTTTCCGACCTTTCCCCCTGAGTGAAGCCACATAGCGTTGCCTAGCCACCTGCTGATCTCCTCGGAGTTATGTGCATCCATGCCTAGTATGGAACTTCATCACTAGATGATAGGTAGAGATCACGGCTTGTAGAGCTTTCAAAGTTGGCCTCCCCAGGATTGCATTGTAGCTTGACGGGCACTTAACAACGAGAAACCTTGTGGTGACTGCCAACTGCTTAGGGTAAGTCCCTACCACCAACCCTCAAGTTTCATCATACCTCCATTAAATACGATTAGGGAGGATTTAGCTAGCTGCAGAAGTTTAGGTCCCAACCCCAATTTCTCGAAAGCATCCTAGAAAATTACGTTAGTCAAGCTCCCGCTATCAACCAGGACCCTCTGTACTTCATAATTCACAATATTGGATGTGACCATCAATTTGTCATCATGAGAGTGGTTGAACCCCTTTAGGTCTGCTTGAGAGAGTAATGGGTACGTCGGTATAGGTCTTCTTTATAGAGGCGCCGGCTTGGCCTCTCTTCCGTGCGTAGCTCCTCCGTGTAGAGCTACTTTTGCCCATGCTTGCCGATCCTTTAGCGATGGTGTGAATAACCCCTACTAAGGCTCGTTCCTCTGGAGTTGGGGGCGATCTCTCTTTATTCTCCTGCTTCATGTGATGTGTTATATCTCTCCCGCAAATGCACGAGATCGATCAAGTAATATAGTACCCCAAGAGTAGGATAGTCAAATCTACATGGACCGGCTCTATAACTATTAATTCACCTTCTATTAACTAGCCTAAAAATATGGGTGTTGATCTAATCCTAACTAAAAAATAAAAAGAACTAAAGTGAATAGTTGGAAAATCTAGGGTAATTAATTACAGAGATTATGGCACACCTGAACTCTATCCCCCTAGGAATCCCTTGCTCGATTAATCTCTTAATATTGGTTATCTAAATGATATGTTCTTGGACTGTGAGGAACCTTAATTTAGTTCAACTCCGATCTCTCGACGGCTAAACCCTAATTCACATACGAGGATACCAATCACCCTATGATTGCATTAGGTTATGTGATTCCCACTATTAGGTTCTACCCTAATCCGAAAAGTGTGAAAGCATAAACCCGATCTCTCGGCATGCACTCACCCCCTACCATCATAGGGCGATTGGTGTCGTCGCATGACCAAGATCTCTCTACCTTATTAGGTAATTCAAATATGAAAATTGGAGCTCTCGCACTATCAATTTGCAAGCATAAGTATAGATAGATGGTTCACAAGAACAAGTCAAAACCAATAGCATAAAAAGAGGAAAATAGTTACAAGTTCATCCTAGGGTTCAAGAATCTGAGACACCATAGAAGGGTTAGCCTTTCATACTATGGAAATCTAACACAAGATCTAAAGAAGAAGAAATAATTAAAGTTGATAGATACCCCAGATTGATGCCTCTTCCGCCTTTAATCTCCCCGAAGCCCTAGCCATCGGTAGAAGAATCACAAAAATTCCCCTAATAAGTTGCATCTGATGACCTTTTATAGATTTGAATTTTACGAAGCATGACCATGCTTAGGAGGTGTGTAGGTCGTGCTTGTCTCTGGAAGCTTCAGGAATCGATTTAGGGTATTTTCAAATAATCCAAACATAAGCATGGGCAGAACATGGCCGAACTTTGGTCAGATGAACCATGCGCAGCAAAACCCTAATTCTGGAGTCAGCACGCATTGAGCACACCCATGCTTGGGTCGTACTCTTCTTTGGAATGTTCCTTTTCAGCTCTTTTTGCAAGAATTTAGTTAATTTTTGCTTCTTTTATTCCGAGCACCTATTTTCCTGCCCAATGACAACAAAATACCCAACCGAGCACAAAAATAAAGGAATCTATTCAAGAAGACAAGTAAATTACATGCAAATATATTATAAAAAATATATATGATTATGCACTTATCATCATGTATTGCAGGAGACGGCCTCGACTGATTAGCTTCTTTATCTCATCTTTCAGATGGATATAATCTTTAGTATCGTGTCCACGATTTCGATGGAAACGACAGAATTTCTTACTATCCTTCCTCTTACCCAAGCTCTTCATTTTGGGGGCTACTTCAGGATTTTGGAGTCTTCAATGCTAAGCAGGATTTGTTCCCGGCAAGCATTGAGAGGCGTGTTTGTACGGTGTCGGCCAAGCTCGGGTCTCCAAGTGTTATCCTTGGCCAAGGGTTTCTGCCTTTTAGCCGATTCTTCCACCTCATCCATATGGGAGCAGTCCCTTCAAGGCTTCTCTGGTTTGGCCTCTCCCAGGCCTGCAGTTCGTCCTCTTCGGCGTTCATATATTTCTCAGTCTGGGAGAGAAGGTCAGCCATGTTCTCCACCGACCTCTTGTGCAGGGAGAAGCAGAAGGGTGACATCCTAAGACCCCTCGTGAGGATGGCAAATGCAAACTTCTGGTCGATCGACAACACCTCTCGAGTGCGATATTGAACCTCAGGATGTAGCTACAGAGGCTTTTCCCTTCTCGTTGTACGAGGTCCATCCACGACGTATCTGTTTGTCTTTGTATTTTTGTTGGTTTTAAAGTAGTTAGAGAAGAGGTCAGACAGTTCTTCGAAGGAGTCGACAGACTTCAGTGGTAGGTGGTTAAACCATGTTCTGGCGGTGCTCTTCAATGTTGTTATGAAGGCCCAAGACATGAGTTCGTCCTGTACTCCATAGAGTAGCATCTTTTCTCTTAATGATTCCAGGTGGTCCACAGGTCTGAGGTGTCGTCATATGAATCCATGAGTGGATTACTTTCGAAACCCCTCAGGTATGGGAAACTCCATGATCTTACCGGTAAAAGGAGAGGCAAGGGAGAATTTCCATTGAGCGATGTCACGAGGGCTCCCCGTTTTATGACCGAGATTGGGATGACCTAGTGTCACAAGGCATCGAGGTAACTTCCTTTTCGCTGGGGGGCGTCTTGCTCCTTTGGTTGTGTGTAGATGATTTCCTCCTGGTTGCTGTCGACTCAAGGAGGCACTCCTTACACTGTTCTAGGGTCGAGCAAGCTCAGTCGCGCTCCTGAAGTGCTTTAGTAAGCACTTCAATCTGTATGTAGAGTTGCTGAATTCGAGGATTCTTAGGATCCTCCTCCAGGACCATCCGAGGATCCTAGGGGATTGTCGTGGCCTTTGGGGCAACGGTGACTTTCGGGGTGTCATTTGTCGGGGGTTCCACCAGTGAGTTCCTCTTGTCTCTCTCCATCAATATAGTGCTACAAGGCTTTCTGCTTAGCTTGAGCGTCCCCATAGACGGCGCCAAACTGTTAGTGTTGTAAATGGAGAGAACCTTGAGATTTGCTCTACACTTAAAGACCAATTGAGGAAATTTTAGGAGGAGAGGGAACGATTTAGGGTCTATGAACTTGGATGGTGCGATTTAGATAATCGTTGAGTGAAAGGTTGGAGTAACTGGATTACTTGGGATCTTCTTTCCAGCAAGGGAAGTTCGAGGTCTTCTCCCTAGACCCTTGGACAGTTAAGTTAAAGGAGTATAAATAGAGGGTAAGGAGGAGGAAAAAGAAAAATAAGAGAGTCAATTGAAGGAAGAAGGAGGGGAGGATGAGTTCCCCAAACTGAATAATCTCGGAGCCCAAAGTGGAGGATGCCCTTATCTCCCACCACATCCCACACTTAATACCTTATAGACAACCCTTTAGGGAATTAGTCGTGGGACACCCCTTCCTTATATATATATATATATATATATATATATATATATATATATATATATATATATATATATATATATATGTATGTATGTATGTATGTATTCTGATGTGATTTTCATCTTCTTAATGTGTTCAATTAGCATTGGTGGTATTTGTAGAATCTGAATTGAAATATTAATTATATATTGTTAAGCAATAGTTATCTGAGTAGGATAAAGGATAATGGCAAGAGATTTCTAAGGAGAAAATGTTGGCACCAGGTCAAGGATGCACACTCTGCCTTCTTTCACATTGTGTGAATGCGATTCTACTATTTGATCATTTGCTTATAGCATATTTGTTCTTAACAACTTTTAGGTCGATGGAGTTGGGGGCCTTGGAGTCCTCAACCTTGAACTTTTTAATCTAACTCTCTTGGAAAAATCATGGGCAAGAATAGAAGCTGAAGATACAGCACCATGAAAGTGGTTAATCCTCACCAAATACTATGGCCGATGGCTAGAGTCATATTGCTCAAGAGCTAACTCCAGATGTGTGTCCGACATATGGCAAGGGCTATTCACAACTAGAGACTTCTATTCTAATACTGTTGTGGAACTAGGAAATGGTAGACATATCTTCTTTTTGTCTAACAAGCCGGCAAGTGATTTTGAGCTGAGGTGGCACTTTTCGGAGACCTTCCAAGGGGTAACCAATATGCATTGGCATGTCAGTGATTTTGTAAATCTACTAACGTGCGTAATGGGTGGACAAACTAAGGAAAGGTATCGATGATGGCAGTCTCACAGATTCTGTGTTGTTAATAGAGAAACTCCAAGACGTATTGTTCTCATAGGTGCAAGACTGGAGAACTTGGATACCTTAGATGAGTGGCCACTTCTTGGTCCAAAGTTTCTATCACCTACTTTGTTGATGATGGTGTCTAATCACCACTCCATGGAGTATTATAGTGGAAATGGTGCATTACAAAGTTAAGATCTTCTCCTAATTGCTCTTTGTACATGATTACATCCTCTCGAAGGTGGCCTTGAGGAAAGAGGAAGACTTGACATCGACCTAAATTTCCCTTTGTTTAACCTGGAGCAAGAGACCATGGATCACTTTTTTCTTCAGCTGATGCGGTGGGGGGAGAAAGAACGCATTCTTTCATTACTAAGGCGCTCACAACTCCTCGATCCCCTCGAACCCACCCCAATTGATTTCTGACGAAGACGATGGTTGGCAAGAGGTCCATTTTTAGCGCCGGAGGCGATCGAAGGAGAACATATGAACTCATGGGGCCCTACCTGCCTCTAATCGTCCTTCGCCACCACTAGGACCACGGCAAGGCTTTCCTCCATACATAAGGACACCGGCCAGGATGGTCGAGGTTTGTGGCTGGTGCTTGAAACGCGGGCACATGGCGACGGATTGTTGGAGAGCCATCACCTGCAGGATCTATGGAAGAACAGGCCATAATGAAAGGAGCTGCCGATGGAGAAACTCTTTACACTACTAGGTACGAGGAAAGGATGTGGCGAGGCCACCACCACAACTTGCTTTACTGGAGAGTCGGAGGGTGCCTCCAAAGTCTAAGGAAACATTCCTAATCCCACCGCGGTGGCCAGAGCCAGAGTTGCATCTACACCAATAGGGGAAGTGAGATATGGTGGGGAAAGTGGCAAGCTCGAGCTACATTCTAGCATCCAGGAAAATCAAGCACCATCATGTAACAGTGGACGAACTGCACCACGGCTTATATTGAAAGCAAGGTGGGGACATGATAAAGGCGAGCAGGAAGATTGAAGATTACCATGCCTCTCAGGCGTTGGATAGCGACATGCATGGTTTCAAGGAAGGAGAAGGTGAAAACGTTCACTGTCGCCACATGTGACTTTCGTTCGGGGAGGATTCATGGATGGACCGAAGGTGTCTGAAGTACTGAAGGCAAGCTTGGGAGGAGAATGGGAGTGGCTGGTGAAGGAATTTAATGATTGGAGACTAATGATTACCTGCAAGTCTCCAGCATTGGCGAGGGAGATTGAGAAGTTCAGCGAGCTTGACTTTCCAGCATTCTCGATCAAGTGTGAACCTTGGTCAGCCAATATTTTGAAGGTTGGGCCAACGGATAGAAAGATTAGGTGGCTCGAAGTAAGGAGGCTACCAACCTTTTACTGGAACAAAGACACGGCAGGGAAGATGTTGAAGACTGTGGGCGAGATCCTATATGTGGACCGGCTAGGAGGTAATTATGTGGATGACATAAGGACACTGGTGTGGGCCAGACATAGCCGCACTATGCCGTACGTAATGTGGACCAGCATTGGCTCCCGAAAATACACTGTAAAGGCTATGCCTTTTATGGCTTAATGAAATATTCGATTTCCCCTACTTATATTTTATTATTTAGATTCCGACACGGGCTTGTGTGTTGCGGACGGGAAAGTACGGGACTTGAATAAATTTTGAAATAAAGGTAGGTTCTCGCGCTTGTGTGTTGCGGACAGGAAATATTTGATTTCCCCTAATTATATTTTATTATTTAGATTCCGACACAGGCTTGTGTATTGCGGACGGGAAAGTACAAGACTTGAATAAATTCTGAAATAAAGGTAGGCTCTCATGTCGGTGCTATGAGTATTTCTGACTCATGGCCCTCTATTGGTTCTTGATTTCTATTCTCTATTGATTCTCGCTTCTGCTTTGCTAGTTAGATGTTGGAGGCCATCCTTTGCTTTATGTGCCATTCTTTGAGATTTTGTATGGTTGCTATTTCCTCGAAGATGTTGATCTTCTTGAAGCTTCTTATTTGTTGTATATTCTATTGTATGCATCTCACTTGTAAACAAAGATACTTATTTCAGGCCCTGTACCAGGGGGGCTCATTCCCCGAAGTTATTTCAAGCCTATTGCCATGGGGCTCATACCCTGGAGCTACTATGGGCCCTCTAGTGGGACTAATACACTGGCCATGTGCACATGTATGTTTAGTAGCACTACTCTCCAACTTAGGCTATGGTGGTGGCCAGTAGTGTTATGTCATACCCCAATATCCATATGCCTGCAAGATGCATGATTTGTTGTGAATCCATTTCATTTGATGATATTCTGCTTTGGGATATATACCTCTGCCACCAGGGAGTACTTGTTGGATATTCTTCCTTCGATGTGTATGTATATACTTTGTATTCTGATCCATTGTGGATATTGACTTACTTTGTGCTTTGATTATTGCTTATGGCCTTCCGCCACTTTATTTCTTCCTCGCAACCCTGCAACCCTACTGAGCCTTTCTTTGGCTCATGCACTTGGTTGACTCCTTTTTCAAGTGACGACAAGTGGCTAGGAGCGGGACTTAGTAGAGAGCTTCCGAGGGATAGTCTAACAGCGTTAGGGGTATTTTGAGCTGAGGTCTTTAGGCCTCTATTCTTCTCTGAGTGAGAGTTGTATATTATCCAGAACCTTTTAGGGTTTTATGGACATAGTATTACCCAGGGGCCCAGATCAGGTTCGGGGTGTAACATACAAGGTCCTCGTTGGCATGGAACGAGGCCAGGATAGAACTGCAACAAGATGGGAGAGATAGCATACGACATGGAAGAAGAGGAAGAAGGATGATTCTGTCCAAAGAAACCGGACAAGGGCAAGGAGAAGGCTTAGGCCGCCAGAGGAAAGAAGGGGAAATTGAATCCACTAAAGCATCAAGATGATCGGCCGAGGAAGATCGTCGTCGGGGAAGAACACACAACTGCAACGACAACCCAGACTAGAACTACATCTAAGTGGGACTAGCTAGGGAAGACCACATATCGGCGATGACAACCCAGACCGAACCTGCATCTAAGCAAAACCGATCCGTGGCCCTCGGACTGTCGGGTAGTCGTACGAAGAAGTCTGCAGAGGAGCTACGTATCGTCGCTTCCTCTTCGTTCGTACCACGGATGACAGAACCTATAGGGCACGTTACGCCCTAGCATGGCTCCGCCGTGGAGGAGGATGTGATGGACGAGATGGCGCAGCATGAAATCAGGGGCTCAGGATTTGGGTTGCCGTCGGATTGCTTGGGATCTGGATCACAAGGAGGGATCAAACTCGATGCGGATGTGAACACTCTTGCGCCCAGGACCAACTTGACTGACTTGACCAAAATAGAACCGGGACCCGAGTTGGTAGAGCGGGAATTGAACGTAGGACCGAGCGCTTCGAGATCGAGCCAATATGTCATGAATCCAACGGCTGACAAGGAAAGCGAAGAGACATCATTTACGTTAACCTCCAAGTAGACCATCTTGCTTTAGAGACCTTGGAAAGACCCAGTGCTTGGCCAACCAAACCTGGCCCAGTTCTCGAGCCTTGTGGATTCATTGGATTTGGATCATCAACACTTGATTGGGTCGATCAAACCACTAATGTTGAAGCAGGACAACCACCCAACCCACCTATTCACACTGAAGCTAAAGCAGGCCACACTTCTCAGGGGCCCAATCCACCTATTAACACAGGCCTTATGCCTTACAATCAGAGCCCAATTTGTAATCCAAAAATTTAAATCCACAAGCATTACACACTGTGGATTTAATCAACCAAGGAAATATTGACCTCAATAATACTTTCCCAAACTCATGAATGGGGGATTGAACTTAATATCAAATACCACCTAGAACAACACAATGAATTTACCAGGGAAGGTACAATTTGATTCGGGTGAAGAACATACCGACTTGACCGTCTGGAGGAACCACCACTCACAACACAAGGGAAAAGGAAAAATGTTGTAGTACCAAGCAAAACAAGGGTTCTTCCGAAAAAAGTCAAACCCCTTCCAGACCTAGGGGAAGCAGCCACCAACACTACTACTAAGAAAAGAATGGATTGCATCCACCCTCAAGGTATGAACTCACCCCTCTTTCATAGTCTTATTATTTTTGATTGGTCTGACAGGGAAATGATCTCGACTGCCTTTTAAGGGAATTTGTAACGGTGGGGAGGGCCAAAGGAGGCACCTAAGCCATCCTGAGGACCCTGAATCCAGGGCAAGCCAGAGTTTCCTCCATGAAGCTAATCTCATGGAATGTCAGGTTCCTAGGGATACAGAAAAAAACCATTTCCTTGTAAGGGATTTTATGGGATTACACAAGCCAGACCTCTTTTGTCTATAAGAGACAAAACTTGCCAATGTGGATAACCGCATATAAAGAAGCCTGGGGGGCACTGTGTATGACCTAGCTTAGTCCTCTAGGCAAATAATACCAGGAAGGTTGTTGCATGGATGGAACAATGCAACAACAACAGGTTTAACCTAGTCAATAGCTATATTGACACCTTCAGTTTAACAACTATAGTTGAGGATCGCTCCAATCAAAAAGTTTGGATATGTACCACAGTATATGGCCCGTGTGAATGAAACCTTAAACAAGGCTTTTGGAATAATTTACGGCTTATCTGGTCTAGGTGGAGGAGACTGTGGATTCTAGGGGGCGACATCAATGCCACAATCTCAAATAAAAACAACAATAGAGCTTCCCAAAATACACAAAGCAGGAGGGACTTCGGGGATCTAATTGATGGGCTCCAACTTTGGGATCCCCATTAATGGGGTAGAAATATATGTTGTCAGATGGTCGTAACAACCCACTTCTCATTTGAATCGACCGGTTCCTTAATCCTCTACATGGCTATTGGAATTCCCTAAGTTATGACAATCAGCACTACCAAAGATCAGGTCTGACCACACCCCAATCATATTGGAATGTGGGCCACATACATCACACAGTTTCCCCTTCAGGTTCAACAGATCTTGGATAACAACTGGGGGATTATGGGAGATGCTAAAGGACTGATGGGATGGAGTTGCCATTGGGGGAAGCGGAGAATACATCTTAGGAAAGAAATTAACCCTCATAAGGAAACATTTGAAGATGTGGAAAGCCCAAAAAAGACAAGAAGATGGTGCACAAAAGAGGGAGATACTTGCTACTATACAACAGTTCGATCGGAAAAAGGAAACCTCTACACTTACTAATGAGGAGGAGCAAAACAACCTAACTCTCAAAAAGGAGTATGAAGACTTTATTAGATTGGAGGAAGCATATTGGCGACAATATATGATCTGCATTACCTGACTCAAAAAAGGGGACTAGAACACCGAATTTTTCCATGCGGTATCTAATGAGAGGAGGAATCGCAATTGGATACATAAAGTGTACGTGGGCGACTCGATGGTGGAAGGTCAAAAGGGCCTAACTGCAGCCTTTATGATACATTTCACTCACTTTTTTGGCACAAAGAGACAACACAGATTGTCCGGCGACCGGGGCAGACTATTCTCCCATAAGGAATAAGTCAACCTCCAACACTTAGACAACCCCTTCACAGAAGAAGAAATCTAGGCAGCAGTCAGGAACCTCAATTCGGATAAAGCCCCGGGACTTGATAGCTTCCCAATGTCCTTATATCAACAAGGGTGGAGCATCATAAAAGATGAGTTCATTAACCTTTTCGACGACCTATATCAAGGGTAGTTAATACTGGAGAGATTAAATTCGGCCTATATCACCCTGATACCGAAGATAATCTTACCCACCAATTTGTCAGACTACAGACCAATCAGCTTATTGAATTGCTTTATAAAGATAGTCACCAAAGTATTGGCCAACTGACTCAGCAGTGTGATAAACCATTTAGTGGACCACTCACAAACAACCTTCATTAAGGCAGATGCATACAGGACAACATTTTGACTGCTAAAGAACTCATCCATAGGATGAAACAAGGAAGGAACAATGGAGTGCTGGTAAAGGTGGACTTCAAAAAGGCTTATGACATGGTGGATTGGGAATTTCTGCTGGATATACTACAGGCCCGGGGGTTTGGTCCATGTTGGAACTCCTGGATCAAGATAATTCTCACTTATTCAAAGGCGAAATTCCTCCTAAACGACAATCCCATTGGATACGTATGTGCGTCACTAGAGAGGTCTACGACAAGGAGACCCATTATCGCCCCTACTCTTTGTTCTGGTCATAGATGTATTTAGCACGATGATGACAAAAGCGACGAGGACTAATCTATTCAGGGGCATTCACTTTGGCGAAGCCGAAGAGGAAGAGATTCCCACCCTCTAATATGCAGACGACCTCCTAATATTGTGCTCTAGGGACCTTGAACACTTAAGAGTCCTGAAGATTATCTTTTTCCTATACGAAGGCCTATTGGGACTTAGAATCAACTATCACAAGAGTGTTGTCATCCCCATTAAGGCGCTCTCCTACACACCCTAACATCTCGAGCAAATGATGGGATGCAATATTGGTACTCTGCCCATCAGATACCTAGGACTGCCAATTTCAGACTCAAAGCCAAAGGAGGATTGGAGGACGATCATTACTAGAATCAAAGCGAGGATGGCTACATGGAAAGGGAAGCTACTATCATTAGAGAGACAAATCACACATCTCAATGCTGTCATTACGATAATCCAGAAATTACTGGCTATCTATCTACCGGATGCCGGAATGGGCTATCTACCAGATCGACAAGATTAGGAGAGATTTCCAATGGAAAGGGGCAGAGGGGGATAGGAAGGCTTACAGACTGGTAAGCTGAGAGCGATAATACCGACCAAAAGAATATGGTGGATGGGGCATTATCAACATATGATGTTTTAACACGGCCATGTTGGGGAAGTGGTAGTGGCGTTTACTTATTGGGCATGTTGTTCTTTGTGCACAATTAGTAAATGGCCAATACTTCAGGGAATGCGAGTTCGACCCCTATACCTCGGTACCGTCGCGCGCATCATTCTTCTGGAAGGGGATCACACAATAGCAGAAAGCCTTACTACACAACATGACGGCTGAGGTGGGCATGGGTTTATAACCTTTTTTTGGCCTGACAACTGGATGGATGGAAGGGCATGCACCATGTACCGCATACCCCTCATTGTATGAGATGGCTCAAGTGAGGAGACACACGGTACAAGAAACAAGATATTCTTTGGCACAAGGCACCCCATTACTCCTAGAGTGCCCGCTCCCGGAGGAGGAGGCGGGACGAGATGGAGCAACTCACTAGGAGGATCTAGGAGCGTCAGGAGATAGGGCACGAAAGGAGGCGTTGAAAACTCACCGCCCAAGGGAACTTCACAAGGAAGGAGGACCAACAAATCTTGCCAAGGATGGACTTCTAGGACACCTAGGCTGACTGAGGAGCGCTTTGAGTAGCAGGGGGCCATGGGTCAAACTGGGAGCAGGGGACAAAACTGAGCGGTACTAAATCCCAATGTATCGAATCCGAAAGGGTTCATTTATACAGTCGCTACTTATATTAAATAAAAAAAAAATGATTTATCTACTTTTATCCACAAAAAAAAAAACTTTTGGCTTCACTGCACCATTTCAAGAAGAGTATGGGAAGCAATTTATCTCAAACTGGGTTCATTGCCTGTCCGTGGTCAATATTAGTAGATGCATGGACAACTTGGATGTAAAGCCTACGTCCAAAATAAGGACTTGTGTTTCTGGTCAAAGACTGTGATGATCTTTTGTTGGGTTACCTAGGACTAGGAGTAGCACAACACCGAGAGGTTAAGTCTTTTAAGAAAGTCATGGGTAGGGTCAATACCATTGATGGCACAAATGTTTGTATGATTATATGAGTCTCTTAGGTAGCTAATGACACAAGCTTGGCGATTAATCACTGCTTAATGTGTGTGTGTGTGTGTGTGTGTGTGTGTGAGAAAGATAGATGTTTGATGTCTGATGTTTGATGTCTGATGTTTGTAGCTAGTTGACAAAGAGTATTTAAGGCATCAACTAAAAGTTGAGGCTAGTTAATGGCATTCCACGAGTCATGCAGGAGTAGTTGCCCCCATGCATGGACACACCCACAGAGTGATAGATAAGGATGCAATCAGTTGTATTTCATATCACGCATCACTCTCTCCTGTTAATTAGCATGCCTTCATTTGGTTAATATATTTCTAATATGTTTGAGGCCATGTCTATCTAACAAGTTCATATACCACTTCCATTTTGCATGAAGACTTCCCAGAAGTCTGAAACAAATTTTCCATTAATTTCAAGTGTATATATATATATATATATATATATATATATATATATATCAAAGCCTCATGTTTTCTCTGTTCATGCTTGCTTCACTTGTTTATTTATAAATCATATCTAGATTACACAAGCATGGGTTCAAGTAATTAAATATTCTAAAGATTGTGCAAAATCAATAAAGGTAAATTTTTCTTAGTTTTTCGTCAAGTTAATTTATCTTTAATCTCACATTATTTCTACAAATTTTTTTTTTTTCATTTTTCTTAGTTTTCTATGTATTTATCCAAAATGACTTTATTATTACAAGCCCACAACCAAAATATGCACGAGGACTAGGTGTTCAAATGTATACCCTCATATATTCTAACAACCACCTCAAACCTCATATGGTTTGAGGTGAGATTTTGGAATAATTTTAATAATAAAAATTATTTTATAAATATATATTTTTCGATGTTTCATAGGAGTTAATGGTTGAGTTATAACGGTTGTTGGCTTTAAATATATCGACATTTGGGCCATTTCCAATTTTTTAATTTTTAGGATGAAAAATTATTATGAACATTAATTATTGTTACTTGGAGATCAATTAGTTCGATCTTATTGTTTGGATAGCAACCTTGGAATAACCTAATGGTTCTTGTTCAAACACAGCGATAGAGAATTATATATATATATATAAGAAATAAATTTTTTTTGTTGATTTCTTCCTAAATATTTGCATGACTTATTTAAGCAGAAAATATATAGATTGGTACAAAAAAAAATTTGTCTTAGCATGATTTATTTTTGAAACATTTCACCTATCCAAAAATATAACTGTATAAACCCAATTGATCGTCTATCCAAAAATATATAAACACTCAGAAAATACTCTAGTTAGTACATTCCAATCTACCCAGGTAAATATTATGGTTGATCACCAAATTATAGTCAATTCTTACTTTGGGTACCAAATTTCAATTTATATCCAAAATGGTTACTAAACTTCAATTTGGTTTTAACAGGAGATCACCCAAGGGAATCCGGCGACGAATTGTTGACGTGGATGCCGGAGTGACCACGTGGATGTCATATTTACACGTCACTTACATCAGTGACGTCGCCACGTAACATAAGTTGACATGTAAGCGCCATATAATCCATTAAGTCACCACGTTAACCCTTCTTTCTTGTCAACTTATGTCACATGACAACTCCACAAATGCAAATGAGGTGTTAAGATGGTGTCCACGTGGTCACTCCGGTGTCCACATCAGCAATTCCTCGTCGGATTCCCTTGAGTGGCCTCCCCTTGAAACCAAATGGAACTTTAGTAACCATTTTGATACAAATTGAAATTTGATACGCAAAGTGAGAATTGACCATAATTTGATGATCAACCATAATATTTATGTGAACCTACCTTAACCTAACTTTGAAATAATTAAACTTAATAATTCTATCTCCAAATACAAAACAAAATTAAAAAAAATCTTTTATTTTCCTATATATGATTTTAATGGCTATCACATGATCTCATCAGTCCCACTTTTAAGTGCACCATGTTCTCCATTTCCTCTTCTTCGCTTTACCCTAACCCTTAAGCCAGCTGGGTTACCTACCTATCCCTCACCTCTATATATACAACAAATAAGCAGCCTTTGCTAGACGTACACGCACAAACAATAGGAATAGGCTCCACAAACATGGGATCCCTTCCTCAAGAGAATCCTACCCTTGTGGAAGACCTCAAGGTCACCATCCTAAGCTCCACAAATCTCTACCCTTCAGAGAAACAAGAGAGGAGGTCCATGTTCCTCTCTAACATTGACCAAGTCCTCAACTTCAACGTCCAAACTGTCCATTTTTTCCCGGCGAATGGGTGCTTCTCACCGGAGATGGTGGCGGAGAAGCTCAAGGTGGCCTTGGAGAGGTTGCTGGTTCCTTATGACTTTTTGGCAGGGAGGTTGAAGTTCAACCATGGTGAAAGGAGGCTTGAGATTGACTGCAATGCCGCTGGTGTCGGCTTCATCCTGGCTTCCAGTGAGCTCTCCCTCGATGAGCTCGGCGAGCTCGAGTACCCCAACCCGGCTTTCCGCCACCTCGCCGCCGAGCAGCCTCATGGTCATGCTCTGGATCAACAGCCTCTTTGTTCTTTCCAGGTATATATACATACACTACTTAAAATTTTTAACCGTTAATTACCATATCATCCTTATATAATTTTGAAATCCCTATATAGTTTCCCATAAATCATTTTAACTATTTACAAATTACATGTATGATTTATCCGCTTACTATTCGCTTTAAATATTTAAAATCAAAAAAATATAAATTATCAGAGACTATTTGATAATTTTCCTAATTTTTAATTAGATGGAAAGAAAAAATAAAAAATAAAAATATATATTGACTCTAATATCATGTTGGATGAACTTCATGAGATTATTTAATAGTGAAAATTTTAGATTATTTATTTTAAAAAAGAATATAGTTTCATATTGATTGGGTAAATGATCATTAAGCTTATTATATAAGAGTTTTAGCATGCCATCCAACATTAAAGATGATCACAAGCTAAAACCCTCCACGGACCAGTGAGTGACAAAGGCGGGTCACCGTCTTATTTAATTAATACACTCATTAAAAATTGTTCTAATTAACTAATTATTTTATATATATATATATATATTAAAAATTTGGAGAAATTATCTATAGGTCCCTGATATTATTTTTAAAGATTTTAAAATCAAACACACACAATATTAAATAATAAACAAATACTCCTGAGGACCCCAAAGCAATTAGGACACTATTTCAGAGACTAATAGTTAATTAACTATAAAAATTTCTCTGATCAATTTATCTTTCAGATTTATTTATTTATTTATTTATTTTTAAAAATATTTATATCAATCACCCTTCATTCATTCCTTCAATAAGCCTCCTTTCTCACCGCATCACCACACAACTTCATCATGACTTTAATTAATGGCACCTACAAAGTTCATCTTCACATGGTACTATGGTAGGACCTAACTCCCTTCTTTGTAGCACTCAAACTGTCAAACAAGAAATTAATAGTAATACTATCTAATCACTAACAATAATTAAACAACCTATTAGTGTTGTTAAACAGAAATCACAGTTATCCCACACAAAAGTTGAGCTATGATCAAGATGAAAAAAAAAACATAAAATCATGCAACTGATCATCACATTCTTAAATTAATTTTTTTCCTCTAATAATCACATGCATACTAGAACCATGTAACTAATTAACTCTGTGATCAACCAATCACATGATCTTGATCAACTACCTCATGTATGGAATGAAGGTAACTTCCTTTAGATGTGGAGGCTTTGCAATGGGGGTCTGCAACAACCACTGCACCTTCGACGGCATTAGCTTCCACACATTTCTTCGAAACCTCGCCGCCCTAGCCTCCGACGAGCCACTCCCCATACCACCATGCAACAACCGACGCCTTCTCGCCGCCCGGTCACCACCGACAGTCACATTCTCACACCCTGAACTCATAAAACTAGAAACCTCTCCTTCCCCACAACCGCCCTCATCGATCATCAGCTGCAAGACAGTGAAGCTCAAGCACAAGCTCTTCAACTTAAACCCAACCACCATCTCCATTCTCAAGCATAAAGCTCAAGGATGCAAGTACAACATCACTAGCTTCAACGTGGTTGCCGCACACCTCTGGAGGTGCAAAGCATTGTCATCCATGAGAATTAAGGGAGCTGATGAGGAAACAAGCATGCTCTTCGCCGTTAATCTCCGGCCAAGGCTGAAGCCGCCGCTCCCGGCTTCGTATACCGGCAATGCTGTGTTGAGTGCATTTTGTTCAGCCAAATGCAGAGTGCTTGAAGAAGGTGCATTTGCTCATTTAGTGGAGATTGTTCATGAGGGAGCAACAAGGATGGATGATGAGTATGCAAGGTCTGTGATAGATTGGGGGGAGTTGCACAAGGGGTTTCCAAGAGGAGATGTGTTTGTGTCTTCATGGTGGAAATTAGGGTTTGCAGAGGTTGAGTACCCATGGGGGAAGCCTTTGTACACTTGCCCTGTGGTGGTTCCAAGCCAGGATATTACAGTGCTTTTTCCAGCAATTGGAGGTGTGGATAAGGGAGTCAACGTTTTGGTTTCACTTCCTTCTGATGATATGGAGAAATATACTAGACTCTTCTGTGAGTTCCTTCAGTGAAAGATAAGTATAAGCATTTATGATATGTAACTACTCTTCCTTTGTAGTCTCTCCCTCTATGAGTCTGTGTATAGGAGGAAAGGTAATTTATAGTGTGAAGTATGTATATTGAATAAAGTTTGCTGCGACAAAGGTTAATATTGTCTTGCAAGTTGTGACTTTTTGATCATGCTCAAACAAGCGGCTGCACTTCCTCTCACTTGCACTTGTTCATTTGATATGTCTCAACTTTAATATTTTTATAATATTAGTTTATGTCTACTTTGACTTTTTTAATTACTGAGGTGGGTGAAATGTGTTTTTTTATATAAAAACAAACTTCAACCATGTCATTTTAATTCAATAAAAAATAATATTAGAAGTGTAATTTCTTACAAATTTCAACCACTTCAGTAAAATAGGACTTTGCTTTGGGTGAAATAAACAACATCAGTAGGGGTGTAAACGAGCCGAGCCGAGCAAGCTGAATATTTACATGCTCAAGCTTGGCTCGTGAAGAAAGCTCAACTCAAGTTTGTTCGAGCCTTAATTTTTTTGCTTAAATTCGGCTCGTCTATTAATTGAGCTACTCGAGCTCGGCTAGTTAAGCTCGAATTACCAATAAATCGAGCTTGTGAAGTTCGAATTACTCGAATTGCTCAAGCTCATGAAGCTCGGCTCATGTATTAATGTCAGCTACTTTCGAGGCTCATTTCGTGACCACATTGACCAGATTATTTAAAAAAAAAGTAATAAAAAAACATGTTTTAAATATTAAAATAGCTTACCAACTTTCATATATCAAAATATATCAAAATAGCTTCAAGTTCATCCCTCATATATCAAAAGATGATGGAAATAAAAATATATGGGCAGTCTCTTCTCCGAAACAATCAAATTGACAATAAACAGTTACCACATTGAAAACCAAACAAGTAATAATAATAATAATAAATAAAATAAAAGTGAAACAATTAACAATGAGCATGCTTCATTTCAATCCATTTTCCAGCAGTAACCTTTGCTCAAAAATTCCCTGGCCAGCATTATTTGCCTGCAAAAATGAAACAACCAGATCATTACTCTCTTGAAACAAAAACAATGAGATGGCAAAACATTTTTGCTCACTGTATGCCATTCACTGGAAAATAAGTAATTCAACTGAGACATGGAATGTACAAGATAGAATTCAAACAATCACTCGAAAAGTAGCACAAATTCAAGGCATGAAAACATATGTAATCTAAAGGACAAAACTGAGTAATACTTATTGCAAGGTTGATAAGAAAGATGGAAAGAACCTGGTGTTGCCAATTTATAATGCACCACGTTATAATAGCATGAACAAAGACTAAGTCAAACTGCAAATTCTGAAACATTGGAGACAGTCATGTCTTCACAAGATAAACCTGTCATTTTGCCAATTTTGTTCAGGTTTTGTTTACTGACTTCTCGCCTCAAAGCTCTTGCATAAAGGTTATGAGATCATTTGCTATTATACATAACTTAAAGAGAATAATTATTGTTCAAAAGTTTATTTCACCTATCATTAGCTATTATACATAACTTCAAGAGAGTAATCATTAGCTATCATTATGCATAAAAGCTCATGGATAAATATTGTTCAGAAGTTTATTGCACCTATCAACTAGAGCTTAGCTCTTCAAGACTCGATATGAAGAATAATTTCTTTGACTTTGTTCTCTTATTGTAAGATGAAAAAGTAAAGAACAATGTTAAAATATTATTATAACAAGTATGAATTAAAATCATGTGAAGTTAAAAGAAAAAATTTAGTTAGTATACCTTGCTCTTTTTCTTGACGCCATAAAGACAACGCAACCAATTACCTCCGCAAATTAAACCTTGCGCAGTTTCAAGAGCTAATAAAGCACGATATGAGTCAATGATTCTTTCACCGCTACTAAAAGTGGCTTCAGAAGCTACAATAGTGATGGGAATTGCAAGAACATCACGAGCCATCATAGACAAAATATGAAATTTCAAGGTATTCGCCTTCCACCAATCCAAAGAATTAAATTTACTTGAATCTCCCTCACAAATATAACAGCCCTCTTCAAGATAAGTATCTAAATCTGATTTTTGTGGGGCAATGGTTTCAACGGTTTTCACAAACTTCGCAAATTCAGACTATTTTGAGGAAGAACTTTGGCCATTGATGGTACTTGCACAACTAGCTCCACAAATTGATAAATTTTCAACACTAATTTTACATCCAATGGACTGAAATTCAGCAACATACTCATTGTAGAGATCATACAAACAATTCTTCACATCAAGCATGTAAGTTTTTGCTTCCAATGGAGGATACATTTTAGGAAAGCAATAATCAATAACTCTCATTTTTCACCTTGGATCTAAAATAGCACCAATTGCCATCAACAAATTGCAATCACACCAATACTTGTCAAACTTCATTTTCATGTTTGCAACCATGTCAAAAATGACGTTATCTTTATCCCTACTTTCTTGGTATTTTCTAAATAACAATACTTTCACACGATAAACCTCATTTAAAAATAAATTTCAGGTGGGGTACTCACTCCCCGAAATGATATTGGTGATGGAACTGAAAACTTTAAGAATTTCACAAACTTTTGCCGCCTTTTCCCAATCTTCATTGCTTGGACAACATTCATAGGTGGAATCACAATCTTTATATCTTGGAAACACCTCTCTAAATTGTAGTACAATAGATAACATATCATAAGTCGAATTCCACCTTGTTTTACAATCAATAACAAGCTTTCTATGAGGCAGTTGCAATTGTTGTACAATCTTTGAAAACATGATTAGCCGTTTCTCAAATTGTTTGATATGGATCACACTGTCATGGATGTCTTTGATGATGCTCTCAATCTCAACAAGACCATACTGAACCATAATATTCAAGATCTGAGTTGTGCAATGAACATGAAATAGCTTCCTCCCATAAAGCACCTTCTTATGTCTTGAAAATGTATCCCTAAAATTTGTAATTGCAACACCATTCTTGGAAGCATTGTCAACTGAGATAGTGTAGACCTTATTCTCAATTCCCCACTCCTTGCAACATTTGTAAACACTATCGGCTATGTTAATACCACTAAGAGGAGGGGGAAGATAGACAAAATTCAGAACATGTTTTTGTAACTACCAATTATTATCAAGAAAGTGCCAGGTTAGAACGATTTATTCCATCTTTTGAGGTGATGGCAACCACATATATGATGTCAACTAATCTTGTTAACATTCTTCAACAAGGAAAACAATCTATTTTTCTCGGTCTTATACACTAACATGCAATCTTTCTTAGTTGTGACACGAGAAAACTTCTCATTGAGGCATTCATCTTTGTTGCATCATGTTAAAACCTTCATCCTCCACGATGGAAAATGGATGTTGATGCATAAGAATCCAATGAGCAACTAATTCTCTCATCTTCATTATGTCCAATTTCCCATCCATAATTGCTGGTGTCATGATTGAGCTATCACATTCCTTCTCTGCTTCTTGGAAACTAATTCTTTGCTGATTATTCATACGACTCTTTCTCATTAAACAATTCTTCAAATGCCTTGAAAAGTGTGTTGTACAACCACTTGCAAGTACTGAAAGCTTAGTCTCGCAATGAATGCACATCACTTTTTTATTAGACCTATTAATGCTCAAATCGGTCACAACCCGTGAGGCCGGTTCCAAGTAAGAGTTCAACTTAATTGGAGATGATAAAGGACACGAGCTTTGTGTATGGGTGGTTGCGCTATAGCCTGGAGGTGTGAGGGGCTCTCGCCGCTCTACCTGTCTCCACCTGCAAAACAAAGAAGTCCAAGGGATTTATTCCCCCAGACCCTCCGACGCTTAAGTTAGCTTGGGCAGAGAGTTTCTTCTTTTGTGGAGAAGAAGGAAGATTGTTGAGGATTACAGACCTTCCATTTTTATACCTGAGAGGCGACCCTTTCGGCCAATGGCCTAAGGTGCCTTTTCTGTCATGTCAGATCGGCTTCAATGGGGAGGCTCGTCGGCCTACCTTATTGGGCGACTGTAGCCGTACGAACGAGCACCCTTGGGTAGGGAATGTCCCCCCCCCCTTTGGGGTGTGTGTGGTGCTTTTTCAGGAGATCGCGGTTGACCCCTTTTATACCTTTTTCGAGGACGTCAGGGGATTTCAATGGTCCTTGCATCCCACCCTTGCTTGGGTAGTGACACGTATAAAGTGGGGTTCTCTCTCTCTCTCTCTCTCTCTCTCTCTCTCTCTCTCTCTCCCCCCCCCCCCCCCCCAAAACATTTGCCCCCCAGCTCCTCATGCCCACAACTACTTTGTCGCACTGACCTATGAAGTGAAGTTTTGGTCTTTGGCGGGACTATTATCACGGGTCCTTTTCGCGAGGCAACGGTTGCACTTCCCACAAATCCGTATGCTTTACCATGCGGGGCTCCTATGTCCTATGTCCTACTCCGCCTTCCCTCGTGTTGCTGACAAAAGGGGTTCTCGTGGTGGTCGTGTAGGTACCCAGTCCTGGCTCGATTCTCTAGGCCTGACGCCTTCGCTTTTGGTCAGAGGCTACTAGGAGAGTAATGTGCGTCTTTTCCCCAGGTGGGATGTCCTCGCATCCTGAGATCCACATGTTGGTTATCGGACGGGTACCTGGCAGAAGCCCGTTGAGATACGCAAGATTTTCCCTTAGGGTTGCGACATCTGTGAGCTTAGTTTTCATCTTTATGTTCCTTCCTTTCGCCGTTTGGAGGCTGCCACCTTTTCCCTATTTTTGGTACCCCGCCCGTTCGCGAAGACTCTAGAGATGAAAGAAGGCTTCCCCCCCCCCCGGGAGGGAGTACTTCGATGGCTGAATCCTTCTCTAACCAGGTTATGGACCTCGATTTCTTCCGCCAAGGAGGTATTTCGACGCTCCTCCTCCCTTTCGATACCGAGTCAATCAATTTCCAACAGGGCTAATCTCCTCCTTCGAGGATACTCGCGGTGTATCTCGAGTTCTTTAGGGTATGTCTTCGTTTCCCCTTATTTCCCTTTTTCCTTGAGGTACTTGACTTTCATAAGGTGTGTTTCTCCCAGCTTCATCCCAATAGTTGGAGGATTCTTTGCTGGTTCTCTATTGTTCTCCACCATCGCCTTCTTTCCCATTCTGTTCTCCTGTTTTGCCTCCTCTTCTTCCTGAAGGGGATTCCGTCCCTTAGGGAGTGTTTTTGCTTCGCCCCCGGGAGGGGTAAGGCTTTGCCTTCATGTTCCCCGACTTAGGGTGGTGGTCCCACCTTGTGTACGTCACGTGTATGGGCAATTGGGATGTCCCCACATTGTGGAGCGCCCCGTACTCAGGATGGGACTATGGCCCCGTGATGTTTGAGAAAGAGAAACAATGGGCCTCCATACTTTGAGAGTTGGGATTGCAGGACCTGTCTCGTCCCCTTCTGGAGTCAGCTCAGTGCGTGGCTGGGCTCTCTTCCACAGGTAGTCTCTTTTCCCCAAGTGTCTTAAGTTGTGGATTTCACCTTACGCGAATGTCTGTCTTTTGCCAGGGATCCCTGTGAGGCAGGATCGCCTTTTGACTGTGGTGCGGGGAGGACAGGACCCGGCACTTCGGGTACATGTGACTTCTCTAGCGGGAGAAGATCCGGCTTTAGTGGTGCTGCCATTGAAGCTAGAGGAGACCATCTCTGCTCCGAGGGAGGAGGGGTCGCCATCGGCTTTAGTGGAGACCACAAATCTGCTGATGATTCCGATTGTCTAAAGAAAAGGAAAGTGCTTTAAAATGCTAGCTATCGGACGAATGCTCTGGGCCGCTTTCTGGTCTTTCGAGGAAAAGGAGACATCGCCCGCGGGGAGGGGGGTGCTCGTGGGCACTTCGCCTCCTCCCGTTGCGAGGGTGCCCCTACGGGGTGCCGCGTCCCTGGGTGATCTCCTTCGGGATTTTATTAACGCGGACCGGACAACCATTGCAGTCCTCGGTCCTAGAGATCTAGCTTCTCGTTTGTCTTCAACAAGAGCTGAGGTGAGTCCGGTTTTACGGAGATAGAGTATGATCTGCTTTGTTTCTAACTTTCTTGGCTACCTTGTTGTCTTGCTGGAGGCTTTACTGGCTTGCTTAGGGGCGAGTTGTTGAGAAGAGACAGCGTTCCCGGACGCTTCTCCTGCTTGCATGAATGGAGGCAGTATGCTTGCGAGGCGGTGCCTTGGCTTCAGTCGAGGTTGGAGGCCCGAAAAGTTGACCTCGAGGCCCGTAACACTGAGTTAGGTTCATCTCTCGACTACCAACAGAGTCTTGTCATCGGCTATAAGAGCATGCGTTCCCAATTACGGAAGGAACATGAGGTCGAGATGGTGGCCGTGGAGGAAGAGTACAAGTCCCTTGTGGACTCCGTGACTCATGCCCATAACACAGAATACCGGCAGCTTAGGCAAGAGGAAGAGGTCCGGTTAAAGAAGCAGGAGAGGAAATGGAAATCTGATTTCTCCTGATAATAGGCCAACTGGAAATCCCGCGTACAGCGGCTTGAGCAGGCACACCGGAGGTCGATGGCTGCACTAGTGGAGAAACATGAAGTGGCTCTTTGGAGAACTAGGGATGCTGCAGTCACTGAATACCAGAGCTCTTGGGAATTCGTCCACTTGAAGGAGTCTATTTCCGATAAGGGTGTTTTGGACTTCCGAAACTCTCGTGAGTTCTACAATCTTCTTAGTCAGAATGGGTCCGAGGCTGTCTCCTGGTTTATCGGCTCTCCATCTTTTCGATCTCTTTTGGACGAGGAGGCCTTAGCGGGTGGTCGAGGAGTTTTCATGCCTTCCAGCGTCTGTACAGCCGCTGACTCTTGGGGGATGTTGTTTCCCTGAACTTTAAGGAAGTCTAGAGGCTGTTTCCTGGCTTAGGGTAGCGAGATCTATCTAGAGGTGTTTGGTTCGAAGAGGTGTTTTGAGAGGTGGGCACAAGCTCCGCCAGCCATGGGCATCCGCGAGCCCCTTCTTTCGGCGTCGGGCCTGATTAGCGTTCGTGTGTCATTTCACCCTTGTAGCTATTTTATCGTCATGTCCTAAGTTTTGTAACAGAAAGTAGGGCTTTTCCCTTTGTTCCTAGTTGCTCGGTTTTTTCTTTTTATGTGGGTCTCCCCCTGGAGCGTAATTCTCCGAATCTGCACCCAGGCAGGTCTTTTCTCTTCTTATTTTTGTCGCATGTACCGTGGGAGGGGGTCGCTTCTTGGGGACCATACCTTTGCTTTTGTTTTCGAGAGTGGGCTGTGTGGCCCTTGGGGGTGTTTTCCGCCAACCACCCCTAATGATGAGGTCCGTCTCGAGGGTTTGTGCCTATTTGTCTCCCTCTTGCCCCCGCTATGAAGACGGGCGTTGGGGGTATCTACAGGGGCATTCCTCATCTTTCCTTAGCATGGACGCCCTGCGATGAAGAGAGATGGCCAAGAAGCCTCGCGCTGAGGATATGCTTGCCAATGTTCCGACTGTTTCTTTTGCCCCATCCAACGATCCTTCCGTTGCCCCTAGGGGGTAACCTGCAAGGGCCCTTCTCCCCCATCTTCAGCGAAGTGGGAACTTCGGATGGCGGGATGATCCCACTTAGCGAACCATCCCGTGCAACTGAAGAATTGCTCGGATTGGCGCAGCGCCCCGTACTTGGGGGCAGATAGGCTGCTTGAGCGAAGGAGACCTTGCCTCGCTGTTGAGTCTTATCGGGGTTGAGGTATGTACACCTCTTTCCTCCCCTTTCTTACCTCTTCCTCCCTTCTCTGACTATGCTTTGGCGTTAGGCATAGGCGGCTGCCTCCATTGGCGTCGCAGCGACTGGCCTTCGAGAGATGTTAGGGCTGGATAGGTTGAGGCCCGTTCTGGGTTGTTGGAGGTTCTTATGAGGACCGTGGCTGGGCTTACGGAGGCCCGGGTTAACCTGTCCAGGAAGGAGCATGCCCTGCAGTTTCTGGAGGAGTCGCTCGCCTGAGCAGTTAGGGAGAAAGCTGGCTTCGTTACATAATTGACGTTGGCTCACTCAGTGGCGTTGTCGGCCTAATCTAATCTAATTTGGACCTGGTGCTGAGGGAGCTGGCGGCAGCCTTGGAGGAGGTGCGCCAGTGAGCGGTAGTAGACTATAAGGTGTTAGTGGAATATTGGCTTCATCTCCAAGAGATGGCGGGTCAGGCCGTGCGCGCGTACCAGTCTTCTCCCGAGGCTCGCGAGGTGCAAGTCACGGCTGCCCATGGCCGGGTAAAGGAAGGTTTCCAGGCGTGTTTGGAGGTTATGTGCGAGCACCCCGAGGTGGATCCCTTCTCGCTGGGCCTGAGAGTCGCACTACGCCTGTTGGCTTCTCTGCCTCCCTAACTTCGTAGCCCTTTTCATGTATTGCTATCGCTAGGGGTTTCTCTTTTAATAAATAAGAGAGTTTTGGCCGTAAGGAATTACCTGTGATGTTGCATGTGCCTTTTACCGTTTTTCTTTTGCACCCCCGCGGTCTTTCCCTGTGTGGGACTGTGTGCTTGTGGACTTTCTAGGGTTTCCTATTTCCGCGTCCGGGGAGCGTGGCCCCAAAGGAGGGAATTTTGATGGGGACTTCTGTCCCAAAGGTTCGGCCTTGAAGAGGGTGTGACCCTATGATATTAGTTGTGTCCGGCCCTAAGGAGGAACCTTTGGAGGGTCCGACCTTGAGAAGGGTGCGAACTTGTGGCACTTACTGTGCTCTGCCGAGAATACGACGCGACCTTGAGGCACTTACTGTGCCCGACCCTGAGGAGGAACTGTTGGAGGGTCCGGCCCTGAGAAGGGTGCGACTTTGTGGCACTTACCATTCCCGGCCTTGAGGAGGGACCGTTGAAGGGCCCGACCCTGAGGAGGGTGCGACCTTGTGGCACTTACTATGCCTGGCCCTAAAGAGGAGCTGTTGGAGGGTCCGACCTTGAGAAGGGTGTGACCTTGTGTCACTTACTGTGTCCGGCCCTGAGGAGGGACCGTTAGAGGGTCTGGCCTAGAGAAGGGGCTTTAACGAGCATGCGGCTCTCGGCCCTAAGAAAGGACTTTAGCGAGCATGCGATGTTTGGTCACCCAAGGAGAAAGTGAGTTGTAGGCAAAGAGTTTTTTTTTTTTTTTTTTTTACTTTGAAGGAAAACCTGACTACAAGGGACACTCTTCTTTAGGGGTAATGAAGATAGAGGGGGCTACTCCCTAGGGTCAACCTGGCCACTACCCAAGCTGCGTTCATTTGGGTTGAACCTCAGGTCAAGCTCTTCTCTAAGTGGTTCCCCGTAGTGGTACCCGAGTTCCTAGCAGACAGTGGGTCCAGGTTCTTGGGCTTGAGGGAGGCGACGTAATACTGCCTGACCAATTGCTGGTTCCCCCGTAGTTTGCCACACCCTTGTTCGGTGGGGAACTTCATGACGAGATAATAGGTGGAGACTACAGCTTGCAGTGCGTTGAAGGATGGCCTGCCGAGGATCACGTTGTAACTTGAGGGGCACTTTACCACCAGGAACTTTATGATAGCCTCCGAACGGCGGGGGTGAGTGCCCACCTTTAACCGAAGGCTGATGATTCCCTCTTGGCGGAGAACTCCCCCGTTGAACCCTACTAAGGGTGATTTGGCCGGCTGTAGGAGTTCTAGGCCCAGTTTCAGTTTCATGAGGACGTCCGCTGAGCTTCCACTATCCACCAGGACCCGGTGAACCTCATAGTTGGCGATGTTGACGTTAACCACCAAAGCATTGTAGTGAGTGTGATGGACCCCCTTCAGGTCCTGCTCGGAGAAGGTAATGGAGATCTTTGTCTTCGCCTTCTTCCCCAGAAGAGTGGGCCAGGCTCCCATCCGAGCGTAGTTCTTGCGATCGGAACCACTTTCTCCACCACCCTTGGGTCCCCCTGGTTATGGTGTTGAGGACGCCCGCCGCCCTCTCCTCCGAGGGTGGGGGTGGGTCTTCCGACTTCTCTTGTCTCAAGTATTGATGGAGATGGCTCTAGTGAATTAGCTTCTCTATTTCATCCTTTAGGTGGATACAATCCTCGGTGTCATGGCTATGGTCTTGGTGAAAGCCGCAGAACTTTTGGGTGTCTCTCCACTTGCCCTGGCTCTTCATCTTTGGGGGCCACTTAAGCTCCTTGGAGTCCTCAATGCTCAGTAGAATTTGTGCCCATCTTGGCATTGAGAGGGGAATAGTCATGACCTCGCCCTGAGTCAGGCTTGCGCATGTCGCCCTTAGACTAGGGCTTTTGCTTCTTGAGCAGCTCCTGCAGCTCATATGCTTGGGCGTTGTCCCTCCGGGCTTTGTCCGCGTGAGCAGGCTCTAGGTTTTGGGGCACGTCCTCCTCGCCGCTCATGTACTTTCGGTCCCAAGAGATGAGTTCAACTATGCTGGCGGCACGGCTTTTGCGCAGGGAGAAGCGATAGGGGGACAGCACCCTGAGGCCTCTTGTGAAGGCCGCGGCTACGAGTCTTCGGTCCACCATCGGACCTCTAGGACAACGAGGTTAAACCATTGTAGGTAGTCCCAGGGGTTCTCCCTCTCTTGTTAGGCAAGATCCATCAACGATGTATCAGTGCGCTGGGGCCTCATATTGGAGGCGAAATAGTTGGAGACGATGTCGGACAACTCGTGGAAGGAGCCGATGGACTTCGGTGGGAGGTTGTTGAACCATGTCTGGGCGGCCCCTTTCAACGTCGCTATGAACTCCCAACACATGAGCTTGTTGTAAGCCCCATGGAGCTGCATTCGGGACCTGAAGAAGGACAAGTATTTCGCAGGGTCGGAGGCCCCATTGTACGATTCAATGGTGGGGACGTGGTACTTCTCTGGGATTTGAAACTCCGTGATATGGGGTTCGAAAGGGGAGATGTATCTTGCTTTTGTCCTAGCAAGCGAGGGGCTTCCCTTGGAGCGTCAGGGAGACCTCGCCGCCTGGTGTCGCGAGCTAGACGACTCCATGTCGCTGGTGACTTGGACAGTCTCCTCTTTCTCCCCCTAAAGCGGGTGGAGTACCTGGTGGTAGGGCACTAACCTCTTCCCGTTGGCTACTGACCCCAGGGGAGAGCGTTGTGGCTGCTTAAAAGCAGGACGAGCCTGGTCGTGCTCTTGGAGGACTTTGAAAAGGACCACAACCTGGGTCTCGAGTTGCCGGAGGTGGGCATCTGTCGCGCCTTCTTCTGGAGGCCCGCGGGTCTCCGAGGAGGTCTGCTCAGGTCCTGCAGCGACGGGGATTGCCTTTGCTTCTATCATTGGGGGTGCCCCCACCAGATTCTTCTTCCCTCTGGCCATGGCAGGATTCCTGAGTGCTTGACTCGTGTCCCACAGACAGCGCCAAACTATTGATGCTCAAATCGATCACAACCTGTGAGGCCGATTCCCAGTAAGAGTTCAACTTAGAGAGAAGATGTTGGGTGAGTTGGAGATGATAACGGACACAAGCTTTGTAGACCAGTGGCTGCACGATGGCCTGGAGGTGTGAGGGGCTCTCGCCACTCTACCTGTCTCTACTTGAAAAACAAAGAAGTCCAAGGGATATATTCCCCCAAACCCTCCGACACTTAAGTTAGCTTAGGTAGAGAGTTTACTTGTAGAGAAGAAGATAGATTGTTGAGGATAAGGGACCTTCCTTTTTTATAACTGAGAGGCCACCCTTCTGGCCAATGGCCCAGGGTGCCTTTTCTGTCATGTCAAATCGGCTTCCCTGGGGAAGCTCGTTGGCCTGCCTTGTCGAGCGGCTATAGCGTCTTGAATGAGCACCCCCAGGCGGGGAATGTCCCACAGGCCCCGGGGTGTGTATTTTGATTTTTCATGCGACCACAGCTGATCTCCTTTATACCTTTCGACGACGTCAGGGGGATTTCAGTGGTCCCTGTCCCTGCATCCCACCCTTGCTTGGGTAGTGACACGTGTAAAGTGGGGTTCACCCCCCAACAAGACCCATCATCAACATCTTTAAATTTAGTCCACACGGCTAATGTCTTTGCCCTCTTCTTCCTTTGAAGTGCACATTCATCCTCTCTATGCTCTTCCATATTTGTTGTTGTTGTATTGGTGGTAGCATTAGTAGTGGTATTAGGAGAGCAATCTTCTTGTAGACCAGTCACGGAAATTGGAGAAGAAACATCCATTGTAGAAGATATCTGCAAAAAAAAGTATCAAAATATTGAAGTTATCATCCAGAAAAAGCTGCAGAGACCTTATTAATTAAATGTTTGGCTACAGAAATAACTAAACCAATAAAGTGTTCCAAAAATCAAGATTATACACAAACATAAGAAAGACCAAGCAATTGTATAATTAAGAAAAAATTACTAGGTTCTGTCAGAGTTAATTTAACACTAGTAGTTTCAACACAAAAAATCACAGCATCAGTCATCTGTCCTCAGAAACTTGATTCTTCTAAGCATTAGCATTTGGGATACCTTTTGAGTGATGTACCTTCTCAGTCCCGTTTGAATACTAGTGTTGCTACTGAAGAAAATATATGTAGTTCAATCAACACTTTATTGAATGCTTTCCTAATGCATGCGTTGATCCTTTGTACCATCTCCTAAGCTTTTGGCATCTTCATTGTTGAAACAGATGAGGAAGAGAAGGAAATGAACAAGTTTATCCGACTTGTGAATTTATTAGAAAACCCATATATTGGTTGATAATGCCACTAATATGTGAAGCTTAAATCCCATTATCAGATATCAACAGCTTTAGCAAGATCCCATATATAATTTAATTTCAACTGAAAAATAACTGTTTCATTTGATTCAACAATCCATATAAAATTAAACTAAAAAAAATCATTGAAAAAAAAACTCTAATTATGGATTGCTGCATCCTTCATATATATTCATGATTTTAAGTTTTAAAATTCCCACACAATCAACCTAGAATGTTCACCAATACTAGTACTACATGTTAACCGAGGATTTTGTTTGAAAACTGGCTCTGTAATAACCTTGATGGCTTTTGGAGTATTATGAATCACTGCCTTTTCTTGTTTCCTTTTGAAGCACCAGATTTTGATGGGCTTATAACAACATAGACAAAAGTGTTAACCAGTAATAGAAAAGAGAACAATGATCCGTACTTTGCAAGAAGTCTCTACAATTAAATGATTCATAATTCAGTTGTGTATTCTACAATGTCAGTCAGTTGAAACCAAACTCAAAACATTAAAGATGATCTTACCTTTTCCTGAATGTGCCCAGTCGCAAGAACACCGTATACCGCAGGAAAAATACAAGAATGTTGATTAGTTATTCAAAACCTGAAAAATTCAACATAGAGCTTCCATAAATTGAATAGAATAGATACCAGCACAGGAAACAAAACCGGAAACTAGGAACTTATGTTCATATGAAAAAGGTTGAGAACTTTCACTACTTTAAGTGGCCACGGACAATAGTACTACCCCAACATGGTTTACTATGTTCAAACCAAAATCTGCACTAACAACATGAATTATGATTGAGAAATTTTGGAGAACTTAAACATGACTGACAATGAATTACATTATCTTTTAAATCATGAAAAAAATCATCTTGTTCGGATAAATCAATCCATGAATATCTATTTTTTGATAAATAATCCATGAATAACTCTTATAATATAAAAATGCAGTTTAGCAACAGTCACTATAGATGGTCTTTAATCACTAATCTGCACTAACATGGCAAAAATCAACATCAGTGAAGACAAGGAAACATTTTGTTGTGTGGGTAGGTTCATCTCATACCTGTAGAAGATTGTCTGCTAAAATTCTTTCACAAGTTTCAGATTTTAAAGACGGGTCATTAATATGATGTAGTGACCAAAAACTTGGTGCTGGAAAGAGCCAAGGGCATAAATAGTTAAGTCATGATGAAATTCTGGCACTTGACTTTAGAATAGGGATTTCCACATTTTTCTTGTCACAAAAATTAAGCCCAAGGATACACTCATGGCAAATAACAACACCTTGATTGAAGTCAATTAATTCACTTACACTTCCGATTGTTCTTTGAACAGCTGCAACCTTTGGAATGCCCTCTCAGACTCCAAAGCTCGCACTCGTAGTTTGAGATCACCTTGTTCCTATAAGAGGAAGTAAATGCAGTTAGGATTCATGAAACCAGAAAATGATTCAATGAAGCATAAAACAAATACTGGTTCACAAATCTATGGATGATGAAAGGCCATCATTCCATTGAAGTTATATATCAATAGCTTGGGTGCAAGAAAAAGAACAAGAATCAGAAGTTAGAACTTCATTTAATTAAACCCAAAATCTTGAAAAAAAAATAACAAAAAAACACAAACGATGAATCAAAGCGGAATGAAGAACTCAACCAAAAATCCATAGAAATCCAGAGAATCAAGTCGGGGGAGTATCAACTGGAGCTCTCCCCGGATGGGATCGAGCTAGGGTTTGAGAGCTCTCGTATGCGAGGATAACTCAGAGAGAGAGAGAGAGAGAGAGAGAGAGAGATACTTTGACCCTTTTTGGGATGGCTCTCGAGTGTGGTGGAGGACGATGCCACCGTGAATCCGCAACAGAAGGCTGTTGTTGCCTTGAATCACTTTAGGTTTAGGTTTTTAGTTTTCTTTGTAATATGTATATATAGTTAGAGTAAATATGTAATTTAAAAGAAAATAAAGGTTAGTGTATAAAAAATTATAATATATATATATATATATATATATATATATATATAAAGCTCGATTAGGCTCGCGAGCCTGTCCAGCTGAGCATTTTGTTGCTCGAGCTCGGCTCGAAAAACTACAACTACTTGAGTAGCTCGAGCTCGAGCTCAGATCACGAAATTTTGAGTTGAATTCGAGCATTATCCGACCGATCTCGAGTAGCTCACGAGCAGCTCTGCTCGCTTATACCCTAAACATCAGGGCCTATTTGGCTACCATTATATTCCATAAGAATGGCTCACATTCCTATGAACTACAACATTACATAGTAAATTATAGGGTTAAATCCATTTTTGGTCCCTGAAAATGGGACCAATGTTCATTTCCATCCCAAAATTCAAAATTTGTTCAATATAGTCACTATGTATTGCATATTTTGACATTTTGGGTCCCTATATATTCCATATTTTGGCATTTATGGAATTAAATTCTTGGCATACATGCGTGTGGAATATCAATGAAATGCATATAATCTTTTTATTATTATGTTTAGGTCGTTATTTTGTTGATGTGGAGTGATAAGTGTCAGTATATGCTGATGTGGACCGTATAGAACAAATTTTAAATTTTTGGGATGGAAATGAACATTGACCCTGTTTTCAGGGACCAAAAATGGCTTTAACCCTAAATTATATTATAAGTTGTTTGGTAAGAACTTTTGTAGGGAAAAATTACTATGGAATCTTTGGTGTAACCCTCTATTTTTTCAGTTTCCTGTGATATTTGGACATCCCCCTTTTAGCTCTCAACCTCAGGAGCCTTTTTAAGGATAAGAGGGCAATAAGGGTCGATTGGAAGGCCTCCCCCCAATCCATTGTCATCCCCAAGTCCTTCTTGGGCTAGAGACCTAATGCCTCTCACCCTCTATCTCCCCGCTTTGCTTCTACCCCAAGATCCTTGAAGTGAAGCTTCGTCATCAAATCGGTAAGAGATATGCATCTCTATCTCCTTCTCTGATATCACTCATTTCTTCATGGTTTAGGAGCTCATAGGCCTTCCATATGGGAAATTTAATATTTTTCTTGTTATTTTAATGAGATTAAGATAGGAATTATTCATTTCTTGGGAAAAACTCATTGCCATTAGTTGGGAACCCGACTTCGGATTTTGAAGCGGAAGCTATTTTTACTCAGGAGTTTATCAAGGTATATATTCAACAAGGACTTGGTATCAGTTTTTTTCTTTTTCTTTAATAATGGAAATTATAAAAATCAGTGATTTGGATTACATTTCATGTTTGTTGTATATACTGGGCTTTGTCATAGATCGGGGAAAGTATGTATTTAATGGAAATTATTTTGTTCTATCAAACACCGTGAAGAAATCTAGACTTTAAGAGTTTCCATTTGTGTTTTTTTTTTTTTTGATAAACTTTAAACCCTTTTCTTGTTTGATTAATGAACGTTATTATGTGAAACCTATCTTAATGAGCATCATTTCATTTCTCTATTAAAGTTGATTTTCTCTACATCTATTTATGTTGTTGTAACCAATCTAAACATTTTCTCTCTATAATCACATCCTGATGGTTTATCTGTGATCATAAGTTCCTTCGCTGTTGTAAATGGCCCTCACCTTGCTAATATTGGTTGTGCAAGAGTTAAAGTGTAGTACTTTCAATTGAACAAGTAGGTCCTAGTGTTTTTCTATACTCTGTATCAGGAAATAGGAGCTATTGAGCATTTATTTTCCAAGGGGGGAAAATGTTAGAATCTCTAAATATATTGAAGAAACTTTATACTAAATGTATGCATGTACCTTTTCTTAGAAAGGATACTGAAATATTGTAGTTCTGTTGTCTTTGCTTTCTAGTGTTTCTTGCATAACCCTGAAGGTGTTTTTCAAAGGATATAATAGCATAACAATCTTAGTGGCCATAATTTGTGAAACTCATATATGCTTTCAGTCTTCATGAAAATATAAGATGTCTCATAGAAACTTCATAGGCTTGAATAGAAATTTTTTTGGCATACAAAGTTTATGTGTGTGCTCCGCAAGTGTACGAGTCATGTCAAGTAATAAAGTGTACTTCAGAGAGTAGGATGTCGAAGCCACAAGGACTAAGAAATATTAGTACTAGCTATTGTTCTATTATCTAGTCTAATGAAAGTTGTGTTGGGGAGAAAAGAAAATATAAACTAATCTAAATACTAAACTCACTAACGACGGGATTTACGGTTGGGAGAAATCTATATTGAAAAAGAGGTATCCATGCAATGAATCTCGCTCTAGTTCTTATACAGATATTGACGGTGATTTTAATGTTAATAGTTGCAGGGCTTTGGACCAAGGGTTCCTAATGTGTATTAAATTCCTCTCTCGAGGCAACCAATACCTAATACCCCCATTGCATTAACTTTCTAGAGAACCTAATTCTTGGAAGAATATTGGGAACAAGACGTTTGAAAGAGGCGCTCTCCTCAATACCCTATCTCTAGGTGTATTCATAACTCCCTCTATTGAGGTAGATCTACACACGGGGATGCGTTCGCTTTTTCCCTCATATGAATCATATTAGAAGTTAGGGATGTCTCAACGTAGAAAACCAATTCAATAAAAGCACGCTCAATAGATCTCAAAACTAAAGCAACGAATTAACTATTAAAAATCAAAGTCAAGAATAATAATTAACCCGAGGGTTCATCATGCCCTAATACCTAACAAATTAGTTCCCCATGGAAGGGGAACACAAATCCAATGTAAAGAAATAAGAGGGGATCCAAATACACATAAACACTCTTCTCTCCACTGTTGGTGGCTTCTGGTACATGAATCTTCAATGAAGCTCTCTCACCTTCCTTTAAGTCTCGGCGTCAAGAGCCATCCGAGATTTGTTGGGATAGTATCTAATACTTTTCTCAACCTCGAAAGTCAGTATTTATAGGGTTTACAATTATAGGAAAGCATGTGATACATGTGGCATCCGCATGGGCCCACTGTGTAATAGAGATCGGGTCCGACAAAGAGCCATACTGGCGACCCATAAGGGTCGTATGGGAGCCCGTATGGTCTTCTGGTGTTTCTGCTCTTCTACTTTATTAGCCCATACAGACCGTATGGCCCCGTATGCTACGCACATATGGTCTCCTAGAAAATCAATCGGGTCTTGCTCTGTTGCATTAATTCGTATGGGACCATATGGGCCCATATGGGCATATGAAATTCTTTGTTTCGGCTTCCTAAGTGTTGGGGGTGGTCATGGGTCCTTCTGAGCTCCCAACTTTGATGTTTTGGCCCTTGAAACATCTTTGAAAGTCCCCTTTCTCTTGAAACGTATTCATCATGCCCTGTTCATCAATCTTTCGCTAATTAAGTACAAGTGGGCTAAAATTTCATCAAATAACATGCAAAGTATACCTGACTATACTAGTCAATTATGAACAATTGAATACTTATGAAAAATCCTTCATTTCAAGTGTACGTTTCATTATAATTTTTAAGGGTTGTTTATTAATTACTTCCAACGTCTGCATGTATTGTTATTATCTTGATTTTATGCTGAAAAAACACTATGGCTCAAATTTGTCAAAACTGAAACAAGAAGAGCAAAATTGCAACCAACTAGTTGGATATGTTTTTTGCTACAAATGTTTCACTGAAGTTTTTCTAGGAGAGTAAGAATGATCTAGGTCCTATTTACTCTGGGTATAATAAGCTTCATGGTAAGGACACCTGAAAAATAGATTAATGTATGTGAACCTTCATTAGCATATGTTTCTTATACCATCAAATCTTTTTTACCTTTACAAATTAGTTTTTTAAAATATAGAATTGTGCAACTAGAAATATGTGAGTACTTATATTATGCAATTGATTAAGAATTGATAATTTTGCTTATATTATGCATTTGCATTTTTATCTTAATGATTGTTATGCACTATCTCACACATTACTTAAGGGGTTGTAGTTGGATCATCTACCTACATAAAAACATGTGCCAAGTCAACAAAAATGAAACTAGAGCTAGATAGAATGAAAGTCAGAATGGATGGATTAAAGAAGTATGGAATAGAATATTGTGTGATATGATAAATAAGTTCCCTAATACAAGCTACTCTATTTAACAAACCAAAACATTAGAGTAGGAGTTGAAGAAAGTCCACAAGCTTTTGAAGGGGTTTACCGAATTGAGTAGTTTTGGATGGGATTGTGAAAAACACATTGTATCAGCTACTAATGATGTTTGGGCACCACTACTTAATGTATATTTATATCATAAGAAATGAACTATGTATACAATATTGGATTTTACCTGATTTTTGTAAAAATATGCATAGAAATAAAGAATCCAGGAAATAACATCAAAGACCATTTCTATATTTCATTACATTGCAGGAGATTCATGAAGGTAAGAGCATATTGTTTAATAATGTTTATTATTTTCTAATCAATTATACATTCATTATATAGGGAGATATGCTGAAGGAGCTGATGCAGGAGAGCCCGAGTCAGACGATGCCGAACTGTCTGATTGCACCATTAGAGCTTTGGCATACCATGACTTGGCGGACTGACGTAAAGGTGGAAGGTGATCGAGCCAAGTTCGGAATTGGGGAGCACTTTGGACACGTTTTGGTATTTTGGACATAACTTTGGCTACCGATATCGGATTCGGCGCTCAACCCCAATTCGGAAAGCTCGTCTAGACGTTTTCCCAGTTTTCCCCGTCGTTTCTTCGTTTCTCGGTTTTTTTTTCCATTTCTGGCAATACTTCGTATGCCAATTTAGGATAGGATATGAATCCGATTTGAACTCGGATTTTTAGGAGTTATATGTTTTGTTTAGTTATTTTAGAATTAGATAAGTTTTTCTATTGGACCAAAATTTGCCGATTTGGGCAAATTTGGATAAGAAGATAGAATTTTTAGGTTATTTAGATTAGTTTTTTTTAGCTATTTAAACCCGGCTTGTGGGTTGAATTTTATTCATTGATTATTGAGTTATTTTCCTTTTAAAGTTTCAGAGACTTTTCTTCTTTGTTTGTCCTCCCTTTTTCTTGCTCTTCTATCAATCCCCCCCTGTTTACCACCGCCCGCAGGTTAATCACTACCCTGCCCGGCGTTAGAAGATGCTCTCGTGGTGTAGAATATTATGTTGAAATTGTTAATGCCTCAATGGATACTCCATCTCCAAGTATTCATGCTCCAAATTTTCACATTCAATCATTATCTACACCTGAAACAAAGGTAGAGGATGTTGATTGTATGCAAGTGAAACCTTCATGCACTCAACTATTTACTTCACAACCTCAAAGTTCAAGTAATGAAAAGCGCTAGGGGCTAGGAGATCAGAATAAACAAAGAAGGAAAGGGAACGAAAGAGAAAGAATCTACAAGAGACATTTATGGAAAAATACATTGCTATGCGAGAGAGCAAGACCGATTGGTATATCAATGCTATAATGATGAATAAAGTAGAGGAGACGTATACTATTGGAGAATGTGTTACAACAATTAACAAGGTTTGTGATCTTTTTACAGGTGAAGACATGGTAAAGCTACAAAATTTTTCATGAAGGATAAGAGTTATTGTGAAGTTTTTATTAAGGAAGAGCGAAGGGTGTAATGGCTCAAACTAATTTTCTCAAATATGGAGTAGTGATTGATTATCTTAATATTGCTATGTACTTTATTTATTTATTTTTTTCCTTTGTATACTTTCTATTATGGTTATATTGACTTTATGTTTGTTAACAACACAGTTTATGATGTTGGAACATATATTGAGTTGATCTTATAGATCAAGAAAAAAATATTAGCATTGTAAGATTAAAAACTCAACATGAATAGCCTTTTACATCTCTCATGTTCTAGTTCTACTATAGTTACAATAATCATCCCACACTTTCATTGATATTTCTTTTGTTTTACGAGTACCTGCAACACTCTCGGAGTTCATTGTGTCGACATCATTTCCATACATATCATCTCCATTGGGGATAGTAATTTCCTCAGCTCCAACATAAATTTCCTCAATATTATCCACACCATTGTGTACATTGATAAAATTATGCAGCACACATACAAAACCAACTATATCAATTTTAGAATCGATTGGATGAAAAGTTGCAACTTTAAGTATCGGAAATCTCATCTTCAAAATACCGAAGATGCGTTCAACACGATTCCTCCATGACACATGCCCCAAACTAAATAGTTCTTTATAATTGTTAGGTCTAGATTTTGTCCATCATTGCTCCTATAAATGATAACGAACACATCAGCATTACATGTGTACTCCACATCAGCAAATAAAGCTAGTTGTCACGCGACACAAGCAAAATACGCCCACCTAGAAAAAAACAAAAAAAAAAGTATGTATTTCATTCGTATGCCACTTGGTCGCCACATCAGCATCAAGGACCAAAAGTAAACAAAATATACAATACATAGTAACCTCATTAAACATTTTTAAAACACAAGGTTAAAAGTGAACAATGGCACCGTTTTCAGGGACAAAAAGTGTAATTATTCCTTAAATATAGCCACAAAAAAACATTCATATTTCCTTCAATGTTATAAAAGAAACTTTGCTCCTACAAAAAGGGTTCGCACTAGCAAAAGAAGAAAGGAGTGATTAAATAAATTGAGATTTGGTATTCTCTCAAGTGGGAAAGAAAGAGTGAGTCTTAGGGTGTGTGAAAGAGACAAAACAAGAGATGATCTACATTTTCGAAGAAAGAGTATGCAACATATTGATTAACAATCCCTTATTGTCTTTTATATATTCAATATTATTTTTTATACTTTTTGAAAGCCATCTATATGAAAAAGTCGGTTTGAGTGATGTTAGTATACTAAAGGTTCTGTATTAGTGTGTGTTGAGAGTGTTACTCATAATTCTCCATATTTTGTCATAGTAGAATTCTTTCTCTATGGTTGGTGGGCGTAGGAGAAATAAGGGACAAATCACCTTAAATCCCCTGTGCCCTTTTCTATCTCTACACTATTAATTTCCAAGTGTATTTCATGGTTAATCTAGTTAAACAACAGACGATACACAATAAATTGTTATCAATGTTAGATTTCTTTGATATTTATTTATATTTTTTCCAAGTTATCTACAATGAAGTATGTTGTAACACCCATCTCCAAATCAAGGAACAAGTGTCACACCAGCCAGGTCAAGGGGTGAACCCTGATCCTAAGGCTGTCTAACTGAAACTAAAACATATATGAAATCTAATAAGATAGAATATCATAATGTCATAGATTGAAATAAATCATGTCATAATATGTCCTTAAATAAAATATTGACATAATACACATATGTCTCTAATTTAGGAGTTCCACTCTCTCCTAAATACAACAACAACATAATAATTAAAGACATCTGGGGGTTAGAGCCAGCTACAGATACTCCTCAAATACTTTCGCGAGTAGACAAAATCCTCTACCTGGACTCCTGACTATCGCCTGCATAAAAACATCATGAAAAAGGGGCTAAGCTACTTAAGCTCAGTGATATGGGAACAATACTGGCGGGTATAGAATTATACCCGTATATAAAAATAAAACTGGGCATATAAAATAACTGAGAGAAATACTGTAACTGAAGATGAATGTTGTGCAACTGAAGATGCTAGTCAATCCATTATCTTCAATCTGGTATAATCATGCCAATATGCATAAAAATCTCATGTCATGTCACATACATGCTTATCTCATTATTTAATCCACTGTAGTGTGAATGAATACTGAAATTTCCCTTGGTAAACATAATCTGTACCAATAGCCTCCACGGTCGGTCTCTACTCACTACTGGGAGGTGGGAAATATGGAGTCATCTATTAATCACAATACTATAATCACTAACTACACATCTACTTCAATCAGAGTAATAAATCTCCCCTTCCCTAACCTAATGTCGTATTCTCTGGCTCTCTAAGAGCCACCACTGGTTCAAGCAAGTAAATCGATAAAGTTTAATCCATCAATTTCTGTATCTATTTCTAATTTTTATTACTAAATACTGTGCATGAGTTCTGAAAGAGGAATTAATCTATCCCCAAGTGGAGATCTATCAATATACATGAAATGATTTCCAAAACTCAGGAAATTTTCATAAAATCTCTAACTCATGCTTTTCAAATTTAAAATCAATACTACAAGAAAATACGATAAAAGTATTGTAATGCCCCAGAATTTTTACGAATAAATAAATTAATTTTTGGAAAATTTCATGAGATTAATTAGCACATAAAAGAGATTAGCTACTTTTAAACCCAATTAAGGGAAAACCGGGAATTAATAAATCCAAAATCCAGCCTCGTAATGAATTGGGTCAGGGAAGGCCGTATTGGGCCAGGTCAATTAGACATGAAATAGTTGGAGGTGGATGAACATACAGATCCCGGTTAATTAATTGAGAAATTCATTAAGTGTTATTTGATCTAGAGTAATTAATTGGAAGATATCGGACACGAGTTAGAGTCCCGATAAAGTAGATTTGGCCAAGTCAAAAGCCGAGAAACACGGATAAGATTTGGGAGAAGAGACGACCCGTGATGCTACAGTAAGCCCGTGTCAGTATGATCGTTTGACCCAGGATTCTGTGACCTGTGTCGTAGAATTATTGATAATTATTGATAAAATAATATTATTAAATAGTGATGGGACATAAGTTAAAATATAATATTATTCATTAATTTTTTTTTAAGATAAGTTAATTAATTGAGCTTAAAGATAATTTAATTAAAAGATTAGAATAATATTTTATATAAAATATTATTTATATTATAAAAATCTATAATAATTTTATATATATATCAAATGTGAGAAAGAGAGATTGAAATTTTTTTCAATCTCTCTCTCTCTCTCTCTCTCTCTCTCTCCCGCGTTCGTGCACAGAGGAAGCATTCTTTTTATTTAGGATTAATTACACTTTTCGTCCCTAAAAATGGTGTCATTGTTCACTTTTATCCTTGTATTTTAAAAATGTTCAATACGGTCCTTGTGTAATGCGCAATACAATGTTAGGGACCAAAATAGAACAGAATACACAATACACAAGGACTGTATTCAACATTTTTAAAAAATACAAGGATAAAAGTGAACAATGACACCATTTTCAGGGACGGAAAGAACAAAATTTCATAATACACAAGGACTGTATTGAACATTTTTAAAATACAAGGATAAAAGTGAACAATGACACCATTTTCAGGGACGAAAAGTGTAATTAATCCTTTTATTTATTATTTTTTTTTTGTTTTTTTTTGTTCAAATCTCTCTCTCGATTTGTGATTTAGGGCATCGCCCACGCCCAAACTCCCCCGCCAGACCGCTGGCCTGTTCCCCTCGGTCGCACGCCCCCGCGAGCCCCTCCGCCGACAGCCAACCACGCGGGATCCTCTGCACTTTTACAGCCCCGACGAGTGGCCTGCTTCGCCGGCCAACCTTAGCACTGACCTTCCTCCGCCGATGAGTGGTGGTGCTTGACGAGGAGATCCATAGAGGTGAAGTGAAAGAGGTTTGAATGATTAACTTCATGAATGTTTGATTGGGGAGATTTAAGATTAAATTCATGATTTAAGGCTTGGAACTTTGATGAATTGCATGAGTTTTATATGAAATGATTTTGGGGGAAGTAATTGTTAAGAAACCATGTATTCTATGAGTTTGGTTTAAGTGTGCATGTGTGTATTAATTTGGAGAAGAGAAATCAAGGGGAGGTGTTGATGATTTGAAAATCAATGTTGCCCATCTTGTGGTTGTAGAAATGCCTATGTGAGGTTTTAGGTTGATGTATAATTAGATGAAATGGTGATGTTATGAAGTCATGTATATCATAAGATTAATTAAGTGTTCAAATGTGAATGTTTGTATTAAATTAAACCCTAAAGAAACAAGGGGGTTTTGCCGAATTTTCGTAGAAATTCTAACTAACAATGCTTGATTAATCTTCCATGATCATAGTTAGCATTTAATCACTTTCCCGGAGCATTTTAGAAGCCGTTAAATTGAGATAATGGTGAAGAGAGAGCTAAGCCCTTTATTTGAGCAATTCTGTATCTTTTCATCCTTTAGAAACATAAGTTCATGTTAAGAGAAAACATGCTCATCAAGTGTTTGATGTTTTGCCACATAGAACCATGAGACAATTAGATGTTAGTAATTAGTGGAATGAACATGTATTCATGGTTATTTTACAAGTAACAATTAGTGAATTTAGTAATGCATGTTTGTAAGAAAATTTGGAAGCTACAAGATAGGGGAAAGTGTTGTGGTCTTGGAGAATTCATTATTAGATTCTTGGTTAAGAGTATAGAAGGGACATGAATTCTCCTTGCTATTAGTATTTAATGAGAGTTAAATTATTATGTTGTTAATAAGGCCCTAAATTACATTGTCTTGGGGTCATGGATAAATTAGGAGAATTGTTAATAAAGGTTTACGAACAATGTAAGGACAGTCCTGCAGTTGGCTGTCCCCTTCGTGGGATAGCTGCGTCCTGTAGACTACTCCGTTCGGAGTGTATTATATATCAATGGAAAGGTCCTGAAGTCATCTTTCTAACAAGCCCTATATTGGGGAAAACCGATGTCTAGAATGAAAGTTATGGACAGAACGGTCAGACTGCGCATAACAGGCAGATTTCTGTATTTCTTGTATTTGGACATCGAATGGGTGTTAAATATGAATTAAGAAACCGTTAAGGGTAATCCTACTGTAGTATTATTATAATGGAAATTAGAGGGTAGTTAAAACCTCTAAAGCAATACAAGTATATTAAATACATTTTTTATACTTGTAGGTCGTGTTTGGTACACAGGATAGGATTGGATTATTATTTCGGATTAGATTGGATTGGATAGGATAGGATAATATTATACTGTCCTATGTTTGGTAGCACCGGATTAGAAAACTGAATATTTGGTAGATGTTAGATAGGACTATTTTATTGTTTATATTTTAATATTTATTTTTAAGTTATTATTTATATCATATATTTCAAATTAGTTTATAAAAAATTTATATTTTAATATTTAAATTTTAATATTTTTTAAAGTTGTTATTTATGTCATGGGTCAAAAATTAATTTGTAAAAATTCTTTGTAAATACATATTGAAATTTATTCATAAAAATATTTTGTAAATATTACCATTTTTCACTTCTAAAAACTCTATTTATTAAAATCTAATTAGTAAAACAATATGTAATTTTGATTGTTAAAACACTATGTACATTTAATATATTTTTCCAAGCACATTTTAACATAATGTTAACAAATAATTAGAAGGTAAATAATAAGGTGGAACACCAGGGGGTAGAATGTATATATAACAAGACAAAAAATATATTGACATAATGTTGACAAATAATTGGAAGGCAACTAATAAGGTCGAGCACAAGATTGACCAAACTGATATATATATATATATATATATATATATATATATATATATATATATATATATATATATATATATATATAACATGAAATAAATTAAAATCTAATATTTAAATTTTGATGAAGTTTAGAAATTAGAGAATTAATGAATTTGTTTAAAAGTATGTATTAAATGGTTTACAAATAAAACTTCCAAAACCTAAGGGGTAGAATATATTATGCTATATATATATTAAAAAAAATAGTATGAAATAAAAAGTTTAATAAAAGAGATAAATTTTAAGAAAAAAAGATCTTTTTAATTTATTGATGGTCGAAAACTTGATGGACGTGGAAGTTATCCGGTGTAATCCTCCCAAAAAGCATGGGATTAAATTATAGAAGAAACTGTAATCCTAGGATTAGAATCCTAGGATAACATTTCCAAACCAAACACGGGGCATTGGATTTCGGAAATTAGAGGGTAGTTAAAACCTCTAAAGCAATACAAGTATATTAAATACATTTTTTATAGTTGTATAGGATGAAACGAGTAGGGGAACACGCAGGAGATTCGGGTCAAGCTAAGATAGCAAAGGACCTCAGGTGAGTGATTACGCTATACTTGGAATGGTGTTTATGATCCGATTTGATCGTCGGTTTTGTTTATACGATCTTATATGTGTTTTATATCGAAGTTTGTGCAATGTCGCTGGTTTAACTTTATGACTATATTACCAGCGTTTTGATTATTTATTTCATATATTGTAAATGAAAATATATGTGAATAGAGGAAATACAGTGTGAGAGAACACAACTGTAAATCTTCGCATTTTGTTGTATTTTGGTCGTATTGATCTTTGGGATTTCATGTTATGAAATTGTTATGATTTTCATGAAATGCTTTTCAGCTTTCAAGCATGCTTGCCTATTTATTTGGAGTTTGAATTTATGTTTATGAAAAGCATGTGAAAACATCGCACATTTTTAGAAATTGCCATGATATAAATATTAGTGCATTGCATCATACTTGAATACGTGCTTGCGCCAGACGTGGCTCTATGATAGAGCCAGAGAGTACTGTACTAAGTAGGGAAGGGGTGGCTTATATAACTCTGTTTTTAACTGTCCAACTATCTGTTTTCAACCCTCCTGATTTCAAGAAAACAAAACCCCCTTCCCGTACTCTTCGGGTGCTTAGTATACGTATATACTCATATAGCTCACGGCCGATGAGTTGATCCGACCGGAGAGATACTGAGTGTTGGTTTATTCCACTCTGGTGCCGCTGTATGAAAGTAGAGGTGTAGATGACACTAATATGATAGATAATGAGAAATTGATTCCACAGCTTGTCACCCCATGGTTGTTGATACGGTCCAACCTGGGAGGACCTTGACTTGTGTGGAATTGATCTATTTCCCAGACGAGGAGTTGTTTCCATAGCTTGTCACCCTATGGTTGTTGATACGGTCCAACCTGGGAGGACCTTGAATTGTGTGGAATTCATCTCCCGTTCTGATGATGACAAAAAAAAGTAAAGAAATGCATATGTGTATATCATTTTAATTTATTTGGACATTGGCATGGTTCATGTCTACGACTAGCATTATTACGATATTCTTATGTCTGATAGTATAATTGTTCCTTGTATAGTGATTCTCACTCAAGTGAAATGTGCAGGTAGACGATGTTGAGTTCTCCTGTAGATGGCTCTGACTTAGCAGGAGAGGATAGTTTGTCTTTATTTAATATATTAAATTTAGAACGCTTCCCCAAGATTGTAATCTATGTAAATGATTTTAAATACTCTAATTAATAATCATGTTTATTAGTTTGTATATTATGATTAACATGTTTAAATTACACAGCTTATGGGTTGGGTGTACCCCCGGCCCAGCTGGTGTGACATTCTGTCCCGGTGTCGGGATAGGGTGTTACAAGTATGAACTGTACAGCTGGTTCCCTCACCTGAGTCTAGTAAGCTCTAAGGGTGGCATGGTCCTTCGGCAGCGGCTGCCTTGCCCTTGCCTTTTCCTTTACCTTTTCCTAGAATTTTTATAAAACACTTAGTAAGTCTAGTGTTGTAGTTCATATCTTCAAAATACGATAAACTACAACATGTTCGTATTTCTCTCTACTCTTAGTTATCCTTTACACATGCTTAAAACATAACCTTCATAGTATGTTATCTAGCCTGTTAAGCATGGAAAAGATAACTAATTAAAATGAGAACATGTGTAAACTAGAGATTAACTCGAGCATTTAACGCCTAAAATTCAAAATTCGGCAGCACCTCCTCTATTTAGAGGGCCCCGAAAATTATACAAACATTCAACCAAATCAAATTAAAATTCATTCATACAATCTTTACTTCATCTCTTGCACTTATTTACACATTCAAACATTCATATGAGTATTCAATTCACCAGACCAGATATTAGGATGGTGGTTGAATCGTCCTAATTCGCCCTCGATCCTTGCCGAACACCTACATAGCAACCATTCCATTAAATTCGCAACCAATCTCATCCAACCCTCAACCGTAAATCTTAGATATGAAATTAGGCGTGTCAGCACCTATCGGAGATGGGCTTACTGTCGCATTCCCTCTCTAATCGAAGTCGTTGCATCGGTGTTCCTCAATAGGGCTGCGATTGTCGCCTGAGGGTTGGACGGACAGAGGTGGGGCGACGCTGCAAGAAGTAGATCGGGGCCGGCCAGTGGCTGGACGGCCAGAAGGGCAGAGCTGTGCACGTGGCCTGGTGGTGGAGGCGCGCTACGATGGGAAGCGGAGCTCGTCAGTGCTGCGAGGGGCTCGGGCTTGCCGGTGGTAGCTACGCGGATCGCCCCCAAGGACGCCGACGTCTGCTAGAAGGCAGGAGAGGCATGAGCTGGAGCTCGTGAGGGAGAGAAATTGGACAAGAGGGGGGGAGGGTTTTAATTGTTTTGATTTTTCTCCAACCCTAACTTATACATATGTTTATATAATATCAATCCATTTTATTATTCATCTTCCCTAACTTTAATGTCACATGTTAGTTATTGACTAGACCCAAATCCAGAATTTTTGGAAACTTTAGTCCGACCAGATCCGGGTTTTAAGGATCTGAATAATCACAATTTAGTATTTTATTCTATTTAATATTTAACTCATTCTATGCTCCATACTAATGGGTCATGGGCATACTATAACATCACGGGTCGCATTACTAGTCCGACAGAGATCCATATTTTTCGGTTTTGACCCGACCGGATCTACTTTACCGGGACTCTAACTTTTGTCTGGTATCTCCAACTTAATTAATCTGGATTAATTACCACTTAAATAATTTCTCATTTAATTAATCCGACTTTGTTGTCTATACACCGCTAACTATTCTAAGTAAAAGTGGACTGGCCCAATAAGGCCTTCTCTTGGCCCTATAGTTGCGAGGCTGGATTTCGGGTCCATTAAACACCGATTTTTCCTTTAATTGAGGTTAAAATAATTAATTTATTTTCTGTGCTAATTAACCTCATTTAATATTCAGAAATTATCTGATTATTTATTTAGAAAAATTCTAGGTGTTACATATGTGATTAAGAAATTCAACGGAATGAATGACTTCAGTCTCTAGCAAGTTAAGAAATGAGATTTGTTGGTGAAACAAGGCTTGCTAAAAGCCTTGCAATTGAAAGATGCACTAGTTGCTACTAGCAGATATGGCTTTGAAAGATGTGGTGTGTCGCCACAGGCAGGATCACAGGGACCTCGAACGCGATCAGCGAGCCGCGTATTTAAGCAGAGACAAGCTCAACTCAAATACAAGGCCTAAATGTGATAAGCAGATAACAATCCATAACATAAACTCAAGTTTCAAAGAACACAGAGTCATAAGGGTTTATAAGCCCTATACAAAGTTTGGTCCCTATACGGGTCCTAAAGAAAATAAACAGCTCTCAGAATATAAGATAAAGGAGACTCCCAGACCTCGGATCTCCTAGTGACCTCTCCTCAAGCTCCACCCCCGTAAACCTCGGAATCTGTAAAAGAGGAAGAGCAAAACACATGAGCTTTCTAATGGAAAGCTCAGTAAGTACCCCTGCGGGGTCACAAGACATAAATAAGCAATATGTCAAACAATAAGGTCACAACACCAAGAAACACAACCCTAGGAGTCTACCAGAAACAAACCAAAGGTACGACCCCTTATAACAGAAGCCCTCGAGCCCCTGTGATGAGTTTCAAGAAAACTCAAGGATCACTCCCGGCCAGTATGTCCAGCTACTTGCTGTAAGCACGACCTTCTGGTCGTTCGACCCTCCGGTCGTAAGTCGGTAGAACTACCTCTCATACGTGTTAACACGGTCAGTGTACCATGCCCACTGACAGGTAAGACCACCAGAGAATCGCCTCTCTAGCCAGGCAGGCAGAAATGCCAGGGGGTCCTGTCCCTGAACATTCCCCAATCGGAGCCTCCGCGCTCCACTGAGTCCGGGCAGTAGACCATAGCAAACAGGGATACCAACATCCCGTAACAAGCATACATGCTCAACAGGAATTTAAACAGAGGCAAATAGCATGTATGTTAACAGTAAGGCATGAAACAAGAAAACATAAACAAGTCCAAGAAAACCCGAAACCGGGTGGGAGCTAGGCAAGTGTACTTACTTCCTGGTGAGACTAAAAGTCTTCCTAGAATCCCTTGGAATGCCTTACGTCTCCCCGAGAGTATCTGGCATACATAGGCTCTATTAGAGTCAAGATTTCAGCGAGTCTCTAGTTACACATGCATGTCTATCATCTCTGTTGGGCCTAGGCCCACTAACGGGTCCTAACGACCTTCTCTCGGGTTTCTGGTCCTTTCCCCCTGTTTCCACGTCCTTTAGTTGTTTCTGAATCCAACTTAGTCAAACCTAGTCAACTCTCCATTCAGTTGTCGGGTCTGAACCCTACTTGATTACCTCTAGTAAATTTAGTCGAATTGGGCCCACTACCAAGCCCATTAAACGACTTGGCTTACTTTTCCCCTTGTCTCTATCGAAATAACTATTTAACCCCTTGTTAAATAATTAGCATTGTATCCGATTTTCCTTTTTAGTTCTTCAATTAAAACCATAAATTGAAGTTAATCAACCTTAGTTGTCAAAAGAAAATCGGTTGTTCGTTCTAGATATTATTTACCTTAATATCTAGATACAATATATTAACTAATTCGCTACACCGATTTAATTAAATCTCCTTTTAAATTATTGACTAATTTTTTGACCCATTTATATGGGGCAAAACAAGTATCATACCACAATAACTAAGCCCCACCTTTTAATTTGTCTCATCAAATAATTAGCTAGTTAATTATCTATTTAACCACTAATTATTGTTGACAAATTAATAAATTTTCACAATTATATCAGTATGGTTATTCAACAAAATATTTGTCGCACCTTTATGTGATAAAAATTATTCCATGTAATGAACTATTCTATTAATTTGTCACACTACCGAAATATTATCCATCTTAATATTTGTCACACAGCTAAAGTCCCTTATAATTATTCAATTATCTGTCACACTATCATAGTTTCACAAGTACTTAAATGCTGTCACACTTCTATAGTTTATGAATTATTTCAATTAATTAATTACTATTGAATTAATTAATCCAAATAATTATCATTACTATTATTATTATCTATTATTATTATTATTATTATTATTATTTTTATATCCTATCTACTTCTTCTTCGTTTCTCTCTTCACTCCAGCACGACCGTGGCTCTATCGTCACCGGTCTTTCTCGCCGGCGAGCTCCGAGCACCTGCCTGTGCTCGGTCCCTGTCGCAGAAAGCCTCACGGCCACGGTCGGCTCCTCCGGAGCGCCGCCGACCCCCATCTCCCCGCTGGAACTCCCGTGAAGACCCCGACCGGCCTTCCCATCGTCTCCGGCGAGTTCAACAACATGCATGCATTATTAAACGCCTCAGGAAGAAGGGTAGAAGCTTACCGGAATGCGAAAACGTCTGGCGGAGCCTCCAAGGAGCTTCTGTCTACTGACAGTCAGCTCTGATCTCTCTCCGGCGAGTTGAGATGATTTCCGAGCGACGGTCACTCTCTCTCTCGGCCTCTTCTTCTTTCTGCGCTCACCACCGAAGGATTGCGAGCTTGGTGGCACACTGGAAGCGATCGGGCTCACTACTGACAGCTCACCGCCGCCGGAGAAGAAGCTTCCAATGCTTCTTGTTTTTTTTTTCATTTGGTACACCAACCCGAGTCGCTCCCCTCGCCTTTTATAGGCTACCTGGGAGGCAGACGAACGGAGAACCGCCATCTTAACTACGCCGTGCGTCGTCCGGACTTCACGCATACAACGGCCGGAGAGGGGCGTTGTTCGCGCGTCGGTTCCAAACGTCTGAAGGAGAAGCGTAAGTGCTGCCTCGGGATCGTCACGCTGATGATGAAGGGCGGTGATCTTTTGATCACCTTCAAGGGCTACGGTTTAAATTTACCTTCTCGTATCAAGCATCTGCCGAGATCAACCGTCGGGATGGTTTGAAGATCGACGGCCCGATCTCTATCCTATGTCTCGAGTTATAGGTGATCACGAGATGAACGACTCACGGTCACCGGCACCGTGAGGTCATCTCCAAATTACCTATCTCTGTTGCCTCGTATCCGGTATACGATCAGATGGATTCAATCTCAGCTCGCCACGTGTCTCCATATGAGCCTTTATAACGCTTCGAGATCAACCACGATCTGAGATGATTTAATCTCAACCGTTGGTTCACTTGTATAGAGATTTTTCTATGGAAAATTATCCTGGGATCCCTTGAATGTTTTAGGTTACAATTGAGTCCAAGCCTGTGAGAGGGAACAATTATCTTTTAGTCCCCCAGACTTTCTAAATTACGCTTCAGTCCCTCTGATCCCCCATAAACCCTAATTAGGGTTTTAAATCCCTTTTAACTTAATTTTCCCCACTATTAGATCCTCATTTAACTCTCTAGGGAAAATTATTTAATTAACAAATAATTTTTAGGAAAATTTCAACACATTTATTTCCTTAAAATTCCTTGGATTTTACAATCCTCCCCCCTTACAATAATTTCGTCCTCGAAATTTCCATACCGCTTACAAGGAGGTAAATATCTCGGGGTACCGTTTCCTCATATCCTCTTCACGTTCCCAGGTAGCTTCCCGCTCAGTGTGGTTACTCCACCTCACCTTAACAAAAGGTATAGTTCTACTCCTTAACTGCTTGTCTTCACGGCCCAAGATAGCTACTGGGCGCTCCTCATAGGACATATCTTCGTGGACTTCTACAGGAACCTGGGGAATTACTCGTGTTGGATCTCGGATACACTTCTTCAACATGGAGATGTGGAAGACATCGTGAACTTGAGCAAGGTCCTGAGGTAAGGCCAACCTATATGCCACAACTCCTATGCGCTCCAAAATCTCAAAAGGTCCGATATATCGTGTAGCAAGTTTTCCACGTCGTCCAAACCTTACAACACCTTTCATAGGAGATACCTTCAGGAATACAAAATCCCCCACTTGAAACTCCTGGTCAGATCTCTTACGATCTGCATAGCTCTTTTGCCTACTTTGAGCAGCCTTGAGTCTCTCTCTGATCATCCGAACATGATCCTCAGTCTGTTTAACAAAATCTGGCTGCTCAAGTGTCGCCTCAGCCACCAGCTTTCTTTCGCCCACATCTCCCCAACAAATAGGTGTTCGGCACTTTCTCCCATAGAGTGCTTCATACGGAGCCATCTTAATGCTTGCCTGATAGCTGTTATTGTAAGCAAACTCTACCAAGCTCAAACGCTCGTCCCAAGACCCCGTAAAATCCAAGGCACCTGCTCTCAGCATGTCCTCCAACACCTGGATGGTCCTTTCAGACTGACCATCAGTCTGTGGGTGGAAAGCAGTGCAAAATGCTAATCCTGTGCCCAAAGCTGTGTGCAGGCTCTCCCAAAATCTGGAGACAAACCGAGTGTCTCGATCAGAAGTGATCGACACCGGTACTCCATGTAGCCTGACGATCTGATCTATATACAGCTGGGCCAACTTCTCCAAGGATGCTCCCGTCCTCAACGGTATAAAATGGGCTGACTTAGTCAGTCGGTCCACTATAACTCAGATTGATTTATGGCCTCTTTTAGTGCGTGGCAACCCTGTCACAAAGTCCATATTAACATGCTCCCACTTCCACTCTGGAATAGGCAAGGGTTGTAACATCCCTGCCGGCTTCTGGTGCTCTGCCTTTACCAACTGACAGGTGATGCACTTAGCCACGAACTCCGCAACATCTCGCTTCATTCCCTTCCACCAGAAATGATCCTTCAACCCTCTGTACATCTTGGTATCCCCAGGGTGAATAGCGTAGCTCGAATAGTGAGCTTCCTCTAGAATCTCCCTTCGTAACTCAGGGACATTAAGCACACATATTCGTTCATCAAATCTTAGAGTACCATCCTCATGGACTCTGAACCGTGTCGGCTCTCCCTGGCCTATGTGTCTCCTGACCTCCTCCAGATCAGGGTCTTGTTCCTGAGCATCCCGAATCCTTTCCAACAACGAGAGTCGGATATGCAAGCTGGCCAATGAAACATCCATCATAGGCAAAACAACCTCTAAATCGAGCCTCTTCATGTCCTCCAATAGAGGTCTCTGAGTTGTTAACATAGCGGCAATTCCATATCCAGACTTTCTACTCAGCGCATCGGCCACCACGTTTGCTTTCCCCGGGTGGTAATGGACACTAAGATCATTGTCCTTAATTAGCTCCAACCAACGCCACTGTCTCATATTCAACTCCTTTTGTGTGAATATATACTTGAGGCGCTTATGGTCGGTGTAGATCTCGCAAGGTACACCGTAGAGGAAGTGTCGCCAGATCTTTAGGGCAAACACGATCGCTGCCAACTCAAGATCGTGTGTAGGGTAATTCTCCACAAAAGGCTTCAACTGTCGTGATGCATAAGCAATCACGCGCCCATCTTGCATCAATACACATCCAAGGCCAGTCTTGCATGCGTCACTGTACACCGTATACCCACGAGCACTTTGAGGTAACGCCAAAACTGGTGCGGAAATCAACCTCTGTTTCAATTCCTGGAAACTCTTTTCACAGGACTCGGTCTAAACGAATTTGGTACCTTTCCTGGTCAATTTAGTTAATGGTGCTGCTATAACCGAGAAACCCTCAACGAATCTCCGGTAATAGCCGGCTAATCCCAGGAAACTCCGTATCTCTCGTACCGTAGTTGGTCTCTTCCATTCAACAACGGCTTCAATCTTCTTGGGATCAACTGAAACTCCAGCTCCACTGACTACGTGACCCAAGAAGGCAACACGATCTAACCAAAATTCACACTTGGAGAATTTGGCATAGAGCTGATGCTCCCTTAAGGTCTCTAGTACAATTCTTAAGTGTTCTTCGTGTGCCTGGTGGCTACTTGAGTAAACCAGTATATCATCGATGAATACCACCACAAACTCGTCCAAGTACTGACGGAATACCCGATTCATCATGTCCATAAAGACTGCCGGAGCATTGGTAAGCCCAAACGGCATTACCAAAAACTCATAGTGCCCGTATCTAGTACGGAAGGCACTCTTCGGAATATCCGTCTCTTTAATCCTCACTTGATGATACCCAGATCTCAAGTCAATCTTGGAGAATACTTGAGCTCCCTGCAACTGATCCAACAGGTCATCAATTCTTGGTAAGGGATATTTATTCTTCATAGTCACCTTGTTCAACTCCCTATAATCGATGCACAACCTTAACGACCCGTCTTTCTTCTTGACAAAAAGAACAGGTGCTCCCCAAGGTGACATACTAGGTCTTATGAAACCTTTATCCAATAACTCCTCTAATTGTGTTTTCAACTACTTAAGCTCCGCAGGCGCCATCCGATAAGGAGCCTTAGACACAGGAGCCGTTCCCGGAACCAAATCAATAGAGAACTCCAATTCCCTTTCTGGGGGTAATCCTGGTAATTCTTCCGGAAACACATAAGGATACTCCCTCACCACGGGTACATCTGAGACTACGATCTCCATATTATTCTTCGCCTCAGAGATAGAGGCCAGATAACCTATACATCCACCCCTAAGTAATTTCCGAGCCTGGAGAGCTGAAATCTCCTGTACTAGGAAACAAGTTTGACTGCCTTTAAAGGTGAACTCTTCAACTCCCGGCATCCTAAACACAACTCTTTTTCCACGACAGTCTACAACCGCGTAAACTGAAGGGAGCCAGTCCATTCCGAGGATCACGTCGTAATCCTTCAAGTCCATTACATGCAAGTTTGCAAGTAATCTCCGCCCCTCAATCATTACTGGGCATGCCGGTACAATCCTGCTTACCAACTTGGCAGCTCCTACCGGGGTGTCTACACACAGCTCCTGGGGTAGATCTATAGCGGGCAACATATGTTTCGGTACAAATCGTGCAGATACGAAAGAGTGTGTGGCTCCAGGGTCAAATAAAGTGCAGGCATAAAATGAACTAACTGAAATGGTACCTGCCACGACATCAGCTGATGCCTGTGCTTCCTCGGTTGTCAAATGATAGACCCGTCCATGGGTCATCAGCCTCTGCTGTTGCTGGGGTAGATTAGAGGTGGAAGGCTGTCCTGAAGTCGCCTTCCCCTTCTTATCTCCACCTTGTGGTCTCGGTGGTGGTCCTACAGATTGTCTGGAGGCTTGCTGTGATCCCTGGGTTCCTCCCCCCATACTCTGTCCCTGTTGACGTTACGGACATTGGGCCTTCTGGTGATCCAGACCCAAACAGAGATAACATCCTCCAGTTATCCTCGGACACTGAGACCTCTTATGCGGTCCCTTGCACTCATAGCACCTCAGGGTCTGGGTCACGCTAGCTGATGACCCCTTGCCTCCAGACGAGGCTGTAGACCTAGTCGACTTGCCATAAGGCCGATACTTGTTGTCAGGCCTTCGTTTCCCAGAGCTCTTTCCCGATGATTGGCCCTGACTGTTCGTTCCCTTGTCCTTTTTCTCCTTCTGGGATGACCCCTGGGCGTCCCCCTGACAAGAAGCCTCAGTATACTTGGCCCTAGCCACAACTTCAGTGTAAGTCTTACACATGTGGCTAGTAATGATCTTCTTCAGTGATGGCCGCAGTCCGGCCTCAAATTTCATTACCCGACTTTCCTCTGTCGGAACCATGTCAGGCAGAAAGCGAGCCAATCTGTCAAATTCTGTTTCGTATTGCTCTACAGTAGAGCCTCCCTGAACAAGTTGGGAGAATTGCTGTCCGAGCTGAACTAGATGTCCCCGTGAGAAATACTTGGCGAAGAACGCAGTTCGGAATTCTTCCCAAGTCTGGAAGGCTTCACCCTTCCTCAGTCTGATCTCTCCAAAGTACCAGTCCTCCGCGGGTCCTTGGAGCATATAAACGGCGGTCCTGATCTTCTCCGCCTTAGTGGTCTGGAAGACCTCAAAGGTCTTCTCCATTTCTCTAATCCATTGTTCTGCAGCGTGGGGATCTGCAGCTCCCTCAAAAGGTCGGGGAGAGGGTCTCTTGATCTCCCCTAGTAAACCTCTACTGGACGTGGGGGTGGTTGATGGAGGTGGTACACGTTGCTGTCGGGTCTCCTGGATTAGCCCCAGCATTTCTCGCATGAGATCCAGCATGCTCATGGGGGGTACCTCCCCCCTTGGATCCTGGCCTTCTGCTTGAGGCACCTGGGCATTAGACTGAGCAGGAATCTCCTGCTCCACTTCCATTTCGTCTAAAGGTGGGGGTACCTCCCCATCCTGCGGCTGGGGTACTTCTTCCACAGGCGGCTGTGGCACATCCACTCGACGAGGTCGCCCTCGCCTACCTCTGCCCCTACCTCTACCTCCACGACCTCCACGTGTTTGATTCATGATTCAACTATTAAAAATTTCAAGATTATTTCGTTCCCAACAAGTCAAGTAATGATTAAAGCATACTTTTTATTGAATTTTAAAAGCAACAACATAAAGACAATATGCTAGAAACAAAAACATACTGAAAGACATAACATAAGTAGTTCATACAACATCAATGTTTGTAAGACTACATTTATTCTAACAACAGAATCTAAAACTCAATCTAAGTGATGCTCATCAGGAGACAGTGGAGTGTAGTCAACAAAGGGCCGATGTCCTCCTGACCCCTGTGGTCCCCTACTAGGTCCCGGTGCACCAGCTGGACAGTAGAAGGCAAGGTGCGCCGGACTACCACAGCTACGGCACCGGAGAGCAGGGCGCCTACACTCCGCCATGTGGTGTCCATATCCTCCACACCGTCGGCACCTGGCAATCCTGAGAACGGTAGGAGACGGACCCACTGCTCTATCCCTAAGCTGAACCCCCAATCTACGGCGGTAGTCACGAGCTCGACACACACGCCGAGGAGGGATACTCTGGCTCACTATCTCCTGTACCAGTGGAACCCTCGGGCCTACGTCCACCGGCCTCTGCATAGCTACCTGATCTCTAAGGCCATGAACCTGCATAGTAGCCGTGGTCTGAAGCCTGTCGATCTTCCGGTTAGTGGCTTCAACCGTCCTCCTCATCTCTGCGAGAACTTCTGCGGGCTCAGACGAGTCAGCACGGGGTGGTGGAGTGTTCTCCCGAACTGACTCCACCTCATCATCGGATGAATCCTGACGGTACGACGGTCCCGACATCCTGCAGGTAAAACCAGGTGTCAATCTAACGTACCACTAACTATACTACCCTAGTCCCGCACTCAGTCTATGAAACTGGCTAAGGGCATCTAAGGTTCTGCTATCTGCTCTATCTAGAGAACCTGCTCTGATACCACTTTAATCTGTCACGCCCCGACCCGGATCCCGGGACCTCGGGCACGTCAACAGACCGGTCGTATTTAAGCAGAGACAAGCTCAACTCAAATACAAGGCCTAAATGTGATAAGCAGATAACAATCCATAACATAAACTCAAGTTTCAAAGAACACAGAGTCATAAGGGTTTATAGGCCCTATACAAAGTTTGGTCCCTATACGGGTCCTAAAGAAAATAAACAGCTCTCAGAATATAAGATAAAGGAGACTCCCAGACCTCGGATCTCCTAGTGACCTCTCCTCAAGCTCCACCCCCATAAACCTCGGAATCTGTAAAAGAGGAAGAGCAAAACACATGAGCTTTTGAATGGAAAGCCCAGTAAGTACCCCTGCGGGGTCACAAGACATAAATAAGCAATATGTCAAACAATAAGGTCACAACACCAAGAAACACAACCCTAGGAGTCTACCAGAAACAAACCAAAGGTACGACCCCTTATAACAGAAGCCCTCGAGCCCCTGTGATGAGTTTCAAGAAAACTCAAGGATCACTCCCGGCCAGTATGTCCAACTACTTGCGGTAAGCACGACCTTCTGGTCGTTCGACCCTCCGGTCGTAAGTCGGTAGAACTACCTCTCATACGTGTTAACACGGTCAGTGTACCATGCCCACTGACAGGTAAGACCACCAGAGAATCGCCTCTCTAGCCAGGCAGGCAGAAATGCCAGGGGGTCCTGTCCCTGAACATTCCCCAATCGGACCCTCTGCGCTCTACTGAGTCCGGGCAGTAGACCATAGCAAACAGGGATACCAACATCCCGTAACAAGCATACATGCTCAACAGGAATTTAAACAGAGGCAAATAGCACGTATGTTAACAGTAAGGCATGAAACAAAAAAACATAAACAAGTCCAAGAAAACCCGAAACCGGGTAGGAACGAGGCAAGTGTACTTACTTCCTGGTGAGACTAAAAGTCTTCCTAGAATCCCTTGGAATGCCTTACGTCTCCCCGATAGTATCTGGCATACATAGGCTCTATTAGAGTCAAGATTTCAGCGAGTCTCTAGTTACACATGCATGTCTATCATCTCTGTTGGGCCTAGGCCCACTAACGGGTCCTAACGACCTTCTCTCGGGTTTCTGGTCCTTTCCCCCTGTTTCCACGTCCTTTAGTTGTTTCTCTCTTAACTCCAGCACGACCGTGGCTCTATCGTCACTTGTATTTCTCGCCGGCGAGCTTCGAGCACCTGCCTGTGCTCGGTCCCTGTCGCAGAAAGCCTCACGGCCACGGCCGGCTCCTCCGAAGCGCCGCCGACCCCCATCTCCCCGCTGGAACTCCCGTGAAGACCTCGACCGGCCTTCCCATCATCTCCGGCGAGTTCAACAACATGCATGCATTATTAAACACCTCAGGAAGAAGGGTAGAAGCTTACCGGAATGCGAAAATGTCTGGCGGAGCCTCCAAGGAGCTTCTGTCTACTGACAGTCAGCTCTGATCTCTCTCCGGCGAGTTGAGATGATTTCTGAGTGACGGTCACTCTCTCTCGGCCTCTTCTTCTTTCTGCGCTCACCACCGAAGGATTGCGAGCTTGGTGGCACACTGGAAGCGATCGGGGTCACTACTGACAGCTCACCGGCGCCGGAGAAGAAGCTTCCAATGCTTCTTGGTTTTTTTTTTCGTTTGGTACACCAACCCAAGCCGCTCCCCTCGCCTTTTATAGTCTACCTGGGAGGCAGGCGGATGGAGAACTGCCATCTTAACTACGCCGTGCGTCGTCCGAACTTCATGCATATAACGGCCGGACAGGGGTGGTGTTCGCGCGTCGGTTCCAAACGGCTGAAGGAGAAGCGTAAGTGCTGCCTCGGGATCGTCACGCTGACGATGAAGGGCGGTGATCTTTTGATCACCTTCAAGGGCTACGATTTAAATTTACCTTCTCGTATCAAGCATATGCCGAGATCAACTGTCGGGATGGTTTGAAGATCGACGGCCCGATCTCCATCCTATGTCTCGAGTTATAGGTGATCACGAGATGAACGGCTCACGGTCACCCGCATCGTGAGGTCATCTCCAAATTACCTATCTCTGTTGCCTCGTATCCGGTATACGATCAGATGGATTCAATCTCAGCTCGCCACTTGGCTCCATATGAGCCTTTATAACGCTTCGAGATCAACCACGGTCGAGATGATTTAATCTCAACCGTTGGTTCACTTGTATAGAGATTTTTCTATGGAAAATTATCCTGGGATCCCTTGAATGTTTTAGGTTACAATTGAGTCCAAGCCTGTGAGAGGGAACAATTATCTTTTAGTCCCCCAGACTTTCTAAATTACGCTTCAATCCCTCTGATCCCCCATAAACCCTAATTAGGGTTTTAAATCCCTTTTAGCTTAATTTTCCCCACTATTAGATCCTCATTTAACTCTCTAGGGAAAATTATTTAATTAACAAATAATTTTTAGGAAAATTTCAACATATTTATTTCCTTAAAATTCCTTGGATTTTACATGGTGGATAAAACATCCGTCAAAAATTTATGTTTCCATGTGGAGTTTTTCTATATGACAAAATCTCACAAATTGGCTATACATGAAGCAACCACTTTATATCCTTTCCATGATGGAAGATAAATCCATTACTAACCATCTGCATGAGTTTATTAGGATCATTATTGATCTAAAAAATATAGACCACAACATAGAAGATGAGGATCTTACCCTAATTGTGTTATGTTTACTAAGCCCTTCTTTTTGGCATTTTGTTGACACATTGTTATCTAGGAGAGAATCAATCTGCATAGATGATGTCATAATTGTTCTTGATTCTAAGGAATTAAAAATAAAGGTTTTGAAGATTCAGGGTGAACATCTGGCCGAAGATCTAGTTGATATAGGCGAACCTTAGGAAAGATGTCGTAGTAATAAAGGAAAATCTAGATCTAAATCTAGAAAAAAATTTAAAACCTATTTTTACCCCAAGAAGAAATTGCACATGGTGAAAGATTGCTTGAAGGGCAAAGGCAAACAAGATAAGGAAACATTTTTTTTTATATAGGTAAGAATGCTACCATTAATGAGGATAGTCTAGAAGTTATTAAAATAGCTTATTTGTCACTACTACAAGTTATGATGAATCTTGGATACTCAACACTTTTTCTTACCATATATGCTTTCATAGAGATTGATTTATCACTTTCCAAGCAACTGAAGGTGGCTCTGTTTGATGGGAATAATACCTCATGTCTAGTCATTGACATTGGTTTAATTTTTGTCAAGATGTTTAATTGTATTATAAAAAATGTCAACAATATTAGTTATGTACTAATATGAGAAAGAATCTTGTTTTTTGAGTCTTTTGGACTATATGATACATCGGTGATAGTGATCTTTTGAAAGTCAACAAATGTGCTTCACTGGTATGCTTTCATAGAGATTAATTTATCACTTTCCAAGCAACTGAAGGTGGCTCTGTTTGATGGGAATAATACCTCGTGTCTAGTCATTGACATTGGTTTAATTTTTGTCAAGATGTTTAATTGTATTATCAAAAATGTCAACAATATTAGTTATGTACTAATATGAGAAAGAATCTTGTTTTTTGAGTCTTTTGGACTATATGATACATCGGTGATAGTGATCTTTTGAAAGTCAACAAATGTGCTTCACTGGTGATCAAAGGAAAGTTGGTCAACAAATTATACATTCTTCAATAGCAACATAATATGCAGGTATTGCAATAGCCACTTCCTCATCAATTCTTAATTTAGACTCTACTCACTTGTGGATATGCGCCACATGAGTGAAAAAGGCATGAACATATTGAGCAAGCGAGGTTTGTTGAATGGTCATAAAACAAGTATACTTAAATTTTATGAGCATTGTGTGTATGGTAAACACACTAGAGTCGAATTTAGTACTATTGTGCACATGACTAATAATACTTTAGATTTTATCCAATTGGATGTTTGGGGACCTATACATGTTTTGTCAAAGGTTGGTTCTCGATATATGTTAACTTTATTGATTACTACTCTAGCATCACTTGGGTGTACTTTCTAAATAAAAAGATTGAAATTTTTCATCACCTTCAAATAGTGGAAGACACTCATTAAGAAGCGGACTAGAAGGAAGATCAAGCATCTAAGAACCGACAACAGTATGGAATTCTACTAATGAGAATTTGATTAGTTTTGCAAGAATAAAGATATAGTGAGACACAATACTATGAGATACACATCACAAAAGAGTGGGGTTTTAGAACATATGAACAAGACTCTTCTTGAAAGAGCTCATTGTATGTTGTCAAATTCAAGTTTCTCTTAAAATTTTTGGGTTGAAGCAATTAATAATGCCTACTGTTTGATTTATAGGTCTCTATCAACTATTATTGATTATAAATCTGCTTTTAAGGTATGGTATGGTTCCCCTGTTGATTAATCTATTTTAAGAGTATTTGGTTGTCCTGCTTATGCTCATATTAATGATAGTAAACTTGAGTCTAGGGCAAAGAAATGTATATTTATGGGATATGCATTAGGGGAATGTTACAAGTTATGGTGTATATAGATCCATCATCTCTTGGTTTGATCATCATTAGAGATGTCAAGTTTAACGAGTTTGCTTTGATGGACCAAAGGAGAATACCTGAAGTAGAAAAGGACCATGATGTCATGAAATAACATGAGCTTAAGGTGGATCCCTCAAGTCAAGTGCATGATAGCGCTAATTCATTCTCTAGTTGAAGAGGTAAATGATTCTTCTAATGATTTTTCATATGTACCTCATGAGGAGAAACTATACAACATTGCTACTAGGAGAGAAAGAAGACAAATTAGAAGGCTACAAAGATATACTGATCATGCAGAGTATTACTCTGATATTATGACTCATGCTTTGGCCATGAGAAATAACATTGAATGTGATCAACCTAACAATTATCATGAAGTTGTCTCTAGTAATAAAGCATCTTAGTAGCTAGCTGCTATAGTTGAAGAAATTCAGTCTCTTCATAAGTACCATATATGGAATTTGGTAAAACCACAAAAAGGTCAAAAGATTTCCGATCACAAATAAGTATTCAAGAAAAAAGATGGAACTCAAGGAGTTGAAGCAGCAAGGTTTAAAGAATATTTGATTGTCAAGGGCTATAGCCAGAGAGAAAGAATAGACTTTAATGAGGTATTCTCTCTTATTATAAACATTGTTTTATACATGTATTACTTGGCATTGTAGGCCTATAGGATTTGGAGCTTAAGTGCGCAACTTGATGTTAAGATTACTTTTCTACATGGTGAGCCTCATGAACAAATCTATATGCTTCATCTAAGGGTTTTGTTGAATTAGGTTAATAAAATTTTGTTTTCTTATTGAAAAATCATATTATAGTTTGTAGCAATCTCCAAGATAGTGGTACAAGTGGTTTGATACATTCATGGGTACATATGGCTTTACTATAAATTAATATGATAGTTTTGTATATTATAGAAAGTTGTTTGATCGTTCTTTTATTTATTTATTTCTCTATATTGATGACATGCTTATTGTTTCTAAAAACAATTTGAGGTTAACAGGTTAAAGGCTCAATTAAATGGTGAATTTGGATGAAGGACTAAGGTACAACAAGGAAAATTTTGGGTATTTAGATTTGCAGGGTTCATAAAGTCGGAATGTTGTCCTTGTCTTAGAAGAACTATATTGAGAAGTACCTAAACGATTCAAAATATAGAAGTGTAAACCACTAAACTTACAAAGAAGTGTTTAGTACAACTCAATAAGAGGAGCACATGACACACATTCCATATACTAGCATTGTTGGGTGTATTATGTATACAATGGTATATACCCATCTTGATATTTCTCAAGCTATCAATGTTGTTATCATAGTAAGTGATGCAGGAGAGCCCGAGTGAGCCGATGTTGAGCTATCTGATTGCACCATGAGAGCTTTGGCATACCATGACTTGGCAGACCGACATAAAGGCGGAAGATGATCGAGCCAAGTCCGTAATCGGGGAGCACTTTGGGCACGGTTCAGTATTTTGGCCATAACTTTCTCTACAGGCATGGGATTCGCGCACTCAACCCCAATTCGAAAAGCTCATCTCGACGTGCACGTAGGGTCCATCTAGCTTTGCTTGATGGTCCTTTCCTTCATCGTCAAATTTTACTGTTTTCCCCATCGTTTTTTCATTTTTCGGTGTTTTTTTTAATTTTTGGTAATACTTCGTATGCCAATTTAGGATAGGATTTGAATCCGATTTGATCTTGGATTTTTAGGAGTTATTTCATTTTTTATTTATTTTAAAATTAGATAAGTTTTTCTTTTGGACCAAAATTTGCCGATTTTGGCAAATTTAGATAAGAAGATAGGTCTCTAGGTTAATTTTTTTGAAGCTATTTAAACCCGGCTTGTGGGTTGAGTTTTAGTAATTGATTATTGAATAATACTTTTTCTTTGAAGTTTCAAAGACTTTTTTCTCTGTTTTTCTTACCCCTTGTTTGTTTTTTTTGTCAATCCCTTGGTTGTCACCGCCCGCAGGTTAATCACTACCCTACGCGGCGTCAGTAAGGCTATCAGTGTTGTAGCATAGTGTATGGGTGCTAGGCTATCCATATACTTGCTTGATCCTGTAACACCCTTATCCTTTCCAGGACACAGGTGTCACACCAGCCAGGTCAGGGAGTGAACTACGGCCTAAGGCTGTATAAGACCATTAATTACTCACAATGAAACTAATATTAGGGAAAAGTAAAGTCAAGTACAATATTATTATAAACCATACTGTCTCAAATAAAATGCCAAGTCTAGATGGGAGTTAACATACTCCCCAAATCAAACAACAAGAAATAAGATAGATAACGCGGGCCAGGTGGTCAGTGCCAGCTAAGGGAATCCAAAACCTAACTCTCACTCTAAGTAGGGCCATAACCCTGCTTACTACCTGCAAAAGAGCATAACAACAGGGTGATCTACAAGAGCTCAGTGAGGTACTAACACTACTGTAGGATTAACATACCTGTAAAGCAGCATGCTGATCATGGTAAAAGTCATGGTAATATTCAATTAAATCAAATGATATGCACTTATGCATTTCTTTAATCTTTTATCATCATCAGAACGGGAGATGAATTTCACACAAGTCAAGGTCCTCCCAGGTTGGACCGTATCAACAACCATGGGGTGACAAGCTATGGAAACAACTCCTCGTCTGGGAAATAGATCAATTCCACACAAGTCAAGGTCCTCCCAGGTTGGACCATATCAACAACCATGGGGTGACAAGCTGTGGAATCAATTTCTCATTATCTATCATATTAGTGTCATCTACACCTCTACTCTCATACAGCGGCACTAGAGTGGAATAAACCAACACTCAGTATCTCTCCGGTCGGATCAACTCATCGGTCGTGAGCTATACGAGTATATACGTATACTAAGCCCTCGAAGAGTACGGGAAGGGGGTTTTGTTTTCTTGAAATCAGAAGGGTTTGAAAACAGATAGTTGGACAGTTAAAAACAGAGTTGTATAAACCACCCCTTCCCTACCTAGTACCGTACTCTCTGGCTTTATCGTAGAGCCACGTTTGGCGCAAGCATGTATTCAAGTATGATGCAATGCACTAATATGTCTATCATGGCAATTTCTAAAAAATGTGCAATGTTTTCACATGCTTTTTATAAACATAAAATCAAACTCCGAATATATCGGCAAATCATGCTTGAAATCTGAAAAGCATTTCAGGAAAATCATAGCGATTTCATAACATGGAATCCCAAAGATCAATACGATCAAAATACAATAAATTACGAAGATTTACAGTTGTGTTCCCTCACCTTAGTCTGAGTGATTCCTAAGGCGGGCTAGGTCCTTCCACAGCAGCGACTTTGCCCTTGCCCTTCTCTTGTCCTTAAAAAAATAAAAATATGGATGTCTTTAGGAATACGGAATTCATATCCTTAAGAGATTCTAATTCTAACTTATTAGAGCATGATAGATTCATCAATAAACTAGAGTATGATTCTTCTTACCGTGACTTCGTATTCTAAAGGATCATAATACGAATTTGCGGCTAATTTAGAGAATCTAGCTCTAATTACCGAAACTATCACTAGCTTCTAATATGCTCTCTAACATGATCAACCACAATACTAACTCATGTAATATAAATCAAGTATTTTTAACAAAATTTCGGCAGAGTCCCCTTTGTTTTTCGGGCTCCGAAATTTGTACAAACATTCACACAACTACTATGAATTTCATTTCCATACATCATTCAACTACTACTAATTAATCACCATATAACATTCAGATTTTTATCTCATCTAGTCCAGATCCCCGTCTCTTCCATGATCCATCCCCAATCATTCATCTATGAATCATTCATCTAAAAATACCCCGAATTAAACCTGTAAAATCCAAGAAATTTTAAGAAATAAAAATGTTAAAAATTGTCTTAAAATTATTTATAAACTCCCTAGAGCTTAAATGGGGAGTTAAATGAGGAAAATTAAGTTTAAAGGGACTTAAAACCCTAACTAGGGTTTATGGTGACCAGAGGGACTATCTGGTAATTTTGAAAAGTTTGGGGGACTAAAAGAAAATTATTCCCTCTCACAGTCTTGGACCTATATGTAATTTTAAAAGTGGCAGGGACCTCTCATAAATTTTCGCGAGAGAAAACCCTATTAGAGAATGGACGGCTGAGATCAAAAGATCTCAGATGAGTCCCGATCTCGGAGCATTATAGTGGCCTATGGGGTGCCACGTGTTAAGCCGAGAACCGATCCATCTGATCGTGATAGATCGCGAGGCAAGAGTTGCGGATCTCAGAAGCTACGTGGCGGGCTGAGATCACATCATCTTGGTGATGTGGGATGCGAGACATGATTGGGGAGATCTGACCGTTGGTTGTTGATGGAATCTCAGCTCTCCATCTGAGGTTTTCTGGATACGAGACGTAATGATTTAATCCAAACCGTCGAAATAGATCAAGTGATCCCCACCGCTCATCGGAGTAACCTCATCCCGAGGCAACGCCACCATCTCTCCCAGCCAGCAACGTCTGCGCGAGCCTCGCCGTCTACTCCGTCGTTCGCCGCGTGGCCGCCGCCACTTGAAGGCGAGGCCGTTGCATGGCGTCTCTTCGCCTAGCTCCCGGTGGCTATAAAGGGACCCCCTGACCCTCTGTTTGACATCCCGAAGTTCCTTTGGAGGTCGTCTTCTCGGTGAGAGTTGGTGGGAGAAGAAGCTCACGGTGAGCTTCACTGGGACTTTAGTGCTTTCGGGGTCTCGGAGCTCGATAGTAGATAGAGAGGAGAACTTCGCCCGTGACGTCGCGAAGAGGAGAGGAATCCACTGCCGGCCGAGCTCGTCGGAGTAAAAACAGAGGCGCTTTTCCGGCGACTCCAGCATTTCCGACCTCAGCAACCTCACGGTGAGTACTTTAAAAACCCTGTGGAATGTTTTCGGGTCGTTCTTAGGTGCATTTAGCCGACGGTGTAAGCTCGCCGGGGAAGGAGAAGTCTCGGCCGAGAGTTTCATAGAAACTCCTGTGAGAAGGAGAGGGCCGACGGCTTTCCAGAGGCGCGGGACAAGGTCGTGAGATTCTCCTCGACGGGGGCCGAGCATGGGCAGGAGCCAGGGTGGCCGGAGACGGGCCCTGCGACACCAACGTCGCCCGGTTGTAGCTGAGAGAGAAACAAAGAAGAAGAAGAGGGTTATTAAAAAAAAATAATAAAAATAATAATTATTATTTGAGTAATGTTAACTTAGGAAAATGATTATTAATCATTATAAACTTAGGGGTTGTGACATTAATCAGAACTTTAGAGATATTGATCATTAATCAATTAAAATGTTTCAAACTTAGGTATGTGACATTTAATTGATGTTATAGTATAGTTTTTAACTTAGTGAATAATGATAATCAATAATCATTTTAATTGATTCAAACTTAGGTTGTGTGACATCTAATAGGGACTATAGTATTGATTAATTAAACAAAGTGATGTCTTTAATTGAAATAGTAACTATGGATGTGTGACAAATTATTAGTATGATTAATAATTTGAAAACTATAGTGTGACAATTGAAGTATTTAATTATTTACTATAGTTGAATGATTTTTGAAGCATTGTTAGTATAACAAAGTTTAATGATAATTAATCAATTAAAATAATTGTTACTTTGGTACAGTGACAGTTTATTAAAAGAATAATTGATTAATTAAAGTAAAGTTTGGAATGATTAATGGGTTAATCAAGGTAATGATTTTTAATTAAAATCAAAACTTAGATTGTGTGACAATTAATTGATTTAATATCTTGTATAGTTCGGTAACTATATAGAACTATGAATATGTGACATAATAATTAAGTAATAATTATTATGAAATATTGAAATGAGATAAATAGAAATTAATTAATTAATTTCTTAAATTTGAATAATTGGTTAAGTGATGGAAATTATTTAGTAAGGAAGCTAAATAAATTTTAAAAAAAAGAGTTGCCAAATGACCAAAATGCCCTTCTAGGGTAAAAAGGGGTTAAGATCAACTTAAATAGGCCCAACTCAACCAAAATGACTAAATAAGAGTCAGACTCGACAAATAGACTAGGGTTGACTAGGTTTGACCAAAGTAGGTCTAAAAGTCAACTAAGGGACATTGAGACGGGAATAAGGGCCAGTAACCCGAGAGATGGTCCCTAGGACCCGTTAGTGGGCCTAAGCCCAACAAGGACGTTAGGCATGCATGGACACTTAGAGAGATAGAAAATTATTAGAACGTTAACTCTAATAAAAACTATTGTATGCCAGATACTCTCGGGGAGTGGTTGGCACGCTAACGAAGACTAGAAAGACTTCTAGTTTCAGCAAATAGAGGTAAGTACACTTGCCTAGTTTCCACCCGGTTTCGAATTTTCTTGGAAATGCTATGTATTCTTATTACATACCTTGTTGATGCCATACATGCTGTCCGTATCTGTTTTAGATTCCTGCTGAGCATGTATGTATATTTTCGGGACGTTGGTGTCCCTATTTGCTATGTTCTACTGCCCGGACTCAGTGGAGCTAGGGAAGCTCCAATAAAGGAATGTTCAGGGTTAGGACCCCCTGACTTTCCTGTCTGCCCTACCAGAGAAACAAATCTCTGGAGGTCTTACTTGTTAGTGGGCGTGGTACACTGACCGTGTTAACATGTAGGAGAGGTAGTTCTCTGGGCACGTGGCCAGGAGGGTCAAAGCGACCATCAAGGTCGCACTTACGACAAATTAAATTTGGTCAACCGCCGGGAGTGAACTTTGAGTTCTCTTAAAACTCATTACAGAACCCGAGGGCTTCTGTATCAGGGGTCGTTCCTTTGATTTGTTTCTGGTAGACTCCTAGGACTATACTGTTGATATTATGATCTCATTGATTGACATACTTCCTATTACTGTCATTGTGACCCGCAGGGGTACTTACTGGGCTTTCCATTCGAAAGCTCATGTGTTTTCTCTTCCTCTTTTACAGATTCCGAGGTTTAGGGGGGAGTGGAGCCTGAGGGGAGGGCGCAGGAAGACCAGAGGTTTTAGGAGTCTCCTTTATCCTTTATCCTTTATCTTTTACTTTATGAGCATTGTTGTTTGTAGGACCCGTATAGGGACCAGACTGTTATAGGGCCTACGGACCCTGCTGACTCTATGTTCCTTTGAACACGAGTTTATTTTATGAAATGTTATCTGCTTATCACATTATTAGGCCTTGTATTCGAGTTGAGTTTATCTCTACTTTAATACGGCCGGTCTGTTGACGTGCTCGAGGTCCCGGGATCCGGGTCGGGGCGTTACATAACCAACCTTGCTTCCATAGTGCACAGTCGTTCGTCGGCGCTCGATTTGAAGTGAGGTGGTCCGTCGAGGTTTGGATCTAGTCCAGTCTTGGTCCGCCACTTGGCCAGCAGCTCAGAGGGAGAAAGAGATGGCAGCGAGCTGAGATGTGAAGGTGTACGCCGAGGTGGGGACAGCCGGCTGGTGTCTCTGCTCGTCGGCGAGAGAAGGCGCGCCAGAGAGGCTCGCCGGAGTCGAGGCCAACAAGTAACGGTGCCGGTGTTGGCTGCAGCTGACCCGCGGTTCAGGCCGCGCGCAGTCAGGTCAGGGCGGTGAGACGGCAGCCGCGTGCGCGTAGAGGGAGGAGGGGATCGCCGCCGGTCTCGCCGGAGCTCGGTGGGAGTCGACGAAGTAGAGGGCGACGCGGTTAGGGCGCGATCAAGAGAGGGGAGGGCACGAAGGAGATGAAATTTTGAGGAGAAAGAGATGGGTCAGCTGAGAGCTCCACACCCTCTCCTCTTTTTCCTTATAAAAATCTAACTTTAAATATTAAAATACTCACATGACCTTTCATCACTTCGTAAGAGTCACGGGCGACTCCTTTAATCCGACAAGATTCGTATTTTACGGATCGCCATCATTAATTTAATATTTTATTATTTATTATTTAAATTTATTCTTTACGTCCTTTCGGTGGTCACGGACCCTACGGTAAATTCACGGGTCGCACTACGCACCCGACCAAGATCCCTATTTTTCGGCTTTTGGTTTTGCCAGTCATGCCTCATCGGGACTTGTATTTTGGTCCGTTTCCCCCATCTAAATGATTGAGATTATTTAACACTACTAATTCTTCTAATTAATAAACCGGGATTAATCTCTCTAGTCTAGTCTATCTCCGACTATTCCATGTCCAATTTGGCCTTGCCCAATACGGCCTTCTCGGGCCCAAATTATCGCAAGATCGGATTTCAATCTCATAAACTCCTGATTTTCCTTAATTAGATTGTTAGAGTGATTAATATATTTTACGTGTTAATTAAATCTCAGTGATTTTCTCCAGAAAATAATTTATTAAATCGTAAAAATTCCGGGGCGTTACAGATCCCGACAAAGAATATTGGCAAGATGTGAAATGGAAACTATAGTATGTAAGAGGCACTACTAATGTTGGCTTAGTGTATGATGGTAGTTATTGCCTTACTATTGGTATTATTAGATATGTTAATTTTTATTATACAATTGTCTTGGATATTTTTGAGATCTCTTATAGGTTACGTGTTCGATCTTTTTGGTTTTGCAATTAATTGGAAAGCAACATTAGAAAACACATTTGCTCTGTCTACAATTGAAACTAAGTACATGACACTTACAAAAGGAATGAAAGAAGTTATTTGACTAAAAGGTTCAGTAAGCGATCTAGGTTTATGGTAGAAAATTATTATTATATTTTTTAATAACAAGGGAACTATTGATTTATCTAAAGATTAGATGTATCATTAGAAAACCAAACATATTATGTCAATCGAGAAGATTGATACTGTATATAGATATTCTTGTCGATATCCTAAGTCACTTGCCATTATCAAATTTAAGTATCATTTTTGGGCATGACTAGGGCTGTCAAACGATCAAGCTGTTCGTGAGCAGCTTGAGATCGGCTCGGTAACAGCTCAAGCTCGGCTCGGAATTTCGAGCTTTCGAGCCAAGCTCAAGCTTCAATTTTGAGCCGAGTCAAGCTCGATCGAGCTCAGCTCGAAAGCTCGAAATTTAATATTAATATATTAATATATTAATATATAATATAAATATTAATAAAATATTTAATATTTAGTATTGATATATAATATATAATATAAAACAATTAATTTATAAATAAGTTTTTAATTTGAAAATTATAATTGAGTTCTTAATTTCGAGTTTTAGTAGAATTTCAGAAACAATTTATTTAATTTAGTCGAGCTCGAAATTTATTTGAATTGAAATTTGAGAACGATCAAGATCGGCCCGTTTACAGCCCTAGGCATGACTAGTTTTTGTAGTATTTGTGTTATCTCGTGGTGGTTGGGAGTTCAAAGGGTTTCTTTCGTTGCTTGGGATGGTAGTTGGGAGTTCAAAGAATTTCTTTCGTTGCTTGGGATGGTGGTTGGGAGTTCAAAGAATTTCTTTTATTGCTTGATGGAGTATTGTGAAAAACATCACTTTCATAACTTTCATAATCAACATTTGTCACCAAATTTATGAAATAGGGTCCACACCACTAAATTCACTTAGCAAGACTTTCATGTCCTTTTTTATTTATATTCACTTACAATGCAATACTTTCATGTCCTTTTTTATTTATATTCAAAAGAAAGCCTTGTTCCTTCAAACATAGTACGCACGCTAAGAAACAAAGACCCGTTCTTTTCACTCAGTTACCACATGTGTCCATATCTCTCTCTTTTTAGGTTTTCTCGATTTTTATTTTTGTCTATCTTTATTTCCTCACAAATCTTTTTATTCCCTCTCTTCTCCCTTGGTGACCCCTTGCAAAATATTCCCTCTTTAAGGTTCAAGCTTGTGGTATATTAATCCTTTATAATCATTTTAATAAGGGTCTTGATGCAAGAGAGCCCGAGTCAGACGATCCCAAACCGTCTGATTGCACTATGAGAGCTTTGGCATACCACGACTTGACGGACTGACGTAAAGGCAGAAGGTGATTGAGCCAAGTCCGGAATTGAGGAGCACTTTGGACACATTTCGGTATTTTGGCCATAACTTTGGCTACAGGCATCAGATTTGCGCACTCAACCCCAATTCGGAAAGCTCGTCTCGATGCAGACGTGGGGTCCATGTAGCTTTGCTTGATGGACCTTTCCTTCATCCTCAAATTCCACTGTTTTCCCCGTCAGTTCTTCGTTTTTCGGTGTTTTTTTTTTCAATTTTTGGTAATACTTTATATGCCAATTTAGGATAGGATATGAATCCGATTTGAACTCGGATATTTAGGAGTTATGTGATTTGTTTAGTTATTTTAGAATTAGATAAGTTTTTCTTTTGAACCAAAATTTGCCGATTTGGGCAAATTTGGATAAGAAGATATGTTTTCTAGGTTATGTAGGTTAGTTTTTTTCAAGCTATTTAAACCCGGCTTGCGGGTTGAATTTAAGTCACTGATTATTGAATAATATTTTTTCTTTGAAGTTTCAGAGACTTTCTTCTCTGTTTGTCTTCCCCTTTCTTGTTATTTTGTCAATCCTTTGGTTACTACCGCCCGCAGGTTAATCACTTGCCCGGCGTCAGGTCTACTTAAAATTTTTTTGGATAAATAATTATTTATTTTTATAATAAATTCTTTAATAAGACTTGTTTGGATCACATGCTTTAGTAATTAAATAGATTATTTCTTTTTTTGATTAATATGCGTTTGATTATTTTTATTTTTTTATTTTTTATTTTTTGAATTTTTGATTTTTTTGATGATTTTATTTTATTTTATTTTATTATTATTTTTTTTTTGTAAGACCTAACATGCATGTTATACGAAACATGTTATTTGCAATGCCCAAGATATGCTTGATAAAAATGTATATATAATTTTTTTTTTATAACATCATATATATTAAATTAATTGAAATGTTTTTTTTAGAAGTATTGTTGAGATTCGTGTCGTTCTTTTATTTTGAGTTTTTACTTGTCACCCCTGAATATAGCGAAATCACTTGTCACCCCCTCATTTTTTTAATAATACCTCATAACCTCTTAGTTTATTTTTATCTTACTTACTACCACCCAGACCAAACTTTTATGGTTTAATTTGGCTTAGATATAAAACCTCAGGTTAAATTATATAATTTATGAAAAGTGGCCTTTATGACTCTTTCGTATGTCATATTCATTCCAATCGGTTATTTATCACATTCTTTCGAGTGAAATTTAACAACTCAAAATTTATACTATATATTCAATTTTGGTTGTTGATGTATTTGAAATATTTTTTTAATGCGAATCTAAATATTCTATTTTACTTTGAATGTCTTACAAATATTTAAATCCGCCTATGCGAGCATAGCCGGTCCCAAGCCCGGATAAAGGGTGAGGGTTGCGGTAGGTTGACAGCCAGCGTAAAACTTTGTCACTCTTATGATATAGATTCTCTAATATATACCGTTGGGACGTGCTCACCTAGGCACACGCTACATCGGCACCTGGATGTAGTGTTAAATGAGCAAGGGGTTTCATTACATCGCCACCCGGGTGTGATAGAGTATAGGCAAGGGTTCCCACATCATGGACAGGTGTGGGTAAAGAATTTAGTCCCGCCACATCGGCGCCCGGATGTGGTGTTAAATGAGCAAGGGTTCTCGCATCTTAGTAGACGGGTGCGAGTAAAGAAATTAGTCCATGAGAGTGAGAGTAGGATTAGGATTGGTAGTTGGAATATAGGATCTTTGACAGGAAAATCTATGGAGTTAGTTGACACTCTAAAAAGGAGGAGTATAGATATAGTATGTTTGCAAGAGACTAGGTGGATAGGAAACAAGGCTAGAGAGATTGGTAACAAAGGTTATAAATTATGGTATTGTGGAGGGGATAAACATAGAAATGTTGTGGGTATAATTATGGAACCAAAAATGAAGGACAAAGTGGTTGAAGTGAAAAAGGTAGGAGACAGGATTATACATTTGAAGATAGTGTTGGGAAAAGAAATAATTAACATAGTGAGTGTGTATGCCCTCAAGTAGGCTTAGGAGAAGAAGATAAGGTCAAGTTTTGGGAAGATTTGGATATTGTAGTTCTAGGGATTCCAAGTGAACAAGAGCTTTTTATTGGGGGTGATCTTAATGGACATGTAGGTAGACTTAGTGATGGCTACGAGCAAGTGCATGAAGGTTATGGATATGGCAACAGGAATGAGGAAGGAAAATCTATATTAGATTTTGTTTTGGCTCATGATTTGGTGTTGACCAACACTTGCTTTAAAAAAAGGGAATCACACTTGATTATCTTTAAGAATGGGGGTAATTGTAGCCAAATTGACTTTCTTGTTATGAGAGGAAGGGATAAATGTATTTGTAAAGATTGCAAGGTTATATCTGGAGAAGCATTAACCACACAACATAGGTTGGTGGTGTTGGATGTGAAGAAAAAGGCATAGTTAAAACAGAAATGAGGGTTAAGCAAAGTAGGATTAGATGGTGGGCGTTAAAAGGAACCAACCAATTAGCATTTAAGGATAAAATATGGGAAGAAAGAAGCACAAATGTGAAAAATGATGCAAACACCTTATAGAAGGAGATGTCAAATCGTATTGAGAAAATAGGAAGTGAGCTCCTAGGGGTCTCTAAGGGACTGGGACCTCGACCACAGGAATCATGGTGGTGGAATGAAGAAGTTCAAAAGGCTTTTAAAGAGAAAAGATATTGGTATAAGAAATTACCCACAGCTGAGGATGGAGAAGTCTTTGAAACGTATAAAAAGACAAAAAAGGAGGCCAAGAAAGCGGTTAGCGAGGCCCGAGGTAAATCCCTAGCTGATTTATACCAAAAGATAGGGACACAAGAAGGGGAAAAGGAAGTATACAAGATAGCAAGGCTAAGAGATAAAAAAGGGAAAGACTTGAACCAAATCAAGTGCATTAAGGATAAGTCTAAACAGGTCTTGACAGAAGATAAGGAAATCAAGGAAAGATGGAGAAACTACTTTGATCACTTGTTCAATGCAAGTCATGAGGATAACTTTACGGATTTTTATGCATCAACGATAGAAAGGAACTTTAGCTATACACGTAAGATCAGGCCTAGCGAAGTCAAGGAGGCACTGGGAAAAATAAAGGCTGGAAAAGCTTGTGGCCCAGATGGTATCTCGATTGAAGTTTGGAAGTGCCTTGGAGAAGTAGGGGTAGAGTGGTTAACCAATCTCTTTAACTCTATCTTAAAAAGGGGGAAAATGCCAGACGATTGGAGAAAGAGCATTTTGGTTCCTATTTATAAGAATAAAGGAGATATTCAAAATTGCACCAACTACCGTGGTATTAAGTTAATGAGTCATACGATGAAACTCTGGGAGAGGGTAATACAGCATCGACTCAGGTATATCACGAAGGTGTCAAAGAACCAATTTGGTTTTATGCCAGGTAGATCCACAACAGAAGCCATTTTCCTATTAAGAAACTTGATGGATATCTATAGAGAAAAGAAGAAGGATCTCCATATGGTTTTTATTGACCTAGAGAAAGCATATGATAGGGTACCAAGACAAGTCCTTTTGTCGGTATTGGAGATGAAAAACATTCATGTAAAATATATAAATTAAGGATATGTATGAGGGAGCGGTTACAAGTGTGAGAACAGTAGGAGGCGATACGGAGGAGTTTCCTATAACAGTGGGTCTATATCAGGGATCGGCCTTGAGCCTATACTTGTTTACCCTAGTAATGGTTGAATTAACTAGTTATATCCAAGATGACATCCCATGGTGTATGTTGTTTGCAGATGATGTTGTCATAGTGGATGAGACTAAAGATGGAGTAAATCAAAAGCTAGAATTATGGAGAAACACTTTAGAAAGTAAAGGCTTTTGGTTAAGTAGAAGTAAGACATAATATATGCACTGTAATTTTAGTCTAAGTAGGAAAGATGAAGGAAAAGTGAAACTAGGGGGGGTGGTAGTGCCCAAGGTTAACCATTTTAAGTATTTAGGTTCCATTTTCCAGGATGATGGGATGATAGATGAAGATGTAACCCATAGAATCAAAGCTGGATGGTTGAAATGGAGAAGTGCCACAGGGTGTTATGTGATAAAAAGATGCCTAACAAAATAAAGGAAAAATTTTATAGGACGGTAGTTAGACCTGCTATGCTATACAAGAACGAGTGTTATGCAACTAAAGTTCAACATATGCATAAGATGCATGTGGCCGAAATGAGGATGTTAAGATGGATGAGTGGTCATACAAGATTGGACAAGATTAGAAATGAACACATCCGACAGAAGGTGCATGTTGCACCAATTGAAGATAAAATACGAGAAGGGCGTTTAAGATGGTTTGGACACATACGCCGAAGACCCCCAGGTGCTCCAGTTCGAAAATGTGATAGTTTACTTGTAGAAGGTAAGAAGAGGGGTAGAGGTAGGCCTAGGATTAAGTGGAGAGAGGTGGTGTCTAAGGACCTACGTATGTTAGATATTGAGCCGAATCTTGCTCTTGACAGAGGGACATGGAGACAAAGAATTCATATAGCCGACCCCGCCTAGTATAGGATTACCGATAAGTCGGCTGAAAGGTTTTCCTTCATTAACTAAGCTTTGTTTGTAGGGATACTGTTCCGCTTCTAACATCCCAATCTCTCATAGAATTATCTGTTGTTATTATTATTTATTTATGTATTTTTTATTTTTCATTTTATTTCATTTTATTTCAGTTTATTTCATTTCCTTTAATTTTATTTTTCTTTTATATTTGAGAGCGACATGAAAACAGAGAATCCATATAGCCGACCCCATCTAGTATGGGATTAAGGCTTAGTTGTTGTTATTGTTGTTGTTGTTGTCGTCGTCGTCGTCGTCTTACAAATATTTATTTTTTGATGCATGTCATTAAAATTAATAAAAATATAGGTTAATCTCATATTTTCTTTGTTTATAAATTAAACATAAAGTTTTACTTGTAACCTCCAATAAAATCATAATTTACTTATAAACCTTTTTATTAGTCATGAGTAAATTTCAACCATGAAAAGAAAAATGATATTTTTGTCTTTTATTTGATTTTTTGAAGTGGTTTAAAAAAAATTCAAGACCTTTGGTTGGGTGAACTAACTTAGAGGGGGCAAGTAGAATAAAAATAAAACATGGGTTATGGGTATTATTGAAAATTGAGGGGTGATAAATAATTTTGATATATTTTAGGGGGTGGTAAATAAAAACTCTTCTTTATTTTACATGTAATAGTTACAATCATAAATTTATTTTTTAAAATATTTAATAGTCAAATATTATATTACCTATCTGTTTCCAACTTTTTTTGAGGGGAAAATAATACAAAAATGAAAAACATAACATGATTCTATGCTTACACCAAAATATAATAAGAATGACTATTCCACCTCATTCCACTTATTCCCATTCTCACATATTCACACTTCTAGTCTCATGTCTTGTTCCTAACCATTCCATCTCACCAAACAAGACTATGACCCTGGTGGCTCGGTTAGAATATCAAAGATGATTATTTTATTACTGACAGCTAGAAAAAAACACTTGTTTCATATTAGGCATATATATTGATACAGACAATATTTAGCCCCCTTCATAGGGTTAGAACACAATCAAAATAAATCCAAGAATCAAAAGTACTTTTGTAAAATATGTTTACAATTACTTTATACGTCCAAGAGTTCATAAAATAAGATATCTAAATAATTTAAGTCATAAATATAATATGGTGTCCAAATCATTTACACAATGAAGCAAATATACACGTATCTAGATTCCAAGAACATGCTTTGGGTTTTTGACACCGAGCAGAATAGTGATTAACCTTCAGGCGGTGGTAACCAGGGGATTGGCAAAAGAACAACAAAGGGGAAGACAAACAGAGAAGAAAGTCTCTGAAACTATAAAAGAAAAATATTATTCAATAATCAATGACTAGAATTCAACCAACAAGCCGGGTTTAAATAGCTTGAAAAAAACTAACCTAGATAGCCTAGAAAACCTATCTTCTTATCCAAATTTGCCCAAATCGGCAAATTTTTATTCAAAAGAAAAACTTATCTAATTCTAAAATAATTAAATAAATTAGATAACTCCTAAAAATCCGAGTTCAAATCGGATTCATATCCTATCCTAAATTGGTATACGAATTATTACCAAAAATAGAAAAAAACACCAAAAAATGAAGAAGTGACGGGGAAAACAGTCAAATTTGAGGATGAAGGAAGGTTCCATCTAGCAAAGCTGGATGAACCCCACGTGGACGTCGAGACGAGCTTTCCGAATTGGTGTTAAGCGCGCGAATCCGATGCCTGTAGTTAAAGTTATGGCCAAAATACCAAAACATGTCCAAAGTGCTCCCTAATTCTGGACTTGGCTTGATCACCTTCCGCCTTTATGTCGGTCCGCCAAGTTGTGGTATGCCAAAACTCTCATGGTGCAATCAGATAGTTCGGCATCGTCTGACTCGGGCTGTCCTGCTTCAATTTTCAAAAAAGTAATAATTTGGCAATTACTTTTACTTCAGTATGAAGATGGTTTTATAATATAATTATAGCTAAAAAACATTAATTAAGTCCCAAGGGTATTTACCTTATTAGCACAAAATAATATATGGGGTTTTTGGTTGTACACCCTCTAAAGGTTAGAAATTACTTAAAATACCATTATAAAAATAATATTTACTTATATACCCCTAAAAATCAGCTTTTATTGCTTATACTACCTTGTGGTTAAGTTGACACTTGACAGTGTAAATCAACGAATAAAATAAGGGCAAATTACTAAAGTAGGTTTGCTAATATACACCCTCTAATTTTTTTTAAATAGAGGCTCTGGGTCTTGGGTTAACTGGTTGAATCGTCGGGTTATTTTGGTCAATGTTAGATTAATAAAATTATTTGTAAAAATATAAACTATTTCTTAATGTGTAATAATATATAATATTAATTAATTATTAGTTATAAAATAAATAACTTGAAGGAAAAAACAAATTGTTAATACCTTAATTGGAAATAAAACTGTTAGTTCCGTCGGGGCTGTTGTGTGGTTAGTTGTAACTCTAGTTTTCCTCTCAAGAAATCACACAAGCTCTCACATACACACTCACAAAATCAAGACAAAATAAGCAAGAAGAGAGGAGACACAAAAGTTTGGTAAGCCAGTTCGGCTTCCATGTAACACCAGCCTCTCTACTAAGGCAGATGCGACACCAACTAAGTCAGGAGTGCACCCAACCCATAAGCTGTTAAATTTATGACCTAGTAACAGTAATAATTATTCTAATAACATGATTAATACACAATCTTTTAAATGTCATACAGAGTTTTACAATAGGCGGAAGAAATATAAAAGTCTAAACATAAATTAAACAAAGACTTTATCCAAGTCTGGTAGGTCAGAGCCATCTACACTCTCTCTCGTGGTAACCTGCGCCAATATTTCACTTGAGTGAGAATCACTATACAAGGAGAATACATGTATATATATATATATATATATATATATATATATATATATATATATATATATATATATATACTGAGAATATAGAAAATCCTGAAATAATACTAATCACATGCATTATCTTGAAATCAGTTAATATGCCAAGCGTTTAGAAAACCTAGATAAATTTAATCATAGACAATCACAACATTATATCATGAATACAATGAGTAATACTAAAAATGTCCATTCGGACTCAATCAACGCCATAACCCCCAGTCGGACTCAATCAATGACAGTAGGGTGGACAAGTGTAGTATCACATCATGAACATAATTTAGGCCTCATATCGATCTTGTATGCACCCCTACTTCAATACTCCTGAATAATACCATATACATATATAGGCGGCCTCATCGCACGCCATAGCCTTACGGTCCAACCATTTCAGCTAATTTAATATGTACAATTGCCTTACGGTCCAACCATTTCAGCAATTGTAATATATACGTGTACCGAACACCCCACTGGTATAGGAAGGGTTTTTTTTATTTTTAAAAAAGAAATTTTCCCTAACTGGTACCGTACTCTCTGGCTCTATCACTAAGCCACCTCTGGTATAAACGAGTATGTCTACGTAAGGTGCAAATCTATCGATATTTACTATCATTTCTATTGTTATTGTAACGCCCCGACCCGATCCAGGGACCTCGGGCACGTGTGCAGACCGGCCGTAGCCGAGTAGAGACGGGTCGCACTCGGATACAAGGCCTAAGTGTGTAAGCAGATAATGCAAATAAACATCTTATTTTATTCAAAATAAACAGAGTTTCAGCGGAAAATAAATATCAAGGGTTCAAATACCCTACAAATACCAGGCCCTATGGGGACCTACAAAAACATAATATCTCACTCAAAACAAGAAATATAGATAAGGTCCTCGGACCCCTGCAAATCACCCGACCCACGATCGGCTCAGCTCCTGCGTACTAGAGTTCTTCGCCTCAGGATCTGTAAACAGGAAGAAAACAAGTGCATGAGCTTTCGAATGGAAAGCTCAGTAAGTACCCCTACGGGGTTCAAGAAAATGTGATATCAATAAATCATGAATATCAAAATCAAACTCGGGGCACGCCCCTCATAACAAACCCTAGGAGTCTATCACAAAAATATCAAGGGTTCGACTCCTAGCTAAGAGTTCCAATGGAAGCTCCTCAAACGTCTCCCCTGGTCAGTACCATCAGCGAACCTGCTGAGAAAACGACCATCCGGTCGCTAAGGCCCTCGGGTCGTATGTCGATAGCGCCACCTCTCTCTCATGTCGACATGGTCAGTGATCGACCCCACTGACTGGCAGGAACAACCAGAGTATCGATCCCTCTGGCATGGCAATGCCGGAGCATCAGGGTGTCCCGTCCCTGAATGTCCGCGAAAAGGAGCTCACCTGCTCCACTGAATCCGGGACGAAGAACAGAGCACATAAGGATTCCAACATCCCAAAACAATCAAACATGCTAAAGATAGATTCCAACAAAATCATAGAAGCATGTATGAAAACAAAACAATATGTCACGATAACGACATGTCAATAAAATCTCCGAAGAGAGGAAACAAGGCAAGAGCACTTACTTACACGATCATGCAAGCAAGAATCATCAACAAGTCAAAGAACCAATCAATAAACGACTGGGGTACAAGGCAGAAGTACTTACCTAAAGTCACAAAGTCTCGTGCTCCACGGGACTTCCCGATGCATCAAAGTCGATACCTGGTAAGATAAACCTATTCTCAATAAGCTATAGGTCTATGAGCAATAAATCTACTATGCATGCTCTCATGGACCTGAGTTCTACTTGCGAGCCCTCCGTTGCGTTCCCGTGTCATTTTACCTTAAATGACTAAGCCTATTATTTCCATTTCAAAAATCTGATTACTAGTTCATATAAATATCACCGATCTCTTTTACCACAAAAGAAGTTGGGTTTGCGGTTAGAGCTTACAAGGCCCATGAGAGAGGTCTCTAGTTCGAATTCCCTCTCCTACAACCTCCTCATTTTCCTTTTTATTTAACAATTTCTCTTGACTAGCCATCCTCTATTCCTGACTAGACCCAACCCATTTTAAGACTTGGTTAGCCTATTCTTCTTGGCCCAATTCATCTTACTTATTTGAGCCCGTTAATCTTATTTGATTGATTCAAATCAAATTTGGATTGATCCTACTGGTCCATGTTGATTAGTCCAAATTAGTTATTCAAGTCTTACTTGCTAGTTGACTAACCGGTTTATTAAGTTATACCCAATCAAAACGATCAGATTTAACCATTAATGATCTCATCATCAATTTCCCCATCAGCCCCTTAGTTTGATTACTCTAATTAGTCAAATATGCTTAATTAATTCAACTAATTAATCATCAATTTATCCATTCCACCAAGCCCATGTGACTATCTTATCATTTGATTAAGGTTGGCCCAAGCCCATCCCTGGCTGGGCCCATTTCCTCTTCTTGATTCAACCTTCACCATACTTGACCCCTTTTAACTTAATTAAAACAATTAGTCAAACTAGACAATTAATCCCATACCTATTAATCATTTAATCTATTAATTAATCTAATCATTTATTAGATTAATAACTAGATTAAAAACTATACTTAGTTAATAATTAGTGAAAATCTAATGACTTGTCACAATGAATAAAATATGATAATTCATAATTAGTTAATAATAAACTGAATTTATTATCAAATATTATTTAAACTATTATCTCCCTCTCTCTTATCTTTCTCTGTCTCTCCTTCATTCTCTCTCCAGACCGAGACCTCGCCGGAGTGACAGAGGTGCTCCAGCCTCTCCGTGGCCGCCGGCGACGCTTTCAGTAGTCGGCATCGATCCCGCCGTGGAGCCCGCACCGACCGGCGGCGGCTTCCTGGCTGCAGTCTCCTCCTGGACAGCAACTCCCTCGCCCACCGCCCCTTTGCCGTCGCTCCCGGCCGGAATGTCTTCAGCGCCGCTCCGCTCACTGACGGCTCCTCCCCTTTCCCTCCCTCTCTCGATTTCGTATTTACTACATGTATGCATGGACAGAGCTTGGCTAAACGAGAGAGAAGCCTTACCGGACGTCTGCGGTTCGAGGGCGAGATCTCCGGTGGCCAGTGTCGCTCCAAACGTTCTCCGGTGATCACGGTGGCGTCGCTCGAGTCCAACAGCCGCTGGCAGACAGGGAACAGGGAGGAAGAAGGCTCGGTGGCGCTGCTGGTTTCGGTGGTGGTGGTGGTTGAGGGCTCTTTCACTCTCCTGGCCGGTTCTTATAGGGGGCTGAGAGATGGATTGCGGTCCTTGATTGCAATCATGCATGCAATCATCCCCTCCCATTTTCCATGTATGTTGTTTTCCTTAAACGGAGAACAGATTTCGCGGTGGAGGCGCGCCCTCGTGGTGGTTGGCAGCAATGAAGAAGAAGCACAGTAGCTGCCTCGAGATCGATCATCGCTGGATCCTGTAGCTCAGAGATTGTCCGCATGGTGGGGGCGCCTCCATCTTAATCTTCACTAACGGAACGGACGGCCGGATTGGTGCTTCGAGATCTGATCGCTTTAGATCTCCAAATCCCATCCGTTTATTCCATCTAATAAAATCTTCAATTGATTTGCTCGTGGCATTTTGCAAATAGACCCCTGTACTTTTCCAATTTATTCTCAGGGCCTCCCTCTGAGAGAAGATGGCAAACTTTGAGCAAGTCCTCCTTCCTTTTACTTTCACATCCAGGTCCTTCGTGCAGAGAGGACCACAATTACTCTCCAGTCCTCAATCTTTAAAAAAAAATCACCAATAGGTCCTTGGCAGGCCTAACACTATTCAATTTCAATAATTTGAATTATTGTCCCCCTTCCTTTTTGATTAAATCCAATCTTACTAACCTAGGTCTTTCCTTAATTAATAAAATCAGATTGATTTAATTAATTAATCCCACTTCCTTTCTTAACCCAATCAATCATCCATTACATTTACTAATTTATGAATTGATTTATCCCTTCCTCATAAGTCTTTTCATTCCCCAAAATGCCCTTGGACTTTTATTAAAATTCCCAAAATACCCCTTGGCAGATTTTAATTACTAATTAATTTAGAGGAAAACTTTTAAATCCTTTATTTCACATTGTAAAATCTTGGATTTTACAGTTATGTTCATATTCTCTAATCATTCTTCACATGTATATTCAATTCAACAGTACAGGAACAGAATAATACACTTGTTAGTAATATAATCATGTCAATAAAACTAGCGTCATATTACAAACTCCGAAATAAAACTCATGTAAATCATTTGAGTAAAACGATGATAAAACCCAATTATAAATATATCCAAATATAGTGTAATCACTCACATGAGGTCCTTCGCTATTTAAAATTGGCTGGATCCTCCTACGTGATTCTCTACTTGTTTCCTTGTCCTATACAAATATAAGAAATATATTTAAAATATTTGGATATATTTTAGAGATTCTTCCCCTCTTCTAATCTACAGCATAGCTAGAGTTAAGGTATCTTTATGCTTGCCGAGCCGATCCCGGGACCTGCCTAAGACGATTAATGGGCCGACTTAGAATGAGACGCGGCCCCAATCTTGGGATACAAGGCCTAAGTGTGTAAGCAGATAATGCAAAATAACAACTTAATTTATTCAAAATAAATAGAGTTTAGCGGAAATAAATAACAAGGGTTCAGGTACCCTACAAATATCAGGCCCTAAGGGGACCTACAAAACATAACATCTCTCAAAACAAAAGATGTAGACAAGGTCCTCTGACTCACAGAAATCACCCCACTACGATCATTTCGACTCCAAATTACTCAGTGTCCTGCGTACTGCGCGGGATGCAGAGGACAGGAGAAAACAAGTGCATGAGCTTTGAATGAGAAAGCTCGGTAAAAAACCTACTGCGGGGTCAAGAAAATATGATATCAAAAGACATGAATATCAAAAGCAAACTCGGGGCACGCCCCTCAAAACAAGCCCTAGGAGTCTATCACAATAAAATAGCAAGATCGTGACTCCTTGCTAAGAGTTACAACGGAAGCTTCACAAACGCCCCGTCGGCCACCATGGTCACAACCTGCGAGAAAACGACCATCCGGGTCACGTCTCTCGAATTCGTATGTCGATAGCGCCACCTATATCTCATTATGGCATACTGGTGATCGACCCCCATTTGGCAAGGACATCCGAACACTCTCCCTGCGGCTAGGAGTGCGAACGTCGAGGTGTCCGTCCCCTAACGCCTCAAAATCCGGGAGCTCACCGCTCCATAATCCGGGAGCTAAGAACAGTACAAGTAGGGATCCCAACATCCCCAAAACCAATCAAACATGCTATATATGGATTTCAACAAAATTCATGGAAGCATGTATGAAACAAATATGTCACAACAAAGACATAAAAATAAAATCCCTGAAGGGAGGAACAAGGCATGATCAACATGCAATAACAAAGTCAAGAATACTCGTCAAAGAGTAAGGGTACTAGGCCGAAGTACTTACCTAAAGTCACAAAGTCTCGTGCTCCACGGGACTTCCCGATGCATCCAAGTCGATACCTGGTAAGATAAACCTATTCTCAATAAGCTATAGGTCTATGAGCAATAAATCTACTATGCATGCTCATTCCGCCCAAGTCCGCTTAGTGGGCCTTCCTTCCTCTTGGTTGAACCCAACCCCCAAATCGAGCCCATTCCGCGAAGTCCAAACTTAGTTAATTAAAATCATTAAATCAACCTAACTCCAGTTTTAATTAAATCCTTAGATTTAATTAATCTTGAAATCATCTAAACAGGGTTCAATTAATTAATTCAATAAACTTTAGAATCAATTAACCCATCATCAATCATTTAAATAATTTAATTAGTCTTTAAAACTAACCATGGTTCGTTTGATTAATTCAATTAATCCAAAAATGAATTCCACCATTGAATTATTTAATCAACTATTAAATAATTCAATTACTTCTATTTAAACCTAGAACTATAGTTCAATCTAATAATTCAGCAAATCTTTGGAATTAATCCAACCATTAAATCATTTAATCGCTCATTAAATAATTTACTTATTCTCAGATTTAATCAAGCCATAGTTCCAATTAAATAATTTAGTCCATCTTAGAACTAGCAACTATAGTTCCATTAAATCATTTAATTAAACCCAGAACTATCTAATTAACCCTCTAAATAAATAAATCAAACCATAGTTCATTTAATCCCATAAAACAGTTCCTCTTAATTGAGCCTACAAACACCACTCAATAACATTTAATGTCATCAAAATAAATCAACATAAGGAGCCCACAATCTAGTCCTCAACTCACTGTCCATGATCCCACTCTAACAAGATCTTAGAACCTCAAAGGATTAACAACTACACAAAGACCATCACTAGCCAAACCATTACTTATGTTAATCCACCACTCGCTTACTATGTAATCCATTAGCTAGTTTGGTAAAGAATCCAACGAACTTTATCTTATACCAAGCCATAACTAAACTATCATCTCCATATATGCAGGATTGGGTTCAAGCAAATCCAAGAAGAAACACACTACTCATGCTTATCTATCAACAAATCCTCAATTCTAAGGGCAAGTAAAACTCACCAGATTACACGAATCGGCGGTGGCAAAGACGTGAACAGCCTCGGAGAAGCGTGGCCAGGCATAAGCTCCTCCACCAGTGTACCCGGAGTTCCGACGTGACGACCGCCTTCAAAGTAGGACCGGGCTTCTCTCTATCACTGGACCAGTGGACGATCGCCACCAAGCACGACTCACTGTGCCTTCAAAAACTCTGCCTCCTCAGCAGCGGCCGGAATCCGAGAAGGAGACGATCAAGATTGGTTCTAGGGTTTTCGGACCCCTTCTCCTCTTACCCATATATATATAATATTATCATTGTGTCCATCAATGAAAAAATAAATCTTCCAGGTCATACTATCTATTTACCTTGATTTGATTTTCATTCCTATCCCTTATATATATATATATATATATATATATATATATATATCAAATCTTGCTATCCCATCAATCAATCTTTTGAGATTCATGGATTTCATCTATTAACCGATTTCAATCTGTCATTTATTTATTTATTAACTCAACTAAATTCAATTTCCAGTTTTTTTTTTTTTTTTAAACATTCTAAATTTTGGATGACATCTATCCATCATAATATAACTTTTACAGGTTTACACATAAATCCTTACCTTTTAAACACTTTTACATGCAGGTCCTTATTTGAGAGAGAGAGGACAAATTTCCTTCAAGTCCTCAAACTTTCTAGAATTACAGATGGGTCCTTGGTAGGCTAAACACTATTCAAATTCATAATTCAAATTATTCACCCCCTTTCCTTATTGGTTAATTCAATCATGCCATTCTCAAGACCTTCCCGATTTAATTAAATCAATTTTAATTTAATTAATTTAACCTTACTTCTTTACTTAGTCCAATCATGATCCATTTAAAGAACTTTCCAAGTTTAATCATTCATTAATTAAAATAAATAATTTATGAAATAATATTCTCTCTAAACTCCCTTATGTCCATTTACCATAATGCCTTTGGAGTTTTATCTAAATCCCCAAAATATCCTTTGGCAAATTTTAATTAAATAAGCAATAACTTAGGGAAAATTTAAATCCTTTATTTTACTACTAAAATCTTGGATTTTACATATACACTAACTATGTAATTATGCCTAGTCATTATTTTAATCCATCTATAATGACCCATATATATCGTATCTTTAAAAATTCCATTCACCACATAATCATATAGATTAAAAGAAAACACATCTTGATTACAACTAATTCTTGTAACAATTATACAAACAATACTAACTCTATTTCCTTTTTATTTAATGGAATTCTCTAGAACAATTAACAACAGATCAATAAGCGAACCATAAACTACATGGAATAATTAACTCCTAACCACTTAACAATATGCAAGCATTTCAACACCATAACTGCAGGTTTTAAAACCTTTATGTACAAGAATTTCATATGTCAAAATACAGGTTTTTATGCGGAAACTACTGCAATTTATTTGTAGAGTTTTGACAGCTTCCGCAGTTCGAGGAACCATCCATATCTCTCAATCCAGAAGTCCGATTTGATCTAGGGTTCGTTGGAAAGTTCTTTTCCTACCCTTTCTAACGGTATATTATACACCCTAATCCGAAGGATATAAAGGATCAAAAAGGTCCCTTGAAGCTGACGGCTTAGAACTGAAAAAACTGAAAACTGCAATTTACACTTAAAGTTCCTAATTAACTATAATGCAAAACATCACTAAATCCTTGTCCTCAAACTTCAGGTAATTTCCCTTCTAATAGTAAGTTCAAATAGTAATTTACTAACAAGCTAAAGGTTATATATACACTTAGCATATAAACTCACTGGATTTCTACAGACCTGCGGCCTTAAGTTTTCCTTCAATACTATACACGATTACAATTAACACAAACATAATAGATCACTAATTCATGGTTTAATGTGCCCTCATTATTATTACCTCATTTCTATTGAACAACCGATAGCGACTCCCCAAGTTATTTAAGTGAAAATGTCCATTAATTTACCCGAGCATGTATTGTAAGTACCCTTAGGCATTCAAGCAAATACCTAATGAACAAGTTTCCAAGTCGTGGATGTTTCATGATAGTACACCACTGATCCCTTCTTTATTTTATACAAATGCAGCTCTAATAACAAGTTATACTTCATGAATCCCTTTACACATCCCCATGTTAATCACTTCATTAATAGCTCACCAATTAACATAAGTAATGTACTAACAAAACCTTACTGAAATAGATATCCTTCATGCACTAACTAATCCACTAATTTCTAAGTACAACTCTTAGTTCATAATTTCACACAACCTACACAACCATTGATATGCTAAAGCTTACTAGTGAAACAGTTCAAGCACTTTTCTTCTCCATAAACTCTTCATCCAAACTTAGCTCTTCCTGGCCTCTCTCGGTTCTGTTGTTCTTGATCACATGAGCTCGTACTCCACCAAACAGCTGATAGCCTTTTCCGTTGAAACTTGAGTCTACGGTTGGAGCATCACAGTTGTTCTTCTCTTTCAATTCAAGGCTTGGATCCGAAGCTCTTTCACGACTTAAAGAAAAGAGGGAAATTTCAAGACCTAACTGAGAGGCTAGAGAAGAGAGAAATTTCAAGACCTAACTGAAAGGAGAGAGGGAGGTTCAATATTTAAGTAGTATGGTTCTCATATAACGTCGGGCAGGATAGCGATTATCCCGCGGGCTAGCCGGATCCAAGAACCGCAAGGAAGAACAAATGAAGAACCAAAAGAACCAGAGAAAATACTCTGAAATTCAGGAAAATATTTTTATTCAGAATTCAATAATGAAAAACTAACCCACAAGTCGGGTTAAATAACCTCAAAAGATTAACCTAAAAACCCTATCACCTTATTTAAATTTGCTAAAATTGACAAATTATTATTTAAAACTAAAATTATCCAAATTTAAAACTCTAAACAAATAAGATAACTTCTAAAAATCCAAGATCAAATCAGATTCAAATCCTATCCTAATTTGGCATATGAAAAATTACGAAAAATAAAAAAAAGACCGAAAACCCTAATTTTGCGGATAAAATATTTCTAAAAATAGAAAAAAAATAAAATAAAATTATCTTAAATATGACGTCCCCACATCGTGTACGCCGCAAAGAGCTTTCCGAATTGGCGTCAAACACGCGATTCTGATATCGGTAGCCAAAGTTATGGCCAAAATACCTAACCACACCCAAAACCGACCCAATCTTGGAATTGACTCGATAACTTCCCATTTTTATGTTAACCTGCCAACCCAGCAACATTTGACTTGAGCCTCCTGTATCAGTCACCCCGGGTTGGAAAGAACTCGACCCCGAGTTCGACTGCACCTCTGTTGGTAGGTCTGGATCTCCGTGCTTGATCTCGCTCAAAACCCTAGAGACAGAAAGTAGGTTAGTAGTGTTGGTTACTGAGCCAAGAGGATTTTCCTCCCATTGGGATGTCAACACAACGCTAGCCTCATCATCTTCATAGATGGGCTCACCAATCTCCTCCTCAGACTCAGTAATTTCCTCCTCGTAGTCATCATGGATGGGTGAGATCACCTCCTCCGCATCATCGTTGAAGATGGGCAAGATATCCTCCTCCGCATAATCGTTGAAGATGGGAGAGATCTCCTCCTCTTCATCATCGTCGTAGATGGGTTGGTAGATAGGTTGGCCAAACCTCTAATCGCTATAATTATGGTGTTGGACTTCCTTAGCAGGAAACTACCCACGACAACCACGATCAAAATCGATTGCCGCCAGACGAATTGATAATTTCTTGACTTGCCTCTGCAAATCCTTAATCATCAAGCGTTGGGTTAACTCCGCGACTTGCCTTTGTAGATCCTTATTCATCGTCTCGGGGAGCTCAGGTCACAGTACTTGACTTCCTCAACCAGAACCTATCCAACCTGATGACCATGACCACCAATCATTGATGTCGATGATGATGCTTCCCAGGAAGATGATGAGCTCTGGTACCAAATGACGCCGGGCAGGATAGCGATTATCCCGCGGGCTAGCCGGATCCAAGGACCGCAAGGAAGAACAAATGAAGAACCAAAAGAATCAAAGAAAATACTCTGAAATTCAGGAAAATACTTTTATTCAGAATTCAATAATGAAAAACTAACCCACAAGCCAGGTTAAATAGCCTCAAAAGATTAACCTAGAGACCATATCACCTTATCTAAATTTGCTAAAATTGACAAATTATTATTTAAAACTAAAATTATCTAAATTTAAAACTCTAAACAAATCAGATAACTTTTAAAAATCCAAGATCAAATCGGATTCAAATCCTATCCTAATTTGGCATATGAAATATTACCAAAAATAGAAAAAAAATGAAAACCCTAATTCGGCGGATAAAATATTTCTAATAATAGGAAAAATAACTAAAATTCTCTTAAATATGATATCCCATGTCGTGTGCGCCGCAAAGAGCTTTTCAAATTGGGGTCGAACGCGCGATTCTGATATCGGTAGCCAAAGTTATGGCCAAATTACCGAACCACACCCAAAACCGACCAAATCTTGGAATTAACTCGATAACTTCCCATCTTTAAGTTGACCCGCCAACCCAACAACATTTGACTAGAGCCTCCTGCATCATCATACCTGCCAAACTTAAATAAAACCCATCCCTTAAATTGTCACTTTCTCAAGTGGCTGTGTTAGACTTTATTTCTTCTTTGTTATTACAAATCCCAAATGGTAAGGTTGGGCCCAACAAGCCAAGAGATGATGGCCCAACCTTTCACTATCTGTTTGTTTCCTTTATAATCTATATTATTTCTATATTAGTTTTATTAATCATCCCTAATTTGTTATCTGGAAATTAACCGATAATTATAAAGAAAATCAGGGCGTTACATTCCAAGCCTATGTCTGGGGGCCAAGCCCAGAGATAACAATCCACTAAAAGAGAGGTAGAAACATGAGTTCAAACCCTTTGTCACTCATCTCCCTTAACAATATAAGCACCCTTACTCAAGATTGACTGATGACCACTATCACCCTCACCCAAAGGGACTCTCCGGTAGCTCATCCTAAATCTTCAGAGCTCTGGTCTTATATAGACATCTTCCTGTCACCAAGGTAGAACCTGCCTCTTTTAGGATCTCTAAAATCTTCGCTGCTACTAAATTGGACACCTTCCAAATTTTGTCGTTGCAACTCCTGTTGCAACCTAGCTTACAATGTGGCCCGACTGCTAACTAATTAAGGGTGCATCTTTGAGTTGCTCTACCACCTCAAAACCCTCCAACCCTCTGACGTTGGGCGTGGTAGTGATTAACCCGCAGGCTAGCCGGATCCAAGGATCGCAAAGAAGAACAGATCAAGAACCAAGAAACCTAGAGAAATATCTCTGAAAGTCAAAGAAATATCATTAATCAAAAACTGAATCCAAAAGCTAGTTCGCAAGCTGGACTAAATAGCCTCAAAACCCTAGAATCTCCCAATATTCAGAATTTTTGTCAAAAATGGCAAAAATCCAAAATTATTGAAATTTAAAATTCAAATCAAACTAAATAAGTAGCCAAAATCCTAGAGCAAATCGAAATCCAATAATGCCATAATTCGAAAGATTAATTATTTCCAAAAATAGCAAAAAAAAAACAACTAAAAACAAAGATTTGAGGGGGAAAGCGACTGATTTTGGCACCAAAAAAGGCATACATAGGGCCTATTCCTGGTAGTTATGTGATGCACGCTGAAACAAGCTTTTCGGATTTAGGTTGAGTGCATAATTCCAACACTTGTAGCCCAAGTTATGGCCAAAATACCGAACCACGACTGAAACACATCGTTTGGCTCAATCCTCCTCCATCACTCTCCTGGTTGTATTTGAGTCGAACTCTGTCGGATCCTTCTGATCACGACCAATGACCACTGGTTGGACTCCTCTTCGTCACATCCGTAGTTCATCAAACTCACACCTTACCAAGGCACGCGAACATCTTCCAAACTTGATCTTCTTTTATCTAAGTTTGGGTTGTACAATCTTCCCATTTTGTCTTCAGAAACTTCCTCCAAATTTGGCCTACATTTACCCAAATTAGGGCCTTCAAAATCTTCATCAATTATTTAACATACCATTAATATTCCTTACCATGTTGGTCTTCAATCTTTACCAAATTAATATGGCGTTCAATCAAATCGCTAATCAACTCTTTAATTAAATCTTCAATCAATCTTCTCCTTTCCATATATGGCCTTCACCCATATCAAATCTCCAATGCAATCTTAGTTCTTTAATCACATCTAGCTGCATCTATTTTAGTCTCTACTGAATATGATCTCTCCCTCCAATTTGAGTGAGTTGCCAAACATATTGTGGCCACCTTCCAAGTTGGGTTGCAATCAAGCTTTCTCCTCAAGTAACGATTTCTCCTTCCAAACTTTGTTGCTGAAATATCTTCTCCAAATTTGCTCCTCATTAACTTGGGCATGCGCTATATTCAACCTTCAATCAAATATGGAATTTTCAATGCTTTGACTTGTCAACCATGCTTTGACCTCGTGCCTTTGTCAACCTTGCCACATCAGCATGTACCACGTCATTATCGTGTCAAGTAATGCCAACCTAACATGCACTTGTACTAACAATCTCCCCCTTTGGCATTATGTGGCAAAACTACTTCTGCTAGACAGCTGCCAGTTACAACTCCTAGTTACAACACCTAACAGGGAACTAACCTGACTGGACCAGACTTGTTACAACACACACTGTGGACTGCAACATAAGACAAATATGGACCAGCACATAACATTCTCCTCCTGTCTTTTACAAAACCCAAAACCACAAAACACTTAATACAGACAAGGGACATGGGTACTACTGGCAAATTTCTCTTGTCAGAATTCTGCCCCTTTGTCGCAGATAATGCCGAAGATTACTTCTGAGCTCCCTCTGAATAGGTCCCTCGGACTAGGCTTTTCAGGTTTCAACTCCCTCTTTCTAAGCATTCAGACATAAACTGAACAAACACGTGTTTGTGTCAAATGATGCCAACAAGGTGATTCAGTACTAACAATCTCCCCCTTCGGAATTATTAGACACAACTACTTAGGACTCGATTTGGAACTCTTTCTAACCCTTTGTGTCTAATGATGCCAAAGCTGTAACGGCCCCAAATTTTTAAATATACAATTGGAAAATTTCAGGAAAATCTCACGAGATTTATTACACTGAAAATGAATAAATTACTGGTAAAACTAAATTAAGAGAAAATCGGGAATTTATGAAGTTAAAATCCAGTCTCGCGACAATTTGCGCCAAAGAAGACCGCATTAGGCCAAGCCAGTTAGACATGAAAGAGTTGGAGATGGAGTGAAGAAAATCATCCCGGTTAAATAATTGGAAGATTTATTAATAAGTAATTAACTTAGATTAATTAGTGAGATACGGGACAAAGATTAAAGTCCTGGTAAAGGTGAGCGGGCTGAGTCAAAAGTCAAAAAAGATGGATTCGGTCGGGTCAAAGATATCACCTGTGATATTATAGTGTTAAATTAAAATATTATACAAATTGTTAAAAAAATAATATATTGAACTAGATAATACTAATGAAATCAAATAAAATATAAAACCTAGTTACTAAGGGGCTGTTTGGTTTCCTGTATTTCAAATTACAGTGTAAGTGTAATTACATGTAACTTAAATTGTTGTATTTTAATTTACATCAAGGTTGTTTGGTTTCTTGTAAATGAAAATGATGTATTTAATTTTCCACTGTGTGGTTTAATGTAAGTTTTTCTAGTAAAGTAAGTGGTGATGTTACCCCTATTATCCATTTTTTATATATATTGGTAAATGTAGGGGTTTTTTGCAAAAAGACACTTAGATTTTGGAAATTTTTGGTAAAAAACGACACATAATTATGTAATTTTTCTTAAAGACCCTTGTAATAATTTTGATAAATTGAGGGGGTTTTCTGTAAAATGACATCAATTTTGGAAAGTCTGTACTGCACCTACACCCTCCAAAAAAAATAAATATTATTTTTTATTTTTTTGGGTTTTACTGCAAAAACACTAAAAAGTTCGGCAATTTTGCAAAAATTCCCCTATAATAAATTTGGTAAATTGAGGGGTTATTTAATCAAATGCTTTTACCACATTTCATTTCACGGCCAATTTGGCCGTAACTTGAAATGCAGCAAAAGTGGCTTGAGATGTAAAACAAGTTACATGTAAGTGAACCTTTTATAGCAAACCAAACACCCAAAAATAAAATTTACCTGTAAGACAAGTTACTTCACAGCTACTTACAGGTAACTAAACAGCCCCTAAATATTATACACCTTTTATGTCATTAGCTTAGATTGGAATTATGAAATTAGTTAAAAGAGATCAAACTAAATAAACCTAGCTGTTAAACCTAAATCAAATAAGCCATTAGCTCTCTATGCTTGGACTCGTTCAGATGAGGGCTGCACTGTGCTCGCGTGAGAGGATAGCGCAAAGGGGGGCTTTTTTTTAATATTGTAAAAAAAAAAAATTAATTACAAAAATACGCATTCTACAAATTTTTTACGAAAATGCGCATTCCGTACCTGAGATTCTGACTCCAATCTCTCTTTTTCAATTTGTGGGCCCCATACATTTAAATATAATAAAAATAATATTAAACAACTAACAAACGCATGAGATATTTGGTTTTTCTTTTTTCATTCTGTGGGTCCCACATTTTTAATATTATGAAAATAATAATTAAAAATTAATTAACGGTGGTTTTGTTTTTTATTTGAAAATTGCAATGTAGAAGATGTTGCCAGACAAAGCGTAGAAATGCCAATGTCGCCATTTGAGCCTCCAGCACATATGAGGGCACTTAATTTGGAAGCAATGTCTGCACCAGAATTCCCCGAATACCCCTCATTATATGTCCACACATTTAGAGGGGTAATGACAGATGGAGAATTGCATGTAGGCATGCAATTTCAAAACAAAGATGATGCTGTAACAACGATTAAGCATTATTGCTTACTAAAGTCGGTGGAATATAAGGTAATCGAATCTGATCCAACTCGGTATTCAGGAAGATGCAAGTCATATGGCGATGGATGTAGTTGGAGAGTTCGCGCATCCTACAGCAAGAGGAAACAGATTTGGGAGATTACAAAATACAACGGTCCTCACACTTGCGCATCAGCAATGATCTCCCAAGATCATTCTAAGCTGGATTCAAATATGATTTGTCGACAAATAGAGGCCATGGTCAAAGAGAAGCCATCCATCAATGTATCTGTTTTGATAGCAGAGATCAGGAATCAATATGGATACACACCGACATATAGAAAAGTATGGATTGCGAAGCAGAAAGCAATTGAAGCAGCATTCGGCAATTGGGAGGAGTCATATAATGAGTTACCCAAAAAGCTATTAGCATTACAACAGTTTCTTCCCGGGACAATAATCCAAATCCAAACTCAACCGGCATATGATGGAAATCACCTAGTACGTGATACTCATGTTTTTCATAGGCTTTTTTGGAGCTTCCCCTCATGCGTGGAGGCTTTTAAATATTGCAAGCCAGTAGTGCAGATAGACGGCACCCACCTTTATGGAAAATATAAAGGGACTTTGTTGATGGCAATTGCACAAGATGGTAATAAGAATATCCTTCCGATTGCGTTTGCTATTGTAGAAAGTGAGACATTAGATGCATGGCGTTTCTTTCTAGAGCATTTACGGGCAAACGTGACACCACAGGAAGGAATATGTTTTATATCTGATCGTCATGAGTCTATCAAAGGAGCATTCAGAGCAATTGGTCGCCGGATGAATCCACCTCATGCCTACCATGTTTATTGCATTAGACATATCTCTGCAAACTTCATGCGTCGGTTCAAAAATAAAGAAATGCAACGGATAGTTGTTAACATTGGTAAGTAATAAATTTAAATTTTATTAATTTAAGTGCATATTGTTATTATGTTTTAAAGTTGTTTCACCTTTCTTATGGTTATTAATGTAGGTTATTCGAAAACTACTTCCGATTTTAACTACTGGTATGGCTTACTTCGAGATTACAATATAGAGGCCACGAGGTGGTTAGATAATATACCACGGGAGAAGTGGGCTCAAGCCTTTGACAACGAAGGTCGTAGGTATGGTCATATGACTACCAACCTTGCCGAATGTGTTAATTCAGTGCTAAAGGGGACAAGGAACCTTCCTATAACAGCTTTGGTTAAGTCAACTTACTTTCGACTAGCTGAGTTGTTTGTTAGGAAAGGTGTACAGGCACAAGCTCAGATCACATCAGGTCAAATATTCTCTGAAGCACTAATGAAGATAATTCAAGAAAACCAACAAGCAGCATGCAGCATTCATGTTCGTCAATTTGATCGTGATGAAAATTCTTTCATGGTAGATGAAATGGCACCACCACAATGTGGTGGTATAGCTGGTACTTACCGCATAGATCTGAGAGCACGATGGTGTTATTGCGGCGGGTTTCAAACACTTTATTTTCCTTGCCGCCACGTTCTTGCAGCATGCGCATACATTCATCTACATTGGCAGGAATACGTGGACAATGTTTATAGGCTTGAGACAATTTTTAATGTATATCGTAAAGAATTTCAGCCAATGTCAAACGAGAGCTACTGGAATCCTTATAATGGTCCACGTCTATGTCCTGATCTTACAATGAGAAGACCACCAACAGGGCGCCCAAAATCTACGAGGATTCGTAATGAAATGGATATAAGGGAAGGTGGTCAGCCAAAGCGTTGTGGTTTATGTCGAAATGAAGGTCATAGTCGTCGAAATTGTCCCAATATTGCTGGTCCAAGTAGTCGGTCATAATGTAGTCTAAACATTATAATTGTTGCAAACTTTTTATGATATATGTAATTGCGACTTTATTTTGATAATTTATAATAATTATAAAATATTATAATATCATATTTTGGTAAATTATAAATGGCCGGAGACTTGCTCAACAAAAGATTAAAACTCAGACAAATACTGGTAGTAAATAGTGTGAACAAAACAGAGATGGATGTCGCTTGTTGGTTAATTTAATAAATAAATAAATAAATAAATAATTTTTATAATATTTAAAAATGGGGCCACTAGTTAATATTATAAAAATAAAATCTTATCATGTGTTATTTATTTTATTTTTTTATAATATAAAAAGGTGGACTCAAATAAAAAACAAAACCCACCGTTAATTAATTTTTAATTATTATTTTCATAATATTAAAAATGTGGGACCCAAAGAATGAAAAAAGAAAAACCAAATATCTCATGAGCCCTGTGTTTGTTAGTTGTTTAATATTATTTTTATTATATTTAAATGTATGGGGCCCACAAATTGAAAAAGAGAGATTGGAGTCAGAATCTCAGGTACGGAATGCGCATTTTCGTAAAAAATTTGTAGAATGCGTATTTTTGTAATTAATTTTTTTTTTACAATATTAAAAAAAAAACCGCAAAGGGGGGATCTAGTCCCCTTCTCCCTAGTGAGTGTGTAGTTGGCCGGTTAAGCCACAAGAGATCCCAAGCCGAGACTCCATTGCTTAAGTAAAGGAGATTCCTCTCTCTCAATGGATTTTCCCAGTTCCTCAGACCCACGCTCTCCCCCTCTCTCGCGATCGCCTGAGCAACCTACGCCTACTCCTTCTTCCCGTCCAGCTCCGTCGGCGTCCTTCAAGGCGACGCGACCGCGAGACCTGCGATCCTTATTCCGACGCCGATCCTCGCTTGCGCGACCTAAACCCGACGAGCCCCCATCCTGCCCAGCTTATGCGTGGCCAGATCTATCGGCGCGGTCTTCTGTCAGCCCGGCGTCACCCTGTAGCGCTCAGGCCGGCCGATTGTTACTCGAACGCCACTCTGACGAACTACTGTTGCGCCGTGACCAACTGCCTCTGACCTGCGCTCAGGCCGGACAGAGCCCTAACAAGAACCTGCACAGCCCAAAACCGCCTGCAGCTCCTCACAGTTCTGACGACGGAGGGAGCTTCAGGTGCGCTGGCAACCATCACCCGAGTCCCTTGCTGCTACCCCTCTCCTTCCCAGCGAGCACATAGCCACCGTCTCTACCTCCTGTTTCAGTTCGGACAAGCTACTAATTCTACACAGAAGTAAGGTTGGTGAATTAGAGAACTTTTTGTGAAAGATTGGAGGCAGTAGCGAGTTAGGGATCTTGATTAAACTCAGAAGCATAACTTGAAGATAGGAACTGTTTTAGTTGTGCTTTAGTATGCTTAATTCGTGCTTGTAAACTGTCGCAGTGAGCTACTCGGTGGATCAGGGATTAGTTTAGATAAATAAATATTGATACATTGTTGTTATTATGTATTGTGTATGAGTTCTAATTGATTTGGAGAATGTTTGTATAATTTTCGGGGCCCTCCAAATAGAGGAGGTCCTGCCGAATTTTTGTTGAAATCTTAGTGTTTATAGTGGATTATCTCCTGTAATCATCCTTAGCACTCAATCGCTCTTAAGGAGTATGTTAGAATTCTTACATTGAGATTAAGTTAAAGAAAAGCTAAGTCCCTTAATTTGGCAATTTCGTATTTTAAATCTATTAGAGATATGAATTTCACGTTAAGAGAAATCAAACTCTACTTAGCTTGATGAAATCATCGTACTCTAACGAGTCAATTAGAGTATAAGAGAAGAATACGGTTTCCGTATTCTTATGAAATTTTGAAGCATGTATTAGATCTTAATTAAGAATCATGCTTAGTTAGTTTAATAAGCTTATCATATTTTATCAAGTTTAAGTAGAGTACGAGTTAAGAATACAGTTCACATATTCATAATTTCTGTATTATGATTACTAGGAAAAAGGAAGAACGTCCTAGAGACGGCGTGTGGACCAAGTCAAACCTGAGTTTGCTAAGGACCTCATGTGACTTCACTATACTTGGATATTTTATAATCGAGTTTTATCGATGGTTTTGTTTGTGTCGTTTTGTATTAAACATGTATCGGTGTTTGTGCAGTACCATTGGTTTTATATATATTTTATTACTAACGGAGTTGTGGTTTTTGTTCGTGTTTTGCAAACAAGAAAATCCTTTGCATGTAGAATTAACGAACGGGAGCAGAATTACAGATGAGTTAGAAATAAAGATTTGTAGGCTCTTTTTTTCTATATATGTTCTGTCCTACCAGATTGGTCCTACGATTCTGTGGGAGCACAGTTCATAGGGACCAGCCACCAGATTAGTCCTATGATTCTGTGGGAGCACAGTTCGTGGGGACCGGCCACCAGATTAGTCCTACCGTTCTGTAGGAGCACAGTCCGTAGAGACCAGATGTATGTACAATATATGTTCCTTCATACAAGTTTTGTCCTACTGTTCTGTGGGAGTACAATCCGTAGGGATCCTATGGACATGGAGGGAGCTCCACCCGAAGGGTTCGGGTTAGGAGGGAGCTCCACCCAGCATAGATTATACTGTATGATGGTGACACTGAGATCATGGGTACATGTTAGATTGATATGATACTATACCTGATTGCCACGGTCGTGAGTTTGCTACACCAGGAGGCTAGGGTAATGATTAGATTGCCCAGAATATTGGTAGGATCATTCATTGTACTCACGAGTGAATGATGCGTTCTAACCGCAAGTGTACGGGTCGAATCAAGTAGTAAAGTGGACTATTGAAAAGTCGGGTATCGAATCCTCAGGAAGAAAGAAAATACTAGTACTAATTAATTGTCTATTATCTAGTCAATCAATTCGGGTTGATGATATTAATTCTAACTCTAAGGCTAATAAAGCAAATTAACAAATGCAATTGATCTTGGAGATGTCAATCATGAAGGGGATACTTGGGTGATTGAATCCCCTTTGGGTTTCCTTAGATGTGGATAATGCTCTCTATCTTTGTCAATCTTGGTGAATCATTGGCCAAAGGTTCCTAATACGATTTCATCCCCTCGCTCGAGGGTGATTACTCAACCTAGTATTACCCTCACTAGTTAAGTTCTAGGGAACCTATCTCTTGGAAGGACTAAGGGAATAAGACATTTTAAAGGGAGTGCTCGCCTTAGTACCCGGGCTCTGCACTCCTAGTCCTCTCTATTGAAGTTTGTCTACAGCGGGAGTGCGCCCTTCTTCCCCACATGGACTAGTAGAAACCTCTCCGGGCTCTCGCTACGTAGAGAGGTTAATGCTTTTACTATACAATACATTCAATAGACCATGATGCATTCAACCAATCAATCAACATAGAAGAGACAATATCAATTAACCATAACCCAAAGGTTCATCAACACCCAAGTATCAAAAGTTTAGCTCTCCATCAATGGAGAGTTACAATCAATGTTAAAGAAGAAATCAAGCACAAGAGTCATGAAGCAAACCCTTGATGATGACCGTTTGGAGATTTCCCTTTTTCTTTGTACTTACTTCTTCTCTCTAGCCCTCTTGAGCCTTCTCTTCTCTTCTTCAATCTCCTCCAAGATGGTGGAGAAGATGATGATGGCTTCTCCCTCCTTGAAGCTTTTTGGTCTAATCTCCCTCCAAGATGCCCCAAAACCCCCCTTTTACATCTCTATTTATATCCCCCTCTAGGGTTTTGGGTGTATTTCCCGACTTTACCCTCGGTTCGGCCGAAATCGCAGCTGCAGTTTTACGATGCTCACGACCCAAGTATGTATTTCATACGACCCAGTATATCCCTTATACGACCACCATCACTGAGTGTTGTGCGGAGTCGTATATATCTCGAGGTCCTCGTAATGCGGGGTCCGTCGGTCCGTTTGTGAGTCCGTGGAATCTCCGGTCCATCACGGATCCGTTATGAGACTCAGTATGGACCTTCTTCCCGCTCCGTTTAGCTTACTTTTGGCCCAGCGTTTTTGAAAACGCTTCCTTTCTCTTGTGATTCTTTGTTTTACGCCTGTTTACAAAAACAAAGCCTTTTTTGAGCACCCGGTGGGGCCAATATTCTTCCAAAACATAAGATAATATGCATGAATTTCATGTATGATTGATGCTCATTTGAACACTTATCACATATCTCCACACTTAAAGGTTTGCTTGTCCCCAAGCAAAGAGAAGAAATCAACAAAAGAAGAAAGTGTTCAACCTTGGGCTATAAAAATTATACATGAATTCTATTCCAAGTTCACCATTACAATATGTTCTCCTATTTCCACACCAAGTCTTAGATTGATCCCGTGACATTTCGATATAGCCCTAGACAAAGCTTATTCACTCCACATGCCATGTTCTAAAGTCTTAACAAGACAAGCATGCTCTCAATGGGCTCTAGAAGGTCCTTGAGGCCTTAAAAACAAAAGAATTACCCCCTATTAGATGAACGGTGGACAAATACTCAAAACGCTACTCTTCTTTCTTTTCTTTTCTTTTTTTTTATTTATTTATTCGGGTAGGGCATCTCTTGGATCCGACTTTCCCGTACTAAAGATCAAGGTAGAGTGTAGTTCCTCCCTTTTGCAAAGAATCCATGCTGATTAGGCACCCGAACCCTTAGCTACTTGGGTGGTTACAACTTTACCCATGGGTGTTCATGCTAAGTAATGACTTTTCGAATTGAGGACCACTCATTAGGGGCAGGACCCCAACCTACTTTGTCTCCAAAAGCATGAACAATCTTTATTAATTGACAACTATTGTGCAAAACTATTTTATTTTCATTGTACTTGTCCATCTGTATATATTATGAGGGGCTAATAAATTTGAACTAATGCCACGAAATTTCTTGTAGCCATTAAAGCAATACTTAGCTATTAAAGTCAAAAGAACATGGCAATGGGTTATCTATTGTCTTTCACAATCATAATTGTCACAAAAATATCTCTACATGCCCATGGAATTGTTTTCAATCGGGAGCATTTCAAATCACAAATGGTGTGCTTTTGAGAAAGGACTTCATGTCAAATTTATCTATCTTGAGTTGTCATGCATTATCCAGACATAATTATCACAAAAATATTTAATAAATAATCATGATGGCTACCTATCTCACACTTAAAAGTTTGCAATAACCCTAAGAGGAGCTAGGTAGTAACCCACCCACTCTAGAAGTTTGCATTGTCCTCGATGCATCTAAAATTAAATTAGTATAAAGGAATTGGTGGGAAAAGATAGAGCGAGACTCCACGAATAGGCGCGAATGTTGTTTGTGGGAAGTGGAGGATTGCTTGATTTTCAGGGTCGTAGAATCCCTTGTTGACTCTGCGAACATAGAAGAATCAAACCCAATAGCATGCAAAAGCAGAAAATCCACATAACGAAAGCAAAACAGGGTAGTAGAGGCGATGCCCTTGCTTTCGGATGTCATAAATGCGCTAAGGTAAATAATGGCAAGGAAAGTAATAAAGTTCGGATGAAGATAGATGTACAGAAAAGTAATCGTCAAGTGTCACAAGGCTTTGGCTCGCTGTCTGGCAGTCTTTGGAGAGTGGAGGAGGTGCAAATGCGGCGTGTCCCACGGATAAAAGCGAGAAATCGGCTACTCCCAGAAGCTTTGCTCAGCTAGAATGCGTGTCTGGACAGCTCTCATCGGTCATCTCCTCCTCCAACCTCGTCTAACGGCTCACAGGCCAGGGTCACGCCAGTCTTTGAGGGCCGGTGAGAATTGAGCCGCATCTGCATCATAGAGTCGATCCCTCCTCTCAGAACTATTCAACTGGCCAACCAAAGTGTAGCGTCAGCCGCCGCCAGTCAATCGCCCAATCTGCTAGAGGCGTCATGTCAGTGGGGAGACCAAGCTGCGGTGCTGCTCCCCCTCCAATCCTGACCTCGAGACCCATGCCCATGATGAGTCGTGTGATGTAGGGCCCAGCATGGATGCTCGGTGAGTCGGGTGTTACGCCACGCATGGCCAAATAATGCAGCACGTACCCCAAATGGATGAACTACTTCGATGAGGCTGTAGAAATGGCGTCGGTGATTATGACTCCGCAATTATCACTACGGGCTGCGATGAGTGCGGTGATGAGGAGCATGTAAGTAGCGGTGCACCGGATCCGTCATGAAAGATGCCTTGTGGTTGTCATGGCCGCCTAGCCTGAATCGAGCTGTTGAGGAGATGGTGCGCTTCGGGAAGGCCGTGAAGCAAGGCTGGTGTACTCGTGTGAAGGTGTAGTCACGGCCATAAAGCCCCATGTATAGTCAGGTGTAGCTCATCGTCCTCCGCCTTCCAAAAGAGGTAATGGCGGTGAAGTTACGCTCCCCGCACTCATGTCCGCCTCAAAGAACTCAACTCCAATGTTTCCGGGCGGTGGAACACTTCATAGTTTAGAGAAAATCTGTCCCAACCGGCCAAATGATGTCATCTCTCGGACTCGGTCGTGCAATGTTGAGCTGGATGAGGGTATTCGATCGATAATCGCGGGTTCAGTCAAGCGGCGGAAGGAGAAGCCGGACATGTCGAAGTCTATGGACCTCAAATGCGTGGCGTGTCGGTGGATGGCGACCCGGCCCATCCGTCGCTTCTTTGATCTTTGTAATCTTCCTCGGCATACCCTACAGGCTAGGGATGATCAAGCCTCAATTTGAGGAAGGGTAGACGCCAACGTCCTTGAAGAGGAAGTGTAGGGTTGCTAGGGCCGAGAGGGAAGGTGAGTAAGAGAGGGTGAAAGGGGGCTTTTAAAGCACCCCACTCGTGCTCTTTACGACCTATCACGGACTCCTATCACGGGAGTCCATACGGGTCGTAATATATAGCCACCTGTCTAAACCTGCGGACTGATCTCAGTCCGTAGCGGTAAAATATACAGGCGAGGCTTATACAGCCCTCGAGGTTCATTTACACCGTTCTCTTATGGCCTGATAATAAGCAAGATATTACCCTAATTGACAACATCCGGCATAAGAATGGAGAAAATTGGACAACAACGCCATATTCAACTTATTTCAAGCATCACTAGCTAATCAAAAGAAACGAAAATTTGCCAAAAACCAAGAAAGAAAGTTCTAAAACTTGGGTTGCCTCCCAAGAAGCGCTTGTTTAACGCGTCACTTCAACGGCGTACCTCCAAATTACCTTATGGGGCTCAAATACCTTGAAGCTTCCATCATGGTATTGCTTTAAAGCGATGGCCGTTCACCTTAAATGGTCCTGTCGGATGAAGGATTTCCACTTTGCCCTTGAGGGAACCGTCGAGCACTTCAAAAGGCCCGGGCCGCCTTGATCGCTTCGAGGGAATAATTTGAGTCTCGGGTGAATAGTAATACTTTATCTCCCTTGGTGAGCTTTTTACGGTGCCTCCAATTTTTGATCATGTAAGCCTCTGACTTGCTCCTTGTATAGCCTTGAATTCTGTCGATAGGCGCCCACTCTTCGAGCTCAAACCGAGATTTCCTTTTCTCCACCGAGTTGTGTCAAATTGAGAAATTTCATCGCCCAATAGGCTTTATGCTCCAACTCAACTCTGGCGGTGCTTACGATTCTTGCCGTATACTAATCGGTAGGAGGTATTGCCTATTGGCCTTGTAGAAGCAGATGCGGTAAGGCCCATAACGCTTCATCCAGGTTGTCGGCCCGATCCTTTCGGTATGGCGTGGAAATGCTCAAAGTATCTTCTTCAACTCGCGGTTTGGCACTTCCGCTGCCACTTGTTTGAGGATGATATGGTGTAGATGTCACGATGCACAACACCATACCTCTTAAGTATATCTTAGCGAATCAGTGTTGCGGTGTGTCCCCGATTAGCTTATTATGGCTCGGGCGTCCCAAACACGGAAAACAATTTTTTTAAGAATTTCACCACTCCACAGCATCATTAGTGGGCATGGCCTGTGCTTCTACCCATTTAGAAACGTAGTCGACAGCCACCAGAATGAATCTGTTGCCCCGAGAATTTGGGAATAGCCCCATAAAATCTATTCCCCATACATCAAATACTTCACATATTTGCATTGAACTTTGTGGCATCTCATCTCGGTGTGATATATTCCCGGATCGCTGACACTTCTCGCGGGATTGGGAATACTTCGGTAGCGATCTTGAAAGAGCGTCGGCCAGTAAAAACCTGCGTCGAGGACCTTCCTAGCTGATTTATTGGCTCCGTAGTGCCCTCCCGTGGGTCCTGCGTGACAATGCTCCAGAATTTGCAACCCCTCTTCCCTTGAGACACATCTCCTTACCACCTGGCCTGCACAAACTCGGAACAGGTATGGATCATCCCATGTATAATACTTCAGCTCCGCGAAGAACTTCTTTTTCCTGGAATAATAGTAAGAAGAGGGGAGGATTCCGGCTACGAGACTTTATGTCCTAATACAATTCCATCCTGAACCATGAAGTGACATTTCTCCCAACTCAGGACTAAATTGGTTTCTTCACACCTTCCCAGCACTTTGTCCAGGTTCTCAAGGCATTGGTCAAATGAGTCTCCAAAAACTGAAAAATCATCCATAAATACCTCCATGATGTCTTCTACAAAATCTTTGAAAATGGCTAACATGCACCTTTGGAACGTGGCTGGGGCATTGCAAAGCCCAAACGGCATTATATGGCTGAATGTACCATATGGGCAAGTGAATGTGGTCTTTTCTTGATCCTCGGCGATTGGAATTTGAAAATACCCCAAGAAACCATCCGAGGAAAGCAATAGTCGCGAGTGTCCGGCCAACCTTTCCAACATTTGATCTATGAATGGCGGTGAAGTGATCCTTCCTCGTGAAGTCATTGAGTTTCTATGTCGATGCATACCCTCCATCCGGTGACGGTCCTTGTGGGAATCAATTCATTCTTTTCATTTGTCACTACGGTCATCCCTCCTTTCTTTGGGACCACTTTATGCGAGGGACCCATGCAGCTACATGCGAGATGGGGTAGATGATCCCAGCATCCAAAAGTTTGATGACCTCACGCTTTTACAACTGCTTGCATGTTGGATTGACCTCCTTTGGTGCTTTGCCCGATGGTCGGTGATTTTTCTTCCATCAAGATCATATGGGTGCAAAAGGAAGGGTTAATGCCCTTGATGTAGGAAACTTTCCATGCAATAGCTTTCTTATGCCTCTTGAGCACATATGATTTCCTTTTTGTGAACTTGTTAATCCACAGGCGATAATGCCGTAATCGAGCTCTCATCCCGGGAATGCATATTCAAGTGATCGGGAGTGCTTTTTAGTTCAAGCTTGGGGGCTCTTACGGTGGAGATCTCGGTTTACTCATGCTCTTGGTGATTCCCCATCTTCCTCCCTTGCCTGCGGGACTTGATATCCGTCAGACCTTCCGAGTGCTCCCGGACTTGATAAAGTAGTTTCTTCCTCGTACCCATTGGTGTCACATTGAGCAAAGTCAACTTCAACTTGGTCATGGAATAGTGGCATTGCTCCTCATTTGCAAGCACTTTGTGAGATGCTTCCCCATGACAAGTGAGTATATTCTTCCTCCCAGAAGAACAATTCTTGTTGTGAAGATCTCAATTGATCTCGCTAGCTTGTCCTCAATCCACTTTGCTCAAGAAGGTCCAATTGGCACAACATTATGCTCACTGGGACTCGCCATGTGATCCCTCGCACCAAGGAATTGTGAAATTAGTTAGAAATAACCACTATGATGATAAAGGCCATTTTGTGCAAACAAGCGATTATTAAAACAAAGTAAAAAGCTGAAAGTAAGCGACTAGATTAATAAACTCCTAGTTTTCCTAGTAATCCTAAATCTCCCCGCAAGCGGCGCCAAAAACTTGATGCGTTCTAACACTTGAAATTATGCGAATTGAATCAAGTAGTAAAGTGGACTATTGAAAATTAGGTGTATCGAATCCTCGAGGAGAAAGAAAATACTAGTACTAATTAATTGTCTATTATCTAGTCAATCAATTCGGGTTGATGATACTAATTCTAACTCTAAGGCTAATAAAGCAAATTAACAAATGCAATTGATCTTGGGAGATGTCAATCGATGAAGGGGATACTTGGGTGATTGAATCCCCTTTGGGTTTCTTAGATATGGATAATGCTCTCTATCTTTGAATCTTGGTGAATCATTGGCCAAAAGGTTCCTATACGATTTCATCCTAAGCTTTCAGGGTGATTACTCAACCTAGTACCCTCACTAGTTAAGTTCTAGGAACCTATCTCTTGGAAGGACTAAGGGAATAAGACATTTAAAGGAGTAGCTAGCCTTAGTACCCGGGCTCCCGGTGTACTCCTAGTCCTCTCTATTGAAGTTTGTCTACCTGGGGAGTAAGCTTCTTCCCACATGGACTAGAGAAACCTCTCCGCTCTCATAGCGTAGAGAGGTTAATGCTTTCACTATACAATACATTCAATAGACCATGATGCATTCAACCAATCAATCAACATAGAAGAGACAATATCAATTAACCATAACCCAAAGGTTCATCAACACCCAAGTATCAAAAGTTTAGCTCTCCATCAATGGAGAGTTACAATCAATGTTAAAGAAGAAATCAAGCACAAGAGTCATAAAGCAAACCCTTGATGATGACCGTTTGGAGATTTCCCTTTTTTTTCTTTAGCCCTTACTTCTTCCCTCTAGCCCTCTTGAGCCTTCTCTTCTCTTCTTCAATCTCCTCCAAGGTGATGGGGAAGATGATGATGGTTTCTCCCTCCTTGAAGCTTTTTGCTCTAATCTCTCCAAGATGCCCCCAAAACCCCCTTTTACATCTCTATTTATATCCCCCTCTAGGGTTTTGGGTACCTTTCCCGACTTTGCCCTTGGTTCGGCCGAAATCGCAACTGCAGTTTTACGGTATACGACCCAGTATGCATTTCATACGACCCATTATATCCCTTATATCTGGACCACCATACGAGAGTGTTTATGCCAGTCGTATATCTCGAGGTCCTCGTATGCGGGGTCCCGTCGATCCCGTTAAGAGTCCGTAGGAATCTCAGTCCATACGGGTCCGATTATGTGGACTCATTATGGACCTTCTTCCAGCTCCGTTTCGCTTACTTTGGCCCGCGTTTTCTCGAAAACACTTCCTTTCTCTTGCGATTGTTGTTTTCTGCCCTGTTTACAAAAACAAAGCCTTTTTGAGCGGGCCAATATTCTTCCAAAACATAAGATAATATGCATGAATTTCATGTATGATTGATGCTCATTTGAACACTTATCAGTGAACATTGTGATTGCCCTAATTTCTATTTATCCGGGTTTCTTTATACTATTGGGCATGTTTATACAGATTGAAGATAATGCATATGATTAGCATTACATTGAGATTCATTTATATATTATATTATATTCATATACTCCTTGCGTAGTGATTCTCACTCAAGTGAAATGTGCAAGTGTACAAAATTGAGTGTTCCTATAGATGGCTCTGACCTAGCAGATGAGGATAGACTGTGCTTATTTGATGTTTAGAATTTTAGAACGCTTCTGCAAGAATTGTAAACCTTGTATAAGATTTTAAATATTTTGTTTATCATTTATGTTTATTAGTTTGATTATCATTGTTATAAGGTTTAAATTACACAGTTTATGGGTTGGGTGCACTCCCGACACAGCTGGTGTGGCATCTGTCCCTATTTTGGAGACGGGTGTTACAAAAGCTACTTGGGTCTTGTGTTGCGGGTTGCACAGCGAGTTACAACTTCCCCTTCTTGTCTGAACCTTTGATTGTTGCATCTGATGTTGCAACATCCCATGTCTTCTTCCAGAGGAGTTGAGACTAGCTTGAAGATGCTTCTTCTTCTCCAGCCATCGGGAGTCTGCTTGGTGAGTTTGAACCCTCTGCAATCGAGACATCCTCCAATCATGCCAAACGAGACTTCTTCCTTTGCACAAGCCGTTTTGTCCTCATCTTCTTAGAAAGTTGCTCTACTTCTTCCTCTTCTTCTTGTTCTTCAGCAAGGGAACTTGGAGCAAGACCTTCATGCGAGCCTTCCAATATGGATATATTTGCTTCATTTAGAAGTGGTGGACTGATGATGGAGGCTCCTTCTCTTCTACTCATGGACATAACTTCTTCTTGAACCTCACCAACCTTGAAACCAAGGTGAAAAATGGTGACTGGTTCTGATACCACTTGTTAGTTCCACCGAGGTTGTTGTGTGGTTAGTGGTAACTCTAGTTTTCCTCTCAAGGAATCACACAAGCTCTCACATACACACTCACACAATCAAGACAAAACAAGCAAGAAGAGAGGAGACACAAGTTTGGTAACCCAGTTCGGCTTCCAAGCCCACGTATGGAGGGCCAAGCCCAGAGATAACGATCTACTAAAAGGGAGGTAGAAACATGAGTAAAAACCATTTGTCACTAATCTCACTCAACAATATAAACACCCTTACTCAAGATTGACCGATGACCACTATAACCCTCACCCAAGGGGACTCTCCAGTGGCTCATCATAAATCTTCAAAGCTCTTGTCTTATATAGATGTCTCCCTATCACCAAGGTAGAACCTGCTTCTTTTAAGATCTCCAAAATCTCCGCTGCTACCAAATTGGACACCTTCCAAATTTAGTCGTTGTAACTCCCGTTGCAACCGAGCTTGCAATATGGCCCGATTGCTGACTGACTAAGGCTGCAGCTTTGCATGGCTCTACGACCTCAATACCCTCCAATCCTCCTGATTGTGTTTAAGTCCAACTTTGTCGGATCCTCCTGATCATGACCAACGGCAACTGGCTGGACTCCTCTTCGTCATATTCGTAGTCCATCAAAGTCACACCTCACCAAGGCACCCGAACATCTTCCAAACTTGATCTTCTTTCATCTAAGTTTGGGTTGTACAATCTTCCCATATCGTCTTCAGAATCTTCCTCCAAATTTGGTCTACATTCACCCAAATTTGGGGCTTCAAAATCTTCATCAATTCTTCAATATACTATTAATATTCCTTAACATGTTTGGTCTTCAATCTTCACCAAATATGGCGTTCAATCAAATCTCCAATAAACTCTTTAATTGAATCTTCAATCAATCTTCTCATTTCCATATATGGCCTTCATCAATATCAAATATCCAATGCAATCTTCAGTTGTTCAATCAAATCTGGCTGCATCTATTTTAGTCTCCACTAAATATGATCTCTCCCTCTTATTTGTGTTAGTTGCCAAACATATTATAGCCACCTTCCAAGTTGGGTTACAATAAAGCTTTCTCCTCAAGTAACGATTTCTCCTTCCAAACTTGGCTACCGAAATATCTTCTCCATATTTGCTCCTCACTAACGTAGACCTGCGCTATATTCAGCCTTCAATCAAATGTGGAATCTTCAATGTTTTGACTTGTCAACCATGCTTTGACCTCGTACATTGGTCAACTTTGCCACATCAGAATGTGCCACGTCAATACCATGTCAAGTAATGCCAACTTAACGTCCACTTGCACTAACAAAAACAAAAGTAAAAAACCCAAACTTAACAAAACTTAAAAGTTTTAAGTTAAAACCAATATATAGCAAAATTTCAAAGTTCAAGCTCCACACCAAACTAATCCACAATAAAAGTTTAAATTTAACATCAAACCAAACTCAATCCAATATATAATAGAACTTCAAATTCAACTTCAAACCACACATCAAACCAATCCACAAAAAAAGTTTAAATTTAACATCAAACCAAACTCAATCCAATACATAACAAAACTTCAAAGTTCAAACTACACATCAAACCAATCCACAATAAAAGTTTAAATTTAACATCAAACCAAACTCAATCCAATACATAAGAAAACTTCAAATTAAACATAAAACCAAACTAAACATAATATCAAACCAATCCATAGTAAAATTTTAAATTAAAATCAAACTAAACTCAATCTAACTTCAAATTACACATCAATTGATCAAAGTTTCAAACCAAACTTAACATAACATCAAACCAATCTATAATACAAGTTCAAATTTAACAAATTTAACATCAATTCAAATTTAATCCAATACATAAAAAAAACTTCAAACTAAACATCATCACATATTCAATCCATCGATGGCCAAGGAAAAGGAGAAGTCGAATTGGTGTCAAGATTTGCTTCAAAATCATTTGTGTCATCATCACCATCATCACCATCATTACGAATTGCATCCATTTTATTTATGGATAACAAGATTAGAGTCAACTAATTAAATTTATCTAATTGTAAATTTTAAATAATCAACATACCTTTGTCTTGAATGTTAATATCACAAGAAGCAAGATGTTGAGTAAAATCCTCTACTTCAGAGCTTGATAAAGTATTAGGCTCTTCGTCAAGCACCCAATCTCCAATTTCCACAAAGCCTTCAAAATTAAGAGGATCAAATGCAACCTTTCAGATGATTCCTAAAAAAAAAACACTTGATTAGTCTTTCATGACTACAAATGTAATTGCTAAATATTACAAAATTAGAACTTGACACCAATAGTAATTGTAAACAAGCATAATTTATAAATAGTACCTTTGTTGAAGTCGCAAATTATAATGGACATATACAAGATCATTCAACCTTTGATGTTCTATTCTATTCAGTTTCTTTGAGTGAATATGCTCAAATATGTTATAATTTCGCTCGCAATCTGAAGTACTACAAGTTTGAGTTCAAACATGAATTGCTAGTTTTTGCAAGTTTGGTATCGATGTCCCATAATATAACCACCACTCATCTGAAAATGAGATATAACATTTAACTTGAGCATACACAATAAAAATATACAAAAAATTTGATGAGATCATAAAGGAGCTTATACCTGGAGCCATCAAATTACTATCAAATATGGCAGACCTTCGATTAAAGTCTCCTTGAGCTGTTCTAAACAACTTCATCTCACTTGTCAACTTAGTTCTTAAATCAAAATTTTCATTAGAATATCTTTCAATGATATCTAATAACCCTAATATAGTATGCTTGTACTTTTCCATCTCTTGATTGTTGTACTGGAATCTTGGATTCAACCAAATGGTCATTGTAAATCTCAATTGGAGTATGCGAGCGTAGTTGGGAGTCTTATGTATGCATTGAATTACACAAGACCAGCTATAGCTTATGTTGTAGGCATGTTGTGTAGATTTACAAGCAATCCAGTAGAAGAACATTGGAAAGCAGTTTCAAGAGTTCTTTTCTACCTGAAGAAAACCATGAATTATGGTTTGTATTACTAAGGATATCCCATTGTACTAGCAGGGTATAGTGATGCTAGTTGGAATAATATAAAGTTAAAATCCAATTCAACAACTGGATGGATTTTTACTTTAGGAGGTGTTATAGTGCTTTGGATTCCAAGAAGTAGACATGCATTTCTGATTCAACTATGTTATCTAAATTCATCGCACTAGCCGATGCATATAAAGAAGTTGAGTGGCTTCAAAACTTACTTATTGTCAACGCTCTGCGCTAACTATATTTTAAAGGTCAAATACTTATTGTTTAGGGCCAAACATGTGTATTTATAGCATAAATTGAGCCTGTTTAGTCCTAATTCTTATAAATTGACCAACTTGTGCTAGCTCACTCGAATTATATGAGTTTTTATGATTTTGATCAATATAGGCATTAATTCAACTAAATTGTGTTTATCGCAGGAAAGTCCAATTCTTGGCTTTCATTATGAGCTGCACAAGTGGGAGAAAGCCCAGGAGCGAAAATAAACTGAGTCACCGCCAAGCAATACTTCACTAGGAATTTTAATAGAGAGCAATGTGTCGACTCTATAAAGAGCAATGCGTCCTGATTTGGTTATAGACACAACTCGGAGTTAGCAACACGTCAGTACTTATGGAGAAACGCATTGTGTCCTAGCAGGGAAATTCAACTACGCATTTGAGACGAGTCGGCCAACCAGTAGCGACACACCCTGACCTAAGAGATTTAATCGGGTGAGATTTAGCGACTCGTCAGCTACTTGTGGGCGATTCGTCAACTCTGCACAAGCACTTGGGTGTTAAGAGATTGTGGTGCATCAGTCCTTTAGGAGCAACTCGTCAGAGTTTGCAGCTATATAAATGCATTTAGGGTTTCTCCATCTTTTTATCTCGGTTTTTCAAAAGTAATTACAACGGATTGAAGCTGACATCTCAAGGGACCTCGGAAGGCTTCAATAGCGCAAACAACCAACGATCCGGAGGGCGAGAACGCTTCGTCACAAGGGAAGACCCCAATAAGGACAAAAATTCGCATCCTCTCTCTTTATATCTTGTCTTTGTCCTTACTTTTAGTAAACTATTGTGAACATGGATGTTATGTTCTTTGAGTATTTTGAACTCCTTGTTATGATTTCCATGTTTCTAGGCTAGAACTTTGGTTCTAGGGTTGTGTGGTGATAAGACATGAACACCTTTTATATTTATTGATTTAATGGTTTGCAAGTTGTGTTTGGTGTGCTTATGACGTAGTCTTGATTAACCGTTGGACCGGCAGGCAACGGCAAATGTTTAACTACTCTAGCATTAGTATGAATCTAGTTAATCATCGGGCCGAAAAGCAATGCCATATCTTAGGCTTCAAGTCATATTCATGTTATTATAGATGGTTGTGCATCATAAGGTGGAAGTCAGGGTGATAGCCCGAGACCCCACTAGCATAAACATATGCAGTGGTCTTCCATATTCAGGATAGAATCTAGGTCCAACAACGCTCCATACCACAGATGTGTGGGGAGGAATTGAAGCGTATTCCTAGTTAGAAGGAATCTGTAGGCTGCGCCCAGAGTGCACATAAGTATCTTAGATCATCGTTGAACATCCCTTACCAAGTAAACGAAGTAAACTACTTTAAATCAATAGAGAAAATTGTAATCATGTCCAAACACTACTCAACCCTAGAGTTTTATCCCTGATTTGTAAATCCATTGATAAGCCGGAGATGTCATACATACTTCATCCATTGATAAGGTTCTTGAGTTGTTTATACTAAATGAAAAGTTCAAGTCCAAAAGACACTTATCACCTATGTACTAAATCCATTGATAATGTATTGTTTTTCATCGTTGTTTTGTTATCGAGTCTGTATATATTATAGGGTTAAAGCCATTTTTGGTCCCTGAAAATAGGGCCAATGTTTATTTCCATCCCAAAAATTTAAAATTTGTTCAGTACGGTCCACATCAGCATATACTGCCACTTATCACTCCACATCAGCAAAATAACGACCTAAATATAATAATAAAAAGATTATATGCATTTCAATGGTATTCCACATAACCGCCACGTCAGCAATAGGGACCAAAAATGCCCAAATACGGAATATATAGGGACCCAAAATGTCAAAATATGCAATACATAGGGACCATATTGAACAAATTTTGAATTTTGGGATGGAAATGAACATTGGTCCTGTTTTCAGGGACCAAAAATGGCTTTAACCCTATATTATATTATAAATTCTAATTACCTTAATATTGAAAATAAGGGAGGATTGTTGGATATTTTCAATACTTATATGTTTTTTTTTTTCTCTCTCTTTGAATTGAGAGAATAAAATGCATATGGCATTAATTTGATTTGGATGTTTCAAAAGGTACTTTGCACATTAAAGGATGTTCTTTTCATTGGTATTGAAAGGACACTACTACACATGAAAGGATGTCCCCTTTCATGTGTGACCATTTGCTAAAGGATGTCCCCTTTCATGAAAGGATTTTACCAAGAGATGTAACCTTGTGATGAAATCTTTTGAGACTCTACATATAGCCAAGTCTTATGTGATTGAAGTACACCAATATTCATATTCTCTATTCTCTCACTCTCTCTTTAATTCTCATTGTTTTTCTCTACAATATCAAAGACAAATACAAGAGGTTTTTGGGTTGAAACAAATAGTACAAGTTTGCCTTTCAACAACAATCAAAGGGCTTCATTGTATCCTAAAGACATTTCTCACTTACTCCATTGCAATCGTGATTCTTATTAAAGGGGGAGAAATTCATCTAAAAGAAAGCGTTGTCACCTTCGTGGCTTAAAGCTTAATTGGTTCATCTTCGATTATCCTCCATTATTCCATTTTATTTTCCAACATAGATAAAGAGCGAAATTTCGTGTAAATTCAAAAGGGCATTTCAGTTTCTGAACTAGGAGTTTCTTACACAGAGGGCACTCATTAATCTATGGTGAATCTTGTAATGATCTAGGTTGTGACTAGTTTGCATTAAAAGGTAATGACTTAGGAAACTCAGTAAAAGAACATATAGAATGCCCCCCTATCATCCTCTCATTCTGATAAGAAACAAAACACACATCTCAATGATCTCATTATTTTTATGTGTTTAAGATAAATTATATAACGGTGTTAAAATAATCAGCAATTTGATTGTATTCCATAAAGGTTATCAAAAATCCAATAATATTCCTTATTTACAACTAGGGATGTCAACGGGGCAAGGATTCACCTTGGGATGCATTCCCTAGCCCAAGCCCCGAATTTTCAACCCCATCTTTGACCCCGACCCCGACCCTGAACCCGAGTACGGGGAAAAAATTCCCCATCCCCATCCCCGTGGGGATTACCCGGGTTCGGGGATTCCCCGTCCCTGAATTGAAGCTATGTGAGAGATTGTATTTTCCAAGTATCTGTACAAGCTTCTTTACAAAGTTGTTAGCATTTGCACTAATACATTCTCTGTTTAATAGAATCACATTTCAAGACATCAGTTTTCAGGAAGAAATGCATAGAAAAATGCTCTGCAAATGCTAAGGATTTTGATGATATCCTCTACCAAACTGAACTATATAAAGAAAAACTAATGAAAGCTAGATCTCACCTTGTAGACTAGTTTCATGAAAATTAAAACAAAAGGAAGTTTAATTGATCTTTCAACGTGAATATTTCTTCTACCAAACTAAAAACAAACAAAAACATGGATCTATAATTCATTAAAAAAGAAAGATAAATCACATCGATCCATTAAGAGAACCAATGAAAATGAAGCGCAATGCAAGAAGTCACATTCAGTTTTCTAATACCAAACTGAAAACACATACAACAACTACTATGTAAAAGCATAAATTCAAGCAAGATCCCAATTTCATGAAAATTAAACAAACATGCTAATAGCAAACTACCAAACTGGAAACAAATTGAAACCTGGAGATAACAAGAACATTATGAAAACTGCTAATAAGAATGTCATGAACAAATGATATACAAAAGGATAAAGAGAGAGAAAGCAGCAACAAAAGAAAACTTTCAAATTAGAAACAAATGGAAACCTCTTCTTTCTTTATTAACCAGCAAAAGAAAAGCAGTCCTAAATGTAAAGAAATACATCATCAAGGTCATGTTACATTAGGATGTAATGGTCTGATTTCAATAGGATTGAAGGTAAGCAGTTGAGAAAGAGAGAAAAAGAGAGAGAGTAGCAACAGTTTCAACACCAAGTCTCTGATCATCCATTATAACCCTAAATGCAAGACCTTAACCTCCTTCTAGCCATCAAAAAGACAATCAGACATGTAGAACATTCAAATATTTAATATTTCAGTCAAGTTAAATGACAAAGATCAACCATTATTTTATGTTAAACAAGCCAACACAAGAAATGCAATAAGGCTTTTAATATGTACCTTTATCTATTCCAACTCTTATTCTTCTTCACTCTCAAAATCTTCAATAATGTGCCACATGCATCTTCTTTTTTGGAACACTCACCTATAAAAAAAATAATATTAATTTTAAGTAAAATAAATAAAATTTATATAACTACTTACAACTAAATCTTATTACCTTCAATATCTTTCATCAACCAATATATTTTGACCACACATCAATGCCTCTAAAATATCCGCATGAAGCCTACTTCGATGAGGACTCACCAATCTACCACCGGTACTAAAAGCAGATTCTGAAGCCATTGTAGAGATCGGAATAGCCAAGATGTTTTTAGCAATTATTTGCAATATTGGATAACGGAGTCCACAACTTTTCCACCAGGCTAAAATGTCAAAGTCCAGAGTTCTTGGCAAGACTTTCTCCTCCAAATAATGGTCTAACTCTGACTTCAATATATTTATATTTGAATCATTCACAAATGAATCAAAACCATCAAGGTCGAAGCTTGAAACATCTACATCATTCACCTTTGGGTTATTACATGAAGATTGCCATGTTTGAGTAGAAATTTCATATCCATGTAACATGTCATAACAATAGTTTGTAATCCTTTGAATTTCATAATCGGCCAAGTGCCCATAGAGATGAGCAAAAAAATATTCCAATAATTTCAACTTATATCTTGGATCAAGCACAGTAGCTACTCCCATAATTCCATGAACTTTTTCCCCAAATTTATCAAACTTTGTTTGCATACTTGTGGGCATATTTCTAATAGTCTCAATAGAAGATTTAGCCCAAGTGCTCAAAGAAAGTTTGATCGCACACATCAATGGAAAGAAAACATTGGATGTGGGGTATTTTCTTCCCGAAAATGCATTAGAAGCATTATAGAACACATGCAACTTTTTGCAAATCTCCTTAGCTAACACCCAATCTTCTTCAATTGGTGTAGAAATAAATAGAGGGTCGGTTTGTTGCAAACGATAAAAGACATCTTTGTATTCCAAAGCAACACTAAGCATCAAATATGTGGAATTCCATCGAGTCTTGCAATCAAGCATTAGTTGTTTGGAATAATTTATGCTCAAAAGTTGCACATTTTCCTTGAAAGTTTGTTGTTTTTTTGGTGTGGTCGTCCAAAAAGCAACACTATCTCTAACCCTCTCTATTCCATCACCCATAACCTTTAACCCATCTGGGACAATTAAATTCAAAATGTGTGCACAACAATGCATGTGAATTAATTTTCCACGGAACAAGAGATGACTCGGATTGAGCTTAGACACGAGTATGTCAACCATAGCATCATTAGTAGAGCAATTATCAACGGTCAAAGTGGACAACTTTCTTTCTATGTTCCAATCAAATATGCATTTTAATAATTCCTTGGAGAGAATCGCAGATGTATGTGAACAAGGCACATAAAGAAACCTAACAAGTTAAGAAAAATTGCATAATTATAACATGGATAATTCTAACAAGGTAAAGTAAATTTAATAAAATAAACTATTTAACATACCTCAAAACCAAACCCTGCAAATTCCAATTGTTGTCAATAAAATGTGCGGTGATAGCCATGAATCCTTTTTTTTTTATTTGAAGTTGTCCACATATCCGTAGTTATTACAACCCTACTTGAATTTTCCTTCAAAAGATCCATTATCTTGTATTTTTAGTAGTACATATCTTCATGATATCGTTTCTAATTGTAATTCGAGAAGGAATTTTGCACGATGGTTGAAGATTAGTTGAATACTTTTTGAACCCATAATGTTCAACCATTGAAATAGGGTATTCATGCATTATTATCATACTAGCAAGGTCCTTCCTTGACGATTCTTGGTCAAATGTGTAATTGCTTATAGACATTTTTCCATCCGCCTTCTATTGTTGTTGCACTAATGTTTTTTATCTTATGTTGTTAAAAGGCCTCATTTTGCAAACTTTCTAATGATCATGAAGATGTTTTGTTCCATTCTTGCTTTCTCCTCCAGGTAATTTCTTACAATAATTGCATTCAACTTTGTTCAATTCACCAACTTTGATCTTTTTAAAATGTTGACAAACCACTGATTTTAATCTCTTCTCACCACCTTGTGGTTCTTCTTCACTAACTTGAGTAGGAGAGTCCATAGGTGACTCAATTGGTAACTCTAAAGGAGACTCAAGGGGAGTTAATGAGTCACCAACTCCTATTGCGGATTGACTACTACCTTGAGATGCCATGCCTATAGAAAATATATGCATATGAAATTACTTTAAATGAACAAATGAACACAGAAAAGTGTAAGATCCGAGGATTTTAGGGAATAATTTTTCTAGCTATTTGCTTTAGTCGAAAATGCCCAAATTGGATTTGTTGAACTTTTGAAGTTTGAAAATTTATATTTTTGCTCTATAAGCAATTGGTTGAATAATAAATAATCTCAGAATTTTCCTTTAATTATGTGTTAATTAAAGAAGAAAAGCAAGATTAAATGGTTAAATTCCTTAATTAGAGCTGTTTGGAATTGTCAAGGGCCTCTTAGTAATATTAGAATTTGCAAGGTCTTAAGAGGAATTGGGTTCCTCTCACATAACAGGGACCTAAATGTGATTTTAGGAAAATTGGGGACTTAAAGAGAATTTGTCTCTCTCTGAGAGAAGGACTTGTTTTTTAAGGAAAAGAAAGGCAAGGGCTTATTTGCAAGGTTACAAAAGAACCATGCTGTGGAGTATTTAGAAAAGAACCAAGGGCCGAGATTAGAAGATCATGAGATAGGATTTGAGTTCGAGGCAAAGGAATAGATCCAGGCCTTTTATCTAATCTCAGAGACTGAGATGATCTCCACCATTAATCTCATGAATGGAATAAGTTCGGAGCATGATATCAACATCCAACCGTCCATCTAAATCTCCAAGGTAAGGGTATGCCTTGCTCTACCGCGCGAGTAAATCTTAACCCTTAATCTTTGAGTCAGATGAAGGCCGAGGTAAGGCGATCAAATCGGACCGTTCGTGGATCCACCATCATGGCCGTCTATCTGAGCTAGAAATGGAACTGAGGCACAACTGAGGATGGCCGTCGTTGGATCCCATACAAACCATAATCACCGTTCGATGGGAGTACTGATCCCGGAGCATGATTGGCGTCTCTTCTCCATGCGAGCGCCACCCCAACGCCAGCCACTCCTCCGCTGATCACGTGCTGCCCAGACTTGGAAAGGAGTAGGTCTCGTCCGTTAGCCGCGATCAGGGGATTGAGACCTTATTCAGCACCATCCTCTCGAGCCTCTATAAGAAGAACCCTGGTGACCAAACCCTAATCGCTACTACCACCAGGAGACAGAGAAATAGAAAGGAGAGGAGGTGAACAAGAGGGGCGGGGCGGGCTTAGAAGATGTCCAGCCTGCAAGCTCACCGGAGCGAAAAGACGGAGATGCGGAGAATGACGGACAACAACACCGATCAAACGTGAGAGCGCGAGCCCGCCAAAACCGGAGGTGAGGAGCAAAGTTGAAACGAAGCCACGATCTCTTCGAGCCATCTCCACCTCGCCAGAACCGCACGGTGAGTCTTCTTCTCTGTTATGTTATGAACACCAAAAAACAGGCACTTATCGTAGAGGTCAAACGCCGAGAGAGCCTTTATACATCTCCTAGACTGACAAGAAAAGGAGAAAAGAAACTTCGTACGAGTGTTCATCGCCGGCAATCCTCGCACATGACCGGGGAAGTAGTCCTCCACTCCTGGAGGTGCTCGTGACTAGCAGAGTGTCCTCCTCCGGCAACAACCTAGTGGCGGAGAGTGTTGGTCGCCTACGAGCTCCCCGGCAGTTGCCACACGCGACCGGGGCACCGCCCTGCTCCGACGAAAGGATGCCTGGACTGGGTCAGGTTGGGTCAGTCTTCTCTTAAAAGCCAAGATGACTTAATCAAATCCATTAGGTTTAATAAAGAGAATCAAGTAGATGGATTGGGTTTGAAAATTTTTAGGTCAAGTCAGGTTTGATTTGGATTGGATTCGATTAATTTCCAAGTGGATTGGGTTAGCCCGGATTTGAAATTTTAAACCCAAACTAAATTGGGCTTGATCTGATGAATCAGCTCCAATCAATGGGGTGTGGTTAATTGAGTTGAGCTTAACCAATTGGTTGGATCAAGTTCTTATAAGTGGAATGAATTTAATCAACTACATGGACGTGGGTCCGAGCCAGATGGAGGATTGGGTCTGATCAGGTTTAGAGTTTGGGCTAATAAACTAGACATGGAAATAAAATAAAGCAAAATAAAAATAATGTAAGAGTGGGGGTTTGAAACCAAGATCTCCCATATAGCAAGTTGGGACTTAACCACTAGAGCCCTATTTCATTTTGGATTGGATAGTGCAGGTTTGACTAGATGAAGTTAGGAGAAGAATAAAAGGAAATAAACAGCAAGTGGAGGGAATAGAACCCAAGACCTCCAAAACTTAGTAGTAGGCCTTAGCCTCCAGGCCATCGTAGTATTTCTGTTGAAACATTCAGTTTTGGTCAATTAAGGCCAATGACATTGGAAAACAAGGGAAGGGCCACACGACTTGACTTGGGCCATTTAGAGCATCTTGCATGTACAACTAGGGGACTTTAAGTTGTTGCTGGTACTAATATAGTTTTTCGTTATCAGATTTCGACACAGAGACGACGGGAGGGATTCTCGAGGGATTTCAGACACTGTTAGTAAAGGTAAGTAACTCTTGCCTAGTTTCCACCCAGTTTTGAGCTTATTGACTTTGAATTCTTATTCTTGCTTCAATGTTTTGATTGGCCTCGTGATTATTGAGTATTATTGTTTTTGCTTCTTTGCATATTGGCTTGATGTTACCATGCTTTGTATATTGTTGCTTGGATTCGCATACATGAATTTGCTAACCTGCTTTGTTGAATTCCCAAGTTAGTGTATGCTTGTTGATGTGCTAGCATTTGTTGAATATATTTGTGATCGCTGAACATACTTTCCCGTTGATTAGTACGTGGTCGTGGAAACACGTGAGCCTGTACTCCGTACGGGTATGTATGTGTCGACTGTTCTTGTTGCTGAATATGCCTTCCTATTGATCGGCATATGGCCGTGGAAACACGTGAGCCGGTGCTTCGTCCGGGTTGGTGTTTTAGCTCTTCTTGTGTTGTGAATTCTCCCGCTCAATGCAGATTGTGATGCAGGCGTCCAGGGGGAGGACACTCTGGGCGTCCTGTAGTCCTACCACGGGGAGGAAACTCTGGATGTCCACCCGTCAGTGGGATGATATGCTGGCTGTGTACGTACATGTAGGAGCGCTACCGGACTCGAGGGTCTGGATGTGATTAAGATCGGCCGAGGTCGATGATTGCCGGGGAGATGACTTGATTAGTTGATTAAACTCCTTGTTGTGTGCTTGCGCTTATTGAATAGTGATCCTTTTGAGTTTGAGATTGGCCTTGTTCTTGATTCGTCTTTGTGTTTTGTTAGATCACTGTTTTATGATTGTTCCTCTTGACTTCATTGTATTCTCTTGCGAGGGTACTTACTGAGCTTTCCATTCGAAAGCTTATTCCACTTGCTTCACTCTTTCGTTTCAGGTCTTGAGGAGTAGGTGACTTGAGATCAGGAGCTGCGCGAGTGATCGGGATATCCTTGTAGAGGTTCGAGGACCTCAGATTTTCTTGTGTGTGAGTTTATTTAATAGGACCCTTGTAGGGCCATTACCTTGTAGAGTGTCAAATTATGTTTTAAATTCCAATGTAAGACTCTGAATTAATGTTGACATTAATGAATTCTGTTATTTGTTCTTGAACCATTTAGGCCTTGTATCTAAGTGAGGTACGTCTCTACTTGGGTACGGCCGATCTGTGTACATGCCCAAGACCCTAGAATCCGAGTCGGGGCGTGACAAATAGACTATAATGATAATCAACCAAAATGAATAAATGAACACAGAAAAGAAAACCAGCACATTTAGAAGATTGAACACTCTAAAATTTCCATCAAAAAGCCCTAAAAAAACCTATGACGGGTCCATGGATAGCATGTGAACCATATGAAGAACCATCAGAACATCAAAGAAATTAATCATACTAATAAATAAATAAAGACAAAAAACCCTAAAAACAAATGAGCTCAAATATTTCAATCAAGAATCAACTCAAAGATTTCAATAGGTGATCGGAAAAAGAAAAAGAAAAAGAAAATTGAGAGCCAAATGCTCCGAAAATCAAGAAAAATCAAAGACATTACCTCTCAATAACTTAAGGTCGAGATCAAGATTCGTGGAAGAAGAAGGCACGGTCGCAACTGCTTGTATGAACTGTTTCACTGGGGTGAGAGACCGGGAGGAGAGAGAGAGAGATAAGGGGGAAGAGAAGAAGCCTTGATGTATGATATTGATGGTTTGGTTTAGAGTTTAGGGTTTGATTAATGGGAGTTCAAATTATTTTTAGCCGGCCCTAACTTATTAATTGGTTAATTGGAGTTCAAATTATTTTTATATTTATAATTACAAAACTTTAATTACAACAATTATCAGTATATTTATAATAACTTTTTATTTAAATACTTATAATATAAAATATACTATATATATAGGGATGTGATAAGGGCCGGTCAGCCGTTTTACTGTGCATCTACGGTCGCGTCCCATTTGGCCCCCTTGAGCATGTTTGAAGGATTTCCAACTGTATGGATGGGAAGATCATCGAAAAATAAGCTAGTCTGTTAATTTTCATACAATTTGGTAACCATTTGGTCCTCCTACTTAACGGTTCTTATTTTATAAGAATCTGAACGGTCCAGAATTTCAACCGTTAAGTGAGAGGACCAAACGGTTACTTGACAGGCTAGCTTATTAATCTTTCAAACATGTTCTAGGGGGCCAAATGGAAGGATATATATATATATATATATATATATATATATATATATATATATATATATAAGCCCTATTATTAGATGCAACCAACAACCAACAAAATGAAACCTTTTCGAAACGCAGTCCGGCGGGAGGAGCAATGACAAGGTAACAACTGCAGCACCGGTGATTGCAGGTGGATGGAGTGGTGGCAGCCCTACAGGATCCAGTGGCGACAGTCCGACGATCGCACGAGTAATGGAGTAGCTTTTGAGAGATTACTCGAATTAGATTTAGGGATTTATCTAGGGATTTAGTTTTTCTTTATTTTAATGAAATTATATATTTATCTGTATAAAAAAAATTAAAAAACTTGAGGATGAAAAAGTTATTTAAAGAAAAAAACATTGGCCAGGCCAGATCATAGAAACCCTATCGGGTCACCAGATTTGTCAAGTTCAAAGTAGGTCAAGCCGGTTCAAAGCGGGTCGATTATATAAATGGTCTAATTAGAAACCCGAACCGGTTTAAGCATCGGGTCACGGGTTGACCGGTCGGACTGTCAGGCCGGTCCAGGTTTAATATCTATGATTTTAAGTTATAATCAATTCTAAAATAAAATCATATTTTCAAAATATATTTTAATTTAAATATTATATTTATACCTAAGTAAATAATTTGAGAGAATTGAAATTCTAAAATATGCAAGTGTTTCACAGTCTGTCACGCAAGTGATTGTGAGGACTCTAACTCGTGATTAATTTGACAGGCAACGTGGAAGAATGTCAATTTTCATGGATATTGGATGTATCCCAAAGCATCAACAAACTCCATCTCGCATTGTTCACAAAATTTGGTTTCCTTTTCAGTCGCAATCACTATTTTTCATAATAAAAATTTCACCTTTTTTCTTGATTGAAATATTATTTTTAACAAAATATCAATGTATAGTTCCTAATTATTAAATTCTTTATAAAAATATATTTTATCCTTCTGAGGGAAAAAACTAAATAAATAAATAAAATATTGAGATTTGAGGGTATAAAAATAAATTTTCAATTACATTACCTTCCAGAAGGTGGGGAGGAGAAAAGAAAAGTCGCTTGTATTCCAAATGGATGGAGGAAATAGAATAAGTGTGGACATGTCCAAACCAATACCGTCCCCATCCATTCCATCCTGTCTTTGGAAGATGGCTTGCTGCACTTGTTCACATACTTGGTTTACCTCCCTCATATTTCTTTGTCTTGCTATTCTCTCCTTCTTCTACATTGACCAAGCTCCTCCTCTCCCATCTCTGGAAGAAAACATGGGTGAACAACTTCCCAACTCCATCTATGATCTCTCTGTCAAGGTAAAACCACTACCTTCTTAGTTCTAACATGATTGTTGTTTGATTCCACTTCTTGTTGGTGTTGCTCTCATTATTTATTTAGGAACTATTTTGTGACTTTTGATTACTTGTTTGAGTTATGTTGATTCTCTTGATTGGTTTGATTATGGAGAGTACAGAGGCTTTTCTTCTTTTCTTCCCTTCAATTTGTTTTGTATATATTGACGATAGTCTTTTTCTTTTTTTCTGATTTGATGAGAATTTGTTCCAATTTGTTTTTGTGTTACAGGATATGGATGGTAATGATGTGAACCTGAGTGATTACAATGGAAAGGTTCTTCTCATTGTGAATGTTGCCTCTAAATGGTGATACTCATACCTCATGTATTTAAACATAAATTTTTTTTTATTATTCTTGATATTATTTCTTGATTGGGGCTTGATTTATTTATTTATTTATTTATTTATTTATTTATTTTTTGCTGTTCTTGTGATTTTTCTTATTTGCTAACTTTGTTTGTGGGGAAGTATTTGCTGTGATTAACAAGGTATTCATGATCACCAGAACAGTTTTTTATGATATGTTCACATAATGTTTATTTGTCTAATTAAGTGATACGCCCTCGGATGGGGGTGTATCGGATAAACACCGTTCGAGCCGGTGTGAGCTCCGAGAAGAATGGAAGAAAGAGGATGAGAGGTAGAAGAAAGCTCAAAGAGCTCCACAGGTTGCTTGATAATTCATTGATAAAGAAGATACAATGGCAAACTCTAAACCTTATAGAAGAGAGAAGTGACAGAATTACTACTATGCCCTTGCTTGGTCACCAAGCCTCCTAATAAGACAAAAGGGCTTCTAATATGGTTCTATGGTGCTGCTCGGCGATAGATCCCATGACTCCGGTGGTCGGAGTTGGGGTCGTATCATTAAGTTTCCAGTTGAATTTTAGAAACTGGCAGCCCATTTTGGGTTATTGCAGATCAAGTTTGCTCTTCTGGTGCATTGCTTATGGCTTATAACAAATTGTATTGTGGATTGTTTTTTTATTTTTTAGCTTACAATCTTAAATCGTTTGAGGTTTTCACTTTAAATAGTTTCTTGAAAGGATTGATATAACTAATAATATGCTTGATTTTTATGTTACCATTTCTCATTTGAAGTTGATCGAAACGTTTACTCTGAATTTGTTTTCTGTTGTTTCCTGTACTGTGGTTTTCATATCCATCAAATGGATGCAATGTGTTAATTTGAATAATATGTTTCTGCTCATGCAGCGGTTTGACTCATTCCAACTATAAGGAAATGAATGTATTGTATGAAAAGTACAAAGACAAAGGTCAGTGAGTCCTCTCATTCTTGAATCAGTCAAATGAATTCTAATATCACTAAGCTTTTCATAAAATTCATAAGAAATTTACTTAGAAAAGCAACTTCTGCATTTATTGTGTACAGGATTTGAAATACTTGCATTTCCTTGCAACCAATTTGCTGGTCAAGAACCTGGAAGCAATGAGGAAATAAAAGAAGTTGCCTGCACAATGTTCAAAGCTGAGTTCCCCATCTTTGATAAGGTGCGAAACATTTTATGAGAAAACACAATAAAACATCTTTTCCATACATCTAGATTTTCAATTCAGTTTCTTTTGGTTGTTTGTGTTTTCTTTTAATGTTGAATATCAATAATGTAGTGCTTATTGTTTCCAATGGAGTTATTTTCCAAAATGCAATATGGAATTGAGGACTGATTCATTTGATCTTCTCATTCATTCAGCGATGCGTGTTTGGTCTTTTAAGATCAGGTGTTCCGTAACTCCTCAACAATTAATTAATTTTTAGAAAAAAAATGAAGGGAGAATATTCCAAAATCTGTATATCATATAACTCATAACAATACCTAGACTAGCAATGCATGGAAGTGAAAAAATTCTGTTGTAAGGTCAACATATTATGCAAAAGAGTAATCTTAACCTTTTGATTGCCCTAAACCAGCAGATTGGAAAGCTTCTAGATTGATTCATTTGTGAATCTAGGTGTTGCCATCTGATGGCATTTTGTTTATATTGACTAGATACTGTTATTTGTTTTTGGTTTTTGTTTTGTTTAATTCTCCCAAATTATCTAAGAAGCTAAGTGGTGGCAGATACCAATTATCAACCATCGGCTATCATATTGTAGCCATAATGCTCAACATGTTTGTAGTCTTGCTTTCTAGTGTTAGAATTTTGCAAGACTCTACTGCTGCTATGACAATTTTGAAATTTTATGGAACATTACAATCAAGAAAAGATAAAGTAAAACCCTTCTTTGTTTCCGTGCATTTAATCCACATTCCTTCACAGGTTGAAGTGAATGGGAAGAATGCTGCACCTCTCTACAAGTTCTTGAAATCTCAGAAAGGTGGGATATTCGGCGATGGCATCAAGTGGAACTTCACAAAGTTTCTTGTGGACAAACACGGCAAGGTTGTTGAGAGATACGCACCAACCACATCACCCATGAAAATAGAGGTTCTAGTTTTAAACACTACTCTTCACTCACTTACCAGAGATAATAGTTACTGCATCAATTCAAGATCTAATTCAAAAATAAATTTCTTTATCTTTGCAGAAAGACATCCAGAGTCTGTTGGCAGCTTCTTGATTTCAATTTCCTCCAAGCACAGTTTGTTTGTGCTGTATAAATAAAAGTTGGAGATAATGTCATATCGAGTTTGGCCATTGTATGGATTGAACAAATTCTACAAGAAAATCAGGATAGATTGCACATCAATCATCTGGTTTTAAGTTTATAAGAGTCATAACTAAGAACAATTATATGATTATTTGGTGATATCTAAATTGCATTTGTGAACTCATATATTCTACGATCTCCTTGTTTTGTTTGAGTCGGTGAAAAATGCCTGTTTGCAGAATGTGCTATAGTTCTGCAGTTATTTTTCAACGATGAAGTTATGGAATTTTTATAAGTTCTGTATCTTAGAGATAATGGTCCTACTCGGTTTATTTAATAAATTTTGATATGAATATTTAAGTTTGGCCTTTATCAATTCAACATTTTAGGTTACATCAAGTCTATGCCTTGATGTGTTTTGTTTTGTATCTAACATGGTAAATGGTGTGCATATTATTATTATATTTTCATGGTGTTGTGCATATTATTTCTATCATCATCTACTCACATTAATTCTTGGAATTAGATGGACAAACCAAATTCTTTTTTCCTTTCAAATTTTCATGTTTTTCTTGATAAGAGAAAAAGATTTGTTTCAGGAATTTATATGTTTTAATTAAGATATTGACATAATAGTTTTAAAGGGCAGTTTGGTATTACAAAGCTCTCGCTATGTGCGTGATTCCGGGGAGAAACTAGGGCACGCGGCGGTGCTTCTCGCTGGCGCTGGCGTGGAAGAGAGGTTGCTGCTTCAAGATCGTATCTCGACCATAACTACGTGCATGGTATCCGATGGCAACCATCTTCTACCGTGTCTCAAATCTGGTTCTTTGATTTGATGAATGGTTGCGATAGATCATGGGTAGAGTGTTGGATGAGGCTTTGTTCGCCTTGAACTTAAACTAATCTCTCCGATGGACGGCTTGGATTAACTCTATCAGATGAAAAGAAACAAGTGGCTTGGATTAAACCCATTGCCTCGCACTTAAAACAAATAAGAGATGAGCGGTCGAGATTAGTTTAGGTGATGAAGGGTTTGGGTGAGGCCTCATGCCTCGAACTTAAACGAAGTCTGAGATGGTCGGCTGTGATTAGATCATCCCATCTATTGGATTAAACGACGAGATCATCTCCCCCTGCCTAGAACATAAGACATCTTAATAGATGAATGGCCTAGATTTGCCTGCATGGTAGGGAGGCATGCACCATTGTCTCTGAGTTCGAAGATGGACAGCCAGATCTCCTTCTTTCACCTCAAACTTATTCACCATCTCTAGATTATATAATCTTGGCCGTTGGTTTTATTTATACATTCCCTTCATGGTTTTCTCTCGATATTTTGCACGCAACCCCCTCTTGTTTGCTAGGTTACCAACAGGTCCTTCTTCTGAGAGAGAATGCAAATTCCCTTTAAGTCCTCCAAAATTTCTAAAATTACCAAAAGGTCCCTGTCATCCTCCATTAACCCTAATTAGGGTTTTAATTCATTAAACCCTCCTTTTCCAAATAAATCCAGTTTTGGGAATTTATTTTAACTACCAAACTATTAGAGGAATTTTAAAATCCATTTATTCCAATAAAATCTTGGATTTTACAAGGATTTGAAGGAAGTGGGAGGAGATTTGCTATTGTGTAAGAAGGTGGTATTGAACAACACTCATGTGGGACATGAGACGGTCAAGGTGGGTGCCCCAAAGCCCAAACTCTATGATGGGAAGAGGGATCCCAAGGAGTTGGACACCTTCTTGTGGAATATGGTGAAGTATCTCCAACACTTACATATTGAGGTGGATAAGGACAAGATTTCTATAACAACCTTATTCCTCACCAATAATGCCCTTCTATGGTGGAGAAGATGCGGTGGAGAGATCGAGCAAAGTGCATTCTCTCTCAACTCATGGGATCAATTCAAGAAGGATCTTAAGTTGCACTTCTATCCCGGTAATGCCCATATGGAAGTAAAGGAGAAATTCCTGTGGCTCAAACATACTGGAAGTATCCGAGATTATGTTACTGAGTTCACTAATCTATTATTTGAGATCTCAGATATAAAGATGTATTTGATTGCCACTTTTTTCCATGGAAAACATTTCTACTAGTGATTTTTCAGCCTTTTGCACTGTTTGATTGCCAAAATTTCCCGTGGAAAACTTTTCCACAAACCCTATCATGTGACCAGATTTTCTTCAAATGGGTGGAAAACTTTTCCTGCCTTCACCCTGGGAAAAGTTTTCTAAGGAAAATAGATAGGGTTTTTTTGTAAAAAAACAAAAACCAAAAAGGGCTCAGCTCGCCACACCCACCTAAGAAGGCGAAAACCCTAGATCCTTTCTCTCCCTCTCCGCGGTGCTCATCGAACCTTTCCACCGCCGAGCGTTCCTCTCTCTCTCTCTCTCTCCCTTTTCCTTTCTCTCCCTCTCCGCGGCGCTCATCACCTAAGGAACAACGAAAATTGGTCGTCGTGCTGGATTGATCAAGGCTCTCACCACCGATCTTTCCTTCCCCGCCTATGGATTTGGTTTCTTTTTCTTGGATTTCAGGATATTGTTTTGATTTATTGGTGATTGAGCTCTGTTTTTGTTTTTGTTTTTGTTGTTGTTACAGACATGGAGAGATTCTACCAGCTTTGTGATCCTGGTGAGCTCCATGCGCTTATTGTTATTGGTTTGATTTCAAGTGTTTTTCTTTTTCTAGGGTTTTGTTTTATGTTTGGTTGTTTCTCACTATTTGCGCTCACTATATATTAGAAAATATTGGGAAATAAAATAAAGAATAAAGGAAAATATTAACAAGACAATTTGCTCTTGTATTTTCACTTTATAAGCCACTCACTTTGACCCACCGTATCCTGTTGGTTTTAGTTTCTGAAGAGCTTCCCATATTGAAAATAAGATTGATTTCAAAGCATATCGTGTATAGGTAGATACCTTATTCTCATGAAATATGAAGACTTTCTATCAATGCAAGATACTAAGCAAAACTTGAACATGAAGTGGATCATATGATGTTGTTGTTTCTACATTTTAAAAGTTGTCAGAAGAAGGAATAGAAAGGTGGTAAGGTTGCATTAAAAAAAAATGGAATTTATTTTATTAAGATGGTATATTTACCATCCTTCCACTCCTGAAAGTTGAGAAGTTGGAAGAATTGTAATGCATATGTAAATTTCAACTTCTTGTCCTACCTTTTAATACATTTTTATATACCAAAATGACCACATTGTAGGCAGGAGCTTGATTAATCATAATGGTTCATTTTACCTTCCTTGGTATTGCATCTAAATGAGCTTATTTTAAAAAATATTGGACTTGTGGTAGGTGGTGCAAAAATTTAATTGGCAATCTAGGGTGCATAAATCTGTTACAAGGAGCAGGAGAAAGTTTTTAGAGAATGTTATGAGCTAAAATACATAGGATGGCTTAGAAAAGACAACTAGTGTATTTGGAAAATATTTTAATTTTCAGTTGTCAAATCACAACATACACAATTAATAGGCAAGGGCAAGATTCTTTGGAATGATTGGTTTATACTTTATACATCATGGTTAAAGCTTAAATGCCAAATATGAGATAGGAGTAGAGACAGAACCAAAGTGCTGCAACATACACAACTAATATTTTTTTTCTTTTCTCTCCCTGTTGTTTGCAGTTGCCCATGTTGTTTTTTCTCCCCCTTTTTTCTTTTGGCTAAATTCATTGTGAAGGATGGATGGATTAATATGGATTATTGTCTCTATGCAAATATAAAAATGTTTTCCTTTGGTATGTTTTGTGTGGTATGTGTGGTATGGTGTCTTCTTTGATGCAAGGAAATAAAATCTATATATATTTGATTCTTGCTGTTAAAGTTGAGTTTGTTGCTTCTCATTTATATAATGAGATTATCTCTGTGTGGGGTTTTAATATTACAGTGTGCTAAATGAATGGGAGGATGTAATTATGATTTTTTTTCTTTGATTTGTAATACAGTTGAGGCCATCCTTTGACTTGAAGTGGTACTCTTGTATTCCATCTTGCAAAGAGGCAGTCCCAATATTGGTAATGTTCTCTTCTTTGTTGATTTTGTCATGGATTAAGTTCTATAGCCCAAAGTTGATTATGGGATTTATTTCATCTCTTTATGAAGATCATTTTCTATTGTTTATTTTTCTTCTCCTATGATATGAATTCTTTGTTAATTGGATTGGTTTATTCTGTTTATTAAGTATATATATTTATCTAATGTGTGCTTTACTTTTAAAATTGAGTCTCAATTCTGTGTCTCCTTGCTAGCTGCAAGAACATTCTTTGCAAGAAGGATATATGAATTTATGTATGATGTGGTTTTCGGTGATGTATGAGAGGTCATCTTTGTATTCAACCCAAACTTTTTATATCATCAACCCTTTCATGATATAAATACACAAGAGAAGGTCATCCTTGCATGTTGTGCGTTGCATAACTTCTTACGTGTTGATGATTCAGATGATCTCTGTAGTGATGATGTAAAATCCAAGATTTTATTAGAATAAATGGCTTCTAATTTCCCCTTAATTATTTTATTAATTAAATGGGCTTCCCCATGTTTAGAATTAGTTTGATTTAATTAGAAAAGAGGAAATAAATTAGTTAATGCCTTAATTAGGGCTGATTGAGGCTTCCAGGGACTAATCTGTAATTTTTGATTGTCTAAGGACCTGCATATAAGATGTTTAAACAGGGAGGAGTTATTTGCAAAAGTATGAGTATACTCATGCAATAGAGTTGTACTAGATAGTAATGAACGGTCGAGATTAAAGGATCTCAGGGTTGTGATGATCACAAGGCACCATCTAACCATCCAATCGCTCACCGAGATGTATATGCGGATGCCCCCACTATGTAGGCAAACCTCGTCCGCTCATCTGAAGGTTTGGAGTAAGTTCTAAGCAGAGAAGCTCATCCTGGCTGTCATTGCAATCTTAGTAGCCCAAGATAATCCAGACCGTTCATCTAAGATCAGCGAATAATTAAGTTCGAGGCGGAGGTTGTGCACCCAACCATTGAGCAAGTGGTCATTCATCAGGTCGAGTGGAGGATCTGAGACATCATGGAGAAGCGATCAGCGTTGATCACCATACAGTAATCACAGCCGTTCGATGGTGATGGGATGTGTTCCGCAAGTATACGGGTCGTGATCAAGTAATAAAGTGGACTATGGAAGTCGGATGTCGAACCACAGGCAATAGAGATTGCTAAGTGTAAACCAAGTTTTACTAACCTAGTCTAAATGGTAATTTGGGGGGTTTTGGTTTTTAAAAGTAAAGGACTAAGAAGGGATTGAAAGTAAGAACTGAAACTTGAGGATTGATTGGGGTAAATCAATGGCAAGAGAGGATACTTGGGTATGTATCCCTTTTGGATTTCAATTCTAAAGATAAGCAAGGATGTTTATGAATCAAAGTTGGTATTTCTTGTGCCAATAGTCCCAAAATTATATCCAATCCCTCTTCCAAGGTGATTGGACAACTAGCCTCCTAGGACTTGATATGAAACTCAAGGGGTCATTCCAAAATTACACCCAACCCCTCTTCCAAGGTAGTTGGATGACTAGTCTCCTAGGACTTGATATGAGGCTCAAGGAATTTTATATATATTGGAAGAATCATGGGGGTGAATTCGTATGAAAGAGTCGTTCGCCCATCTAGTACCTGATTCCTCGGTATACTCATGAAACTCTCTAATGAAGCAAGTTCCTAATACGAAGAGGCTAGCTCTACCCTTGTATTGCACACAAGTAATTTCTAGTGATGAAATTACAATCAATACATAACATTCATTAGACATTCAAGAAGGTACCAACAAATCATCATAAACATTCAATGTTATTAATGCTCAATCCAAAAGTTCAACATACCCAAGTACCAATAGATTAGTTCCTCATAAATGAGGAACTCAAACCAAAATAAGAAAGCTTACAAAACAATGAAAGATTAATGGAGAACACCATTACCTCCAATGCTTGCAACTCCAAGGGTTCTCTACTATCAAGATTTGGGGGAGATGACCCCCCAAGCCCCAATCTCTCCTCTAGCTTCTCTCCCCAGCCAAAACTATCTCTCAACTCTCATACTTAACTATTTATACCCGTGAATTAGGGCTTCACAAAAAAATTACAACATTACCCTTGATTGGGCCCATGAAATCGCAAAGAGTTTACGATGAACGGCCTCGAATGGCCGCTCATCAGTCCGTTCACTCCCCACACGCCTGAACCGTGTCAACGGCCGTTCATCATCCCGTTCACCTCCCGGCTTGTTACGAACCGGCAGTGAATCTGGCCGCCATCGATCCGTTCATCTCCCAAAGCTCGACGGGAGGTTGAACGGCCATTCACAAGGCCGTTCACCTCTATTTATGCCGCCTTGCACTTTCAGTGTGAACGGCCGTTCACGCAGGCCGTTCACCCCCTCGCTTACTTCAAAATTGCTTCGTTTGTTCTTCATCTTGTGGGTGAATGCTTCCTTTTAAATCGAGTGGCCTATTTACGCCATGTTTACAAAATATGAAGCATTTTAAGTACCGGCAGGCTACAAATCGTTGCATTTGACATGAAAATAAGTATATATATGGTATGTAAATATGCTCAATTGAACGCTTATCAGATGGAACACACCCCGATCATGAGACCGCTTCCTCTACCCTGCGCGAGTCTGTCTCCTCAATCAACGCCAGCTAAAGATGGAAAGGGCCTATTATGGTTTGCTCCTCCATGATCAGTGAGATCGAAATCAAGATCGGTCGTCCTTTCGAGCGCTCTATAAAGGCAACCCAATTCTTCAAACCCTAACAACAAACCAGAGAAAGATCAATCTTCGTTTCCGGCGGCCTTGAGCTGAAAGGGAGGGAGAGGGAGCGCCCAGAAGACTTCCTCCACCGCAGCTAACGCCACCGCCACCACCAACTCCTCAACGCGGGCACGCAACACCATCACCGGGACACCATAGTGAGCCTTCTTCTTCATTATTCTATTGAAACCAGTATGCATGCATGCATGATAGATAGATATTATCATGAAGGAGAGGACTTCGGGAGCCACCAACTGCCTGCTGCCATGGGACTAGAACACCTGAAGAAGAACAACTCAGCCAAGTACAGGCGCAATCGGACAGGCTGAGGAAGGAGATCCGGCCACCACCCTTCCGAAAAGCGCTCGCCGTGTATTGACCACTTCAAGCGGAGAGGTTCTCAGGACAAACAAAGCCTGGATTCTCCACGCGGCAGCTCACTACCGCCGCGTAAGGCCAAAGAACCACCTTTGTGATGGGAAAGGCACAGTCTCCGACGAAGCGCCCCCCTGCTCCGACAAGGTGTTGTCCGGACTAGGTTCAGGCACGGGCGGATTGAGTCAGGTGCTGGTCAGGATGAGATTGAATGAACCAATTAAATGGGTTTTGGGTTAAGTGGTTAATTGGTTAAGGTTAACCTATTTTGGAGATGGATGCCATAATTTAATTAGAGACTGGGTCAAGTTGAATCTGTTAGGTTTAATCAAATAGAAGTGGTTTTAAGGTGACTAAATCAAGGATTGGACTCAAGTTTTAAAGATGGTCGGGTCGGACTAGGAGGGATTAAGTTAAGTCAAGATGGCTTGATCCAATTAACATGGTGGGCTAGCTCGAATCAAGTGGGTTCTGGTCTTGTGAAATCCAAGATTTCTTTAGAATAAATGGAATCTTAATGTTTTGGTGGTTGAAATAATTTAAAAAAAAAGAAAGGTTTGATAAGTTAAAACCCTAATTGGGTTTAAATGTGGCTACCAAGGATATTTTGGTAATCAAGTATGATTTGGAAACTTTAAAAGGAATAAATAAATTCTTGGAATAAATAAACGATAAAAGCTTGGTGATTGATTTAATCAATTAAAGAAAATCTCCAAGTTTGGAATTACTTTGACTTGATTGAAAATGGAGGGAAGGATTTGATAAATTCCTAAATTAGGGTTAATTGTGGCTGTTAGAGATTAATTCATAATTCCATAAAGATTGGGGGACTAGAATGGAATTGTACTCTTCTCACAGCTAAAGGACCATTTTGTAAAATAGAAGAAAAGTAGGGACTTAAAAGAGATTTGCTTCCTCTATGAGAAAAGGACTGGATTGTAATATCAGGGAGTCTAAGGACTAAATTGAATTTTCTTCTCTCTCACACAGGGAGGACCTACATGTAACGGAAAAAGAAAACAAGGGGGTCCATGTAAAAGGCCATGGAACCATGCAGAGAGAGAGAGCATGGACGGTGGAGATCAGATGATCATGGGATGTGAATAAGTTCGAGGCAACAAGAGCGAATCATGGCCTCTCATCTGTTGGAAAAATCACAACCACTCATCTGAGAGGGTGGTTTAAGTTCAAGGCGTAAGGAAGCGATCCAACCATCCATCTTAGCCTCATAAGCGATGGTGCGTGTGCCCTCACCGTACGGGCCGATCAAAGACATTCATCTCAGATTGACGTTTAAGTTCGAGGCACGAGAGCAGCTGTGAGCCGCTTATCGCTAAGCAATCCTGATCGTCCATCAAACAAGATGATGGATCCAAGGTATCGGGGAGAAGCGACTCGCGTCGATCGCCAGCTTGCTGATCTCAGCCGCTCGTTGGAGTGAATTCTGATCGCGAGGCGATCCTCTTCTCCCTCCCGAGCGGGCTCTCCTTCTCTGCCAATGCGCAATACCCAACCCTAGCTTCTCCGTGATCAGCGCCTGCCAAAGAAGGAAAGGCCTGATAAGGCATGCCTCCCCGTGATCACCGAGGGCCCGATCTCCTTCTGCCTTGGCCGCGAGCGCCTATAAGAGAAGGACGCTCTCCCAGCTCTAGCAATCACTTCTCCAAGCGACGGTGAACAGTCCTGTCCTTTTTCGTGAGAGAGAGGGAGTGGTGGCACGGGCCTTCCCCGAACCAGGAAAGAGTGCTCATAGTCTCAGGCAGTGCTAGCAGTACATACGCAGAGAGAAAGACGGGCATCATCTTCAATGGCGGTGATCGGAGGAGAAAGGAAGAAGACTCCAGGGAATTCCATTGTACCTGTACGCCGCTTCCAGATCGCCAGGCGTTCGCTCTGCCACGTAAAATTTGCTCCTGTTGTTATTTGATAGTTTAAAACCTGTACCACGAGCTCGCCGGAGAAGATAATATGGTGGGAACTCCGGTGGGAGTAAAGATGGAGCCGGTTGTCCCTCAGGTGGTGGCTATGACGCACAGGAATTTCCCCGGCCGAGAGAAGCTCGGTGCAGGTGGAGCTTGACCGCTATGTGGCCTTCACCATGACATGCCATCATCAGCCTTGGTCTGGTGATAAACAGAAAGAGAGAGGGAGAGATAGTTAGTTTAGTTAGTAATTAAACTTTAATCGTTTTAGTAAGTTTGTTTAACTAAATCAAGTATAATTAGTAATTGATTTGGTTTAATCAAGTTTTAAATAAACTAAATCATGGTTGGGTCTGATCAGTTGGGTTGGGCCAACCAGTTAACAAGGTTGGTTGGGTCCGGGTCTGATTCTAAGTTAAACTGGTTTGGTCAAATCGAGTTGGTATAGAGTTGGGTTTGATCTATTGGGGGCTTGTTGGAATTTTAAATTAATTTACTTGGTTGGATTTGGTCAAATTGGATTGGATCTAGATTCGGGTCAGGTTGAGGTGACCTGGTTTAGTCAAGTTGATTTGAGGGTTGGGTCTAGTACAAAACAAAAATAAAAGGAACAAAAGGGTGTAAGAGAGGGGGTTTGAACCAGAGACCTCTCTCATGGGCTTGGTGCGCCTTAACAACCTGGGACCTGTTGCTTCTTGGATAAATGAACTAAGTTTTATTTATTTAACTAGATCCAACCAAGTAAAGAAAGAAAAATAAAGAAATAAGAAGAAAGATGGTAGGAGAAGGGATTTGAAACACAAATCTCTCAAAGCTTAATGATAGGTCTTAACCACCAAGCCATCAATTTTTATTTATGGAAATAAACAGGTTTAGTCATTTAAGGTAAATGACATAGGAAAAACAAGGGAAGTGTCGCATGGTTGGACTTGGGCCGGTTAGTGCATCATGCATGTTCAACTAGAAATTTTTAAGATGTTGCCGACACTAATATAGGTTCTACTATCAGGTTGTGACATAGAGACGTAACAGGCGGGATTTTGCTGAGTAATCCCGGACGACTTTGTTGAGGTAATACACTTGCCTTGTACCCACTCTTCGGAGTTTCTTTGGCTTTGCATTTATCATGTTGATGATATTGTTGCCTTGTTGTTCATTCATGCTTTCTTGCTTTGTTTGACATTCTGTTGAGCATGATTGATTGTTTCGGGATGTTGGTATCCCTGATTTGTTGTTTGGTCTTCCGCTCGGATTCAGTGGAGCGTGGGGGCTCCGTTTGGGAAACGTTCAGGGACTGGACACAATGGCTTTTCGGCTTGGCACGTCAGAGGGACGGTACTCTGGTTGTCCTGCCCGTTAGTGGGGATGATTCGCTGGTCGTGTTGACACGTACGAGAGGTAGCGCTACCGACATGCAACGTAAGGGCCGCACGACCGGAGGGCCGAGATCCAGCAAGTTGCTGATGATGCTGGTCGGGGGAGACGATTTGTTAAGCTTTCCTTTGGAACTCGTTGCAGAGCTTGAGGGCTTCTGTAGTTAGGGGTCGTACCATTGTGATTGTTTGTGGTGGACTCCCAGGGATAGTTTTGAGGGGCATGTGCCCAATGTTTGACTTGGTGATCATTTCATTGTTATTATGTTATTTTTTTATGAACCCCACAGGGGTACTTACTGGGCTTTCCATTCGAAAGCTCACGCACTTATTCTCTCTTTTTCAGATCCTGAGGAGTAGGAGATTGAGCTCAGGAGCCGATCGAGGGTCGGGGTATCTGCAGAGTTCCGAGGATCTCTTTTTATTTCTTTTTGTGAGAGACTTTTTATTTGTAGGACCCTTATAGGGCCTAGCTTTTGTAGGGCAACTGGACCCCTTCATTTTCATCTTATTTTCGTTGAGACTCTTTTATTTAGTTATTTGAGATATTTATCTTATTTTTATGTTATCTGCTGTTACTTACTTAGGCCTTGTATCCGAGTGAGGTGTGCCTTACTTAATTACGGCTGGTCTGCTCACGTGCCCGAGGTCCCGAACACCGGGTCGGGGCGTGACAGGTCTGGTCTATGATAGTTGTTCAAATCAAAATTGGGTTTAGTCACATTAAAAAGGTTGGGTTCGGTCAAGTGAACAGACTAGATCAAATCAAATAAAATAGATTCAACTGATTAGATCAAGTAAATGGTTGATGGGACTGATCGAGTCCAGATTAAATGAGTTGGGTTCAATCAAGATCAATGATTGGGTTCGATTAAATTGACTTGAGTTTAACCAATTAAATAGACTTGGGTCCTAGCCACTTAGATGATTTGGATTTGGGCTAGTCTAATCAGGTTAAGAGATAAAAAGAAAATGGTGGCAGGGGGGACTTGAAACCAAGATCTCCCCATTTAATATATTGGGCCTTAACCACTAAGATATTATATCATGTTTGATTGAACATGGGTTTTAATTAAATAAGGACAAACAAGACTAAAAGAATAAAAAGGGACAAGTGGAGGGAATAGAACCAGAGACCCCTCACCATTGCTTAATGGGCCATAGCCACTATGATACTTATTACTTTTGGATTCAATAGAGAGTTTTAATTAATTAAGACTATGCCCAACCAGGTTATAAAGAGACAGAAATTAAAGGAATAAAATGGCAAGTAAGGGGAATTGAACTCATGACCTCCAAAGCTATGTAGTGGGCCTTAGCCACCAGGCCACTTTGGTCTATCTGTAGAAACAGTCAGGTTAATTCATTTAAGGAAAATGACATAGAATTCAAGGGAAGGACCATATGTTTGACTTGGGCCCTATTAGAGCATCATGCATATACATCTAGAGATTATAAGATGTTACCGATACTGATATAGATTCCATTATCAGGTTTCAACATAGAGATGTGACAGGAGAGATTTCTGAGTGAACCTGGACGTCGTTGACAGAGGTAAGTACACTTGCCTTGTACCCACTCTTCGGAGTATCCTTGGTATTTTGCTATCATGATTAATGATATTGTTGTCATATTGCCTTCGAATTGATCTATTGCGTTCTTACATGCTTTCCTGATTGTTTTGAATTCCTGTTGAGCATGTTTGATTATTTCTGGGATGATGGTATCCCTGATTTTATTGTTAGTCTTCTGCCCGGATCAGTGGAGCGTGGGGGCTCCGTTTGGGGAACGTTCAGGGATGGGACACCCTGGCGTTTCGGCTTGCCATGCCAGAGGGACGATACTCTGGTTGTCTTGCCCGTCAGTGGGGATGATTCGCTGACCGTGTCGACACATATGAGAGGTGGCGCCTTGAGGGCCATACTACCGGAGGGTCGAGTTCCAGCAGCTGCTAATGATGCCGGCCGGGGGAGACTTTTTGTCGAGCTTTCTTTGGAATTCTTCTCAGAGTTTGAGAGCTGCTGAGATTAGGAGTTGTTACTGTTGTGATGATTGTTGTAGACTCCTAGAGCTAGAGAGTTTCCTCTGTTTGATTTGTGACTATTGATCATCTTACTGTTATTTATGATGACTTTATGATCCTCGCAGGGGTACTTACTGGGCTTTCCATTTGAAAGCTCACGCATTTGTTCTTTTCGCTTTCAGATCCTGAGGAGTAGGTGACTTGAACTCAGGAGCCGTACGAGGGACGGGTTATCTTGCAGAGGTCCAAGGATCTCTTTTAATTTTCTTTGTGTGAGAGACATTTACTTTATAGAACCCTTATAGGGCCTGGTATTCTATAGGGCATCTAGACCCTTATAATTTTCATTCCGCGGATACTCTGTTATTATTATAATATTATTTGAGATTTTATTATTTGGTTATTTTGTTATCTGCTTTTGATTACAAAGGCTTTGTATCCGAGTGAGGTGAGCCTTACTTGGTTACGGCCGATCTGCTCACGTGCTCGAGGTCCTGGAATCCAGGTCGGGGCGTAACAGATGATGATGTTAGCGACAATGAAGTAAACCCCGTGCATGTCGATGTACCTGAAGACTCGCATATTAATGCCAACATCAAAATTAAATCACTACAGAAGTAGCATCGACCAAATAAAGAGATTCAATGTCTAATATTATGTGGGTTGGTTTCGACGCTAACAACTACGATGCGACCTACTAGGATTAATTATTATGTTATGTTATATTATGTTATAATATAAATTTCAGCACCTTATATTATGTTATGTTATATCTTTATATTGCACATTTATGTACTTTTAATTGCAAGCACTAATAGATACTCTTTCAAAGGTGGTGCTTGCGGGGGCCAAGAAGAACTGAAAATGGATTTTAAGGCCGAAGAATGTGTAACACCCTGATCCCCAATAGGGGCACGTGTCACACCGACCCGGCCATTTCAGTCGCATTACCACGAGCCCAAAGTACAATCCAATCTTTGAAACAAAACACTGCGGAATAATGCAGAGCGGTGATAATAAAACATAATAAATCTGAAACTCTTAGAGCGAGGAAGAGAGCACATCACGTCTGAGATCACCCACAGGACTACACGCCCGGGTCTAGTCTCCAACGATCAACTACAAAATAAACTTATAATCTACCGAGTATATCACGGGAAAAAGGAAAATGGCTGTGGGGCCTTGAGAGCCACGACTAAGAGTCCTCACATCTCACCGGGTCTAGCTCCCTACCCGAACTTACATGCGCTGCACACCTGCACAAGGTGAGTAAGGAAGAGGGACTGAGCTACAGAGCTCAGTGATATGTGACCCCTACTGCCATGTCAACTAAGACCCGTGCACCTGAAAATATAATCTTGTATATGGAAAGTAATCTCTACTCGTATACATGTAGAAAATACAGTAAAGCATGGACGTCTATGCATTAACCTCCTAATCAGGATGATCGTCTAATGCAATGTCCGAGAAAACCCGAAAAGTCATCAGTCACTATCATGCCGGTCTATGTCTCATGAGATGTCTAGATATGTGAGCGTCTATCGATAAGAATGCAACTCTGTAGGATCAACTTGCTAAGATCTCAGATAAATAGCCGGCGAGGTATCCCCCGATCTGGGCTGTATGTGAAGCCGCGAGGTTTCCCCCGATCTGGGTCTTCACTCGTGGTACCGAGCACTCCAAAGAGTCGGGATAGGGTTTTAAGATAAATTCATTTTTAAAACAAGGTTTTGATGCTAGAAATTCATTTGGAAAACACGAAAACCTTTCCCCTACTCGGTATCACGTTGGTCTTAGCTCAATGGAGCCGCATCTGCATAGCAAGGATCGTCTAACAGGAAGCAAAGATCGATGCTCACGTCCTATATCTATCTCATGTCTATCTCAATGATCTACAGCTAGTCATATGCAGAAAACATCAATCTACAATGGCTGTAAATAATCGAAAGCATTCTCAAAACCGGGAACAAATCTTAGCCGAGGAACATAAGCTGAAAACCCGGCAAAACCCGAAATCCATCAAAACACGAGAATATACAGTAGGTCCACTCACCTGTAGTCCTAAGCAAGTCAAGCCTGACTCGGTTCACTTGAAGTCCTCAACTTGTCCTTTCCTTTCCCTAGCAATCAAAATACGACTATAATAAATACTAGCTCACTATTCATAATCTCCTATTGGGCCCAAATCCATATAAATATAGGCCCGATACCCTAGCAACATTAAATCACCACTTTACTAAATAAATACCAAGGTATTGTAACATGAAACTTCCAAATTAATTATTCAAAGTCTAACCAAGATTATCAACCACATACCTTCCTGAATTATGAGTTAATTACTCCATAACCTCATCACCTTAGGCATACATTAGTATCACAAAAACAAACTAATTAGCCGCCACACTCCATTTAAACATTTCATCAAGCCTTTGATAGACATGAACTTGTTTAACCAGCAAAACCTTTTAGAACTATTCATGGCCCAAATCAAAGTAGCTAAAGACCCAAACCGATATAACTTTTAAAGTTCTTAAACACTAAATATATTGTTAGGCATTCGAACATGGGCCTTTAATTAAACAAGTTCTCAAAGTCAATCCAGTTAGCTTATTGATTACTTTCATTCATGTTATGAAATCAAAATCTGATCAACAAGATGAAAGTGTTAGTCTAAGCTCAACTTCGCTCATTCAAAATTATCGCCATCCGCAAAACCATCTCGATCTCCTCCTTTATAAAATTACATAACATGAAGTACTTAAGCAGATCTTACTCAAGCTTGCCTAAATTACAAAGAATAGCTCAAGTTCACACCTCACTTGGCAGGTATTCAGTACACACCAAACAAATACCATGAAGTCCTTATTAACTATTAAGAGTTAAATCTCTTCACCATCTTGGCCACTGCTTCTCTTGGTTTCCCCCTTCCAACATTTTCATGGCTGAGAACTACCCTATAGCAGCAGCAGTTAACACCAGTAATCGTGACTCGCTACTATACCCCCCTCCAAATTCACTATACAATCACCACAATAACAATACAACAACTCCAATGTCGGCTATTTCATCGCCTTACTTCACTAAGACAACTCATCGAACACTTGTCGGGCATGAAATAGAATCAAACAACAACCATTCCCTCACTCCATAGCATAAAAATTGAATACAGATTATCCCCTCTCAATTCGGGATTCCAATTCAATTCTTCTAGGCATCATTAACAATGTGTTTAACGTGGTGAACAACAATAAACACCAACTGCAAGGACACCAAACATACCATCGTGACCCACCTGAAATCTATCTGAGCTTTAAACTACTTTGGACTCAATCAACTTTGGAGCCACACCGGATTACGTAGGAACAAAGCTTCAGTCTTTGAAACCTAGAGAGAAGCTGGGGCTCCTACTTCGCCGGGATCCCTGAACCGGAGGTGGCTCAAATTTGCTGGCCAAAGCAGAGGGAGAGGGAGAAACGGTGCCACCTGAAAGCTCTGAATGCGCTGAAGATGAAGACCAAGGACCTCCGGTGCTGTGGAGGGAACGGCAGAGGTTGACTGGAAGTACTGCACGACGGAGCAAGGTGAAGCTCTCCCTGCGCCTGTTCTCCCGAGAGATTCAATCCCCTCTCCAGCCTTTTCCCTCCTAACCAGTGTCCCACGCCACGTTGAAGACGCTCAGACACCCACACATGCACACCGCCACCTCCACCTCAATTTCTCCACCGAGCTGCTTCATCTCTGCCACCTCCTGCTTGCTGGCCGAGAACGCCCCCTACCCTCTCATTTCTGAAGACCAAACGGCCCCCATAACATTTCATTTAACTACTTTGTCACAAGCCTAAGTCTTTTCATTGATTAAGTTATTTCATGTTAATTTATTTAATTTCTTAATCAGGGACCGTAATTGTCTAAACCCCCATAGTTCAGGGACTGTATTGAACATTTTTATAATACAGGGACAAAAATGAATAATATACCATAGGTTAAGGACCAAAAATAACTTTTTGCCAAAAAAATAAAATATATTTTTAAAATGTTATATGGACAAATGACCTAAAAATTTATACAATAATACTAAAATGGGATTTGATGAAAACCTTTTTCTCCCTTGACTATCTATTAAAAAAAATCTGGTAATGAATTAAAAGTCCCCCCAAGTTTGCAAAATGAACAAAAAGTCCCTCTAAAGTTTGACTTTCCCAAACCATCCCTCCTTTTACAACTAATGAATTATAAGTCCTTCCATCCACTAACACCATCCATTTTAAATATTCATGACGAAAATGCCCTTTGACATATGATTACCAGCCCCACCGCCCAATGTATGAAAACATCACGCGTAAATTGACCCGAAATGCCCCAATTCAAAAAGTAACTAGGGTGGTGTGAATAAGTCGGTAAATTGACCCGAAATGCCCCCAATATATCGAATTTTGGTTTTTAGTTTTAGAAAAATATTTATCTATATTGCATGGCGAAATGAATGAGTGGGATGATTTTAATTTTAAAAAATTTATTTTAAAATTTTCTCATAATTTTGAATATAAAAAATATGGATAATGAACTTAAAATTTCAGATTTTTTAATTTTAAAAAGTATTTATCTATATTACATAATGAATAAAATAAGGCAATCAAACATATTTTAAAAAAAATTGGATTAAATTATTTTTTAAAAATAGATAATAAAATTGAGATTTTTAAAATTCTCATAATTTTAAATTTTAAATAATATAAATATCTTAGATTTCACTTAACTGGATGTTTCATGTGATAAGATATTTTAATTTTTTAATTTATTTTGATTTTATATGGATGTTTCATGATATGTAAATATATAGAATATACACGATCCTCATCACCAACTCATTGTTCATTGGGAAGAAGAAAAAGAGAATGTTTCCGCCATAGAATGTAAGGATAGGACCGGCCGTACCGCCTCGATCTATGTCATGCGGTTCATAAAGTAGATCCTCAATGGTGACAAACTCCGCCTCCCCCACCTGACGGACTACTGGCCTATTACGTTTTCCCTTAAAATTCGCGCATATTGATGGACGGCATCAGGCGGAGCGATGGGGAATCAAAAGTGAGCAATCAAGCAAATCCACAGGCGTGTTAACCAACTATTCGTTTTACAAACAAGCTTTCCGTTCAACAGACATTAACGCTACCAATGTATATATTATGTATGTTATTAAGTTTTGGTGTTTAACACTCGTATGTTAATGACCAACTTGACATATTTTACTGAAGCCTTATATATTAAACGGTAACTTGGAATATTAAACATAAAATTTGTATTTTAAACGGAAACATTATATGTTCAACGGGAACTTATTATGTTAAACGGAACCCTGACACTCATAGTCGTTTAAGCACAATCCACAAATGGAGTGGAAGAAGGAAACATTGACTAAGAAGGAAACATTGACATTGATTTTGATAACATCCTAGAACACAAATGAAAATAAATAAAAGTGCAGAACACCGACACAAACAAGCGAAAGAGAACTAATCGTTTGTACGCGCGCTACGGCGTCCTCCCAAATCCTTTTCCGTTCGTTTGGTGGCTCTTCTTCCGTTGACTCAGACTCTGCACTCTTCCGGACTTCTGAGCTCGAGGCAGGTAGAGGTCCCCGGCGAATTCCTTAGCGATTTCTGGCAAGCCCTGTGAGAATCGATCCATTCCTGAAGATGAAAGATTGAGGAGGTTGTGCCCCTATGGAGGGCTATTTAAAGAGCGAAAGTGCGCCGCACGACGATTGATGCAACGCACAAGGATTGAGGCGACGCTAGAGGAACGAGGGGACGTTAGAGGAATTAGCTGACGCTGGAGGAATGAGGGGACGCTAGAGGAACGAGGGGACACTAGAGGAATGAGCTGACACTTTGGGTAATGTATCTCTGGTAGTGTGGTTATAATTTCGTCAAGTCTAGATCCAATGAATGGAAGCACCAGAGCCTCGTAAACGGAAAAGGCATTAGGGAGAATTAAATGGATGTCACCCGGAGGGGGGCAAACCATTGAAAAATGGGAAAGGGCTTTGTGAGAATGAGATGGCCATCTCTTTTCCAACCAGTGAGAATGTTAAACGGAACGTAGTAATGTTAAACGGAAAGAACGAATAGTAAGCGGAAACCAATATATCTAAACGAAAACAGATAATTAAAGTGCAAACATGAAATGCACGAAATACAAGAAGTATTTGATATGATTTGATATGATTAGATAATTCAAGGAACTATTCGTTTAACAATTAACGCTACCAATGTATATATTATGCATGTTATTAAGTTTTGGTGTGTAACACTCGTATGATAAAGACCAACTTGACATATTATACTGAAGCCTTATATATTAAACGGGAACTTGGCATATTAAACATAAAATTTGTATTTTAAACCGAAACGTTATATGTTCAACGAGAACTTTTTATGTTAAACGTAGACTTGACACGCGTAGTCGTTTAAGCACAATCCACAAATGGAGGATAATAAGAAAACATTGACATTGATAAACGTTCAAACAACACAAAACACAAATTAAAATAAATAAAAGTGCACAATACCGACACAAAAAAGAAAAAAATGATGAAAATTTCAACAACACAACAAATAATTAAGAAAAAGACAGAAGGAAGGGGGTCCAAGAACAGCAACAACAACAACAATATTTCTCTTCAAAAAATTAGAGAAATATCACATGGACACACTGACGTGTTGGTTGTTTCAACCAAAGGAAAGACATAATATTTGGCAATGAGGAGCTTAAGGGCACATCCACCGCCTCTTCAACGGTATCGACGATAAGGTCGACGGCGGCGCAGTTGAACATGTGGTATATGTGGCACATACGCTGAAAGTCCAGCTCCGTTTCAATTGGGCAAACAGCCGGTCAATATTATCCGTGACAAAACGAACCTTTACGCAGAAAACTTCAAAACGAAGTCAACACGGTGTCCATTGCCAACTGCAAAAGTGAATGTTTCTTCGACTAACCTTGGGCGGTGACTCATGCGTGGGAGAGAAGGTCATGAGAACTTCATGGCCTCTGGAGGAATAGATGATACAAGCTCCAAGTTTCTCTCCTGCAAATGGGAACAAAATGGAACAAAGGGCTCACAAAAGAGAACAATATGGTATGGATTGATGAAGAAGAAGAACAGTAACTGAAAAAGCTAGGCACAAAGTACAAAAAGTCAGTGGAAAAGTTGTCAAAAAGGTGAAGTGATGGGTAAAAGTTAAGTTTGAAATTTTTTCTTTTGATTTGGAGGGAAAACAAAGCAGCAAAGTTGGGGGTATAATGGGTATTAATAGTAAAAGAGACTGACGGAGTTATGCTTGGGGACCAAAAAGTCACTAAACCAAAAAGGAGGGACTGTCTGGCCATAAGTTATGTCAGAAGGACTGTCTGGGATGTTTGCAAACTTTCAAGGACTAAAAAATAATTTTCCCAAAAAAATTGCAGGGAATCATTGGAATATTCTCATCAACATACTGCAAGTCGGTACAAGGAATCAACATCCCCAGTGTTACTCATCATTAAACAAGTATAACGCATTATAATTTTAAATATTCTCATAGATACACCATTACTCTACGGAAGGTTTTCATAATGCATTATAATTTTAAATATTCTCAAAGATACACCTTAACTTTAAAAAAGATATCAAGTGCCATTAAGGTATGGACAAAAAAATAATTCAATAAAATTCATAAATTTTTCCCTTTTAAAGTCAAATTTCACGGAAAGCGAAGAAGCTTTCATATATATATATATATATATATATATATATATATATATAATCGGCCGCCCATTTGGACCCCTGGAGTATTTTTTTTTATATGGATGAGAAGATTTGTTAAAAATAAGCTATCTTGTCAATTTTCATACAATTTGGTAACCGTTTGGTCCTCCCACTTAACGGTTAAATTCTGGACCGTTCAGATTCTTATAAGTTTTGATCCGTTAAGATGAAGACCCTACAAGTTCCCAAATTGTATGAAAATTGACAGACTAACTTACTTTTCGATGATCTTTTCATCCGTATAGTTGGAAATTATTCAAATATGCTCCAGGGGCCAGAATGAGCAGGCGACCGGAAATATATAATTTCCGACCGGCCGCACAGCATCACTGCTATATATATATATATATATATATATATATATTTATTTATTTATTTATTAAAGTCGATAAGCGATCCCCTCAAATGATGAACTTAGCTGCATGAATGAGCCAAAGGCTTACGTGCAACATACAAAACTAGAAAGATTCGAACACGGGACCTCCCAGTTGAACACCTCTTATGTAAGGGATTTCATACCACTCGACCCCTTATGTCGTTAGTGAAGCTTATATGCTTTAGCATCATAACTTTGACGGTAAAAGGGCTAAGTTTAACTCAAACTTGATTTTAGTTTAAAATTAAAATTTTATTTATAATTTAATTTTTTTATGCTTTCATAAAATAAAAACTATATATATTATATAATATTTTAATAAATTTAATATTATATTTTAATAATTTTTTTAAAAAAACATATAATATTAATATATTAATACACATAATTTTACATTTTTAAACTGAGCTCGATAGATTAGAACTCCGTTTAAAATTAATTTTGAGTTTGAAATTCATGCTCAAACTTGGCTCGAAAACTCAGGTTTTTACTAAGTCGGGCTTATGAATAGTTTTATTATTTGACGATCTTAATTGCAAACAACTTTAATTGATAACTGTAAATAATTCAACAAAAATGAAAATTTTAGAAGGGACCAATTCTTAATTAAAAAGAATTTGCAAAATTAATGATCAAGTTGGGTTGATTGGACGGGATTGGATGGGATATTATAATCAGATTAATTAAGTGGGTGATGAGAGAGTGAGTGTTGTGGTGGAATTGGATTAGAATAAGAGAACATGCTGAGTTGGAATTAGATAAGAATAATTATGAGGCCCAATAAAAAGAGGAGGAAATGGAAGAGAATGAATTCAACCTAATCAAATGACATGGATTTAGGGCCCCTTTAGACAAGAATATTCCCAAGAGAGTGAATATATATTTATTTATTTAATTATACTATAGCATAATCAATGTCATTTAAGAAGATAAACTAAATACACTCAAATCCAATCAAATATTTAAAAAATATTGTAATTTAACCATAAAATGGGGGGCTCACATTATGGTGGAACAGGACAAAAATAGAATTCGAGATGGAATCCCCCTTCAGCTTCCAGAACTGCTAAGCCCGATAGGTGAAACCCAACTAGCGGACATAAAAGTAGTCCTGGAGAAGGCCATCATTGAGACCCCCTGACAGTACAGAATGGACGTTGATCTTGCAAGGAAGGTTCACAGTGAAATCCCTATATCGCTTAATGGTAGATGGAGGGTAAATGAGCAAACTACATGGAGTTTTTTTGAAGCAATCTTGCCTGACCAAGATCAAAATCTTTTCGCATGATTGGCATGGGCTAGCAAGCTAATGACCCTTAGCAACCTAGCCAAGAGAGGATGGAAAGGGAACAGATCCCATTGTTTGCTATGCGAGCAGGGACAAGAAACAATCCAACACCCCTTCATCCAATGGCTATTCATTAAACGTATCTGGGCACATTATTGCCAACTGTTTGGGATTGGGTACATGCTAAGCGATATCCAAGACCTCTGGAGTGACAACACTATTCAAAAAAAGATGAAACATGCAAGACGACCCGGATGAAATCTAACAATTGCAGCAATTACATGAAAAATATGGGAGGAAGAAACCAAAGATGTTTTCACGGCAAACATTATATTTTCACAGAAATCATCCATAATATTAATTTCTTAATGCTTTCTTGGTTTGATGTAGCACATGCATCTAAGAGGCTGAAGTTGGTGAAGATGAAATCAATAGCCAGAAGAAACCTTGCATTCACTCGAGAGGAGTTAGAGTCACTGCCAAGAGATGACTTCGAGGATGCAACCTCCCCCTAGAAAACAATGTCCAAAAAAAAATGTGAGCTAGACTATTGCATGCAGTTTTCAATGAGAAATTGATTTGATTTATTGATTTTATTTTAACCAAACTAATTAAATCTAGCCATGTATGCATCCCAATCAATAGGGTTTTGTAGGGCAATGTCTTCATGAAAGTAGACAACAAAGAAAGCAATTAATCAATTAATGTTAGCTAGAATTTGCTACACTGAATAATGAATTTTTATTTAACAAACACAGACCTCATTATTATAAGAAACCCTATGAGGAAGAAAGAAGAAATGTCAGATGTATTATTTATTATTTATTACTTATTTAGCATTTTGAAGAATACCACCTTTTTTTATGTGTCTCAGTTAGTAAAAGCAAAAAAAAAAATTATTCATTAGATAAAAAAAAACAAAAGATTTAGGATTTATTTGGAATAAGAAATTTTTAAGGGTTTATAGGCAAAAATTTAAAAAAAAAAAAATCTCCTCTCCTATAAAATTCCGTCCCTCCTACTCCAGTGTCTGCGAGAGAGATGGAGAAGGAGATGGAGAGCATGGAGTTCTTTTCTCTAGAAAGCTCGAAGCTTTCGGAGACCAAGAAGCCCGGGAATGTGATAATGGCCATGGATGACGAGCCGTGGCCGCGGAGGAGCAGGGGCGGAGTGATGCTGGAAGGCTACGTCGATAGGTCCCATGGCTCGGGTTTGATGCCGGACATCGGAGAGACGCCAGCCTTGGGGAGGACAAAGAGCCTCACAAATGAGGACCTGGAGGAGCTCAAAGGGTGCCTGGACCTTGGATTCGGCTTCAGCTACGATGGCATTCCTGAGCTCTGTGGTACCCTTCCCGCACTCGAGCTTTGCTATTCACTGTCCCAGCGTTTCCTGGATGAGCAGCACCAGCATCACTCGAATGACGCAGCTCATGTGCCGCCCTACCCGTTGGCTAATTGGAAGATCTCCAGTCCTGGTATGGTTCTCTGATGAAAATCGATCCAAATGGTGTTTTTAATTTTGTTTATCCTTATTAGTAATCTGAGACCTTGGGTTTAATTTGAACGAGTGGATGAATTCATGATTGTTTTGTTTGATCCGGGCTTCGAATCAAATGAAATTTGATGTATCCGCAGAGAATTATTTACTTGTTTTGCTTTCAGTGAATTGGCTGAGGTTTATTGGATTAGGAATTCATGCGTTAGCTTTCGTTTCTTGTGTGAGTTCTTTCTTATTTGTTGAATTGCTTATTGATATCTGATTACTGATCATTAAGGAAAATGAAAATCTTGTTCGTTATGCATGATTTTAGTTCCATCATGAAGAAATTTGCTCCTTTTCTTTTTCTTTTTTTCTTTTTCTGGGATAGTTAGTGCTTTATTTGGTGAAGTTTTTTCAATTGTTCAATTGTAGGGTAAAAGATAGGGACTAGACAAAAAGTTAAAGTTAAGAAAAGGACTGTATTAGTGATCCTTTTAGCCTTCCCAAAGCTTTCTTGGTTTCTTGTGGATGAGAAATAGCTGGAATGGTGCCTATAATGTTAAAAAATTATAACAATTTTATTTCTATAGAAAAATGTATAAGATTTATGATAGACAAAAAGGATGATACTTCCTTTTCTTAGCTAGACTACTTTTTGGTAAAATCTAATCTATCAAGAAATCCAATATGTTTATATGCCTTGTTTGAATAGTAGTTGTCTGTTTAGAATATTTATGTTTTTCTTTGGGTGATTTCTCCTATTTTCATTCTTCACTCTCTTGTGCTTAAATTATAATTAGTATCATGTATTCATATTCCATCCAATTTCTCCATTACAATTGTCACTATGTGTCACTGGTGATAAATACCATGAAATTAGTACAGCTGCAAATGAATCGGATATTTTACTTGTTATCACTTATCACTGTATTTCATTTACTAATGACAAATTTCTTTTTACTAAATACTCAGGTGATCATCCAGAAGATGTAAAAGCAAGGCTGAAGTATTGGGCACAAGCAGTGGCTTGTACTGTCCAATTGTGTAGCTGACCTGTGCTGAGCTTTCTTCATCAAGTGAATCAGAACTAGCTTGATATTATCTATACATGGTGCAATCTAATTCCGACAATGGGTTTCATCTGAATCAAAGTCTACCAGGTATGAATTTGAAGGAGAACAAGAATCAGAACAATGAGGCCGCCAACATTTGAGCAATCTCATATGGATTCCCATGTATATCAGTTTTGTAAAGTGTGCAGTTTCTCTTTTAATATCAATGAAATGAGTTTATCAGCAGAATGACTTGATTGCTTTCATGCATTCATGGCAATTTTTGGATCTTCGTGTTGTTACTGATGTTTAGCCAATGAAGGGTAACTAAGAGTAGGAATGTGGCAATTTTTGCGCATATACCCTGCAGGGTTATTTTTGTAAGAATCTTAGTTTTACAGGGGTATAAAAGTAATTAGTATGTGTGCGCACATGACGTGTCTATATAAAGCCGACATTTGAATTACTGTACCTTTGGTTGGATGGTATCTTTCAGACAGTGTGATATGCTTGTACATTGTAACAACAAATTGACAGGCATTAAATTCATTGCATTGTATTTGAATCAAATCTATCTGATCATCCAGGTTCCTGCATTTCATGCTGGCATTTGATGTCCTTTTTCCTTTAATACATGATCAATCAAAAGGGCATTCTACAAAATTAAGCAAAATCAATGGCCATTTTCAGTGTCAAGCAGTGGAAGATGTAGTGCCAAGTGGAAGCGTTCGGTATAGCCAAACCACATCCCAATTACATCTTGTACTTATCTCAACATTCAATGTTTGAGAGATTTCTGAAGTCAAAGATAAGAAGACAATCAGCATCACAGATTTAAGGGGAAAGTTCTTTTATAGCTAAACGGTCATGTGTACTTTAAGATTCATAACTGATTAGAGAGATACTAATTAACTAGCCAAATGTAGTTTAGGACCAATACCGATTAGCTAAATCACATTCAGGTCACACCTTACACTTTTGTAACATACAATATTTGAGAGTGTTTACCATGATAGAACCTTCCCTCAAAATCAGACCTCACAAAGATATGTTTAAGAAATAGGATTGACTACGGATTCGAGCCATAGCACATGGTTTCAAAAAATCCGTACGATTTTCCCGATCTAAATCGAGCAGGTTTTGTTTTACATGAAGAAGATTTTGTTCAGCATGTTCTATTCGATACTGGTAGGAGAAGAACCCGACTCGGTATTTTAAAAAAAAGAGGGGAAGCAGAACCAAGTCAAGATGATACGATACGGATCACCCCTTCTTCAAGAGTAAGGTTCAATCACACTAGCAATCACCTAATTACTTGGGACCCAAAACAATAAAACAATGAGAACAATAACCACAGAATAAAAGAAAAGAATAAGAAAAACTCTCACTCAAAGAACAAGATTACCAACTTCCAATTGCAAGAATACTCCCCCCTTCTCTCTTGTACCAATGATCTTATATAGAAGAAGCTTGTGGCACTTGCAATAACCTTTTTTTTTTTTTTTTTACAAAGAGAGCCTGAATCAAGGCACTTGCAATAACTTGCAATAACTTGCCTCTCATTCTATCATGTATAACTCTCAACCATGAGATGCTTTCCATTCTTGACTTCCCTTTTGGTCCATTTCTTTCTTGGAATTTTGGTGAGATATTTTTCTTATTGTTGCCCCTTCCTCATCTCTGGCTATGCCATCTCAAGGTGGTGCTAAAGAATTGTTTGTTTTGAAAGATGAAGACGGATACCAATGGGTCATTGGTCTAGCGGTATCTTGGGTCTTGTGCGTTGGGTAATTTACTTGATTGAGTATACTCTCATATTCGAGCCCCCACCCCCATAAATGGGGGGAATAGTTGGTGAGCATGAAACTCCCAAATTCTGAGTCCCCATATCTATACACGCACGATGAGAGGCCAAAGGTGCTCATCACCTAACGCAACGATAAGCATGGAATATCCACATCCCTCTTGGGTATAAATCATCATTCATCATCTCATCCCTCATAATTAACTTAATAAATATATATAATTAAATATTTAAGTAATCTTTTATTTTTATATTATTTAGTATACAATTATATATAATATAATTTAGTAAAGTAATAATATTTAATATTACTTAATATATTAATTTACCTAATTAAGCATTTTAAATTATATCATACACTACATTATTATAAACTAATTTTATATTTTATTTTAAAAGTTGAGATTAGTATTAATAATTATATTAACAATATATATTTTTAATTAATATGATATTATTAATAATTAATATAACTTATTGTATCAAAAAAAAAAAAACCACAAATCCTAAACACTAAAACTTTTCACAACCCTTATTTTATTATCCCTCCAACCAAATGCACTAATGAAAACTTATATCCATGTATATTTAGGTTCATGTATAGATGGGTATTTATTTACAAGAAAACAAAAGTCTCCTTATATAGACTTTGAGTTGTTTATGAATTCCAAGTGGCGTATCATAGAAGTCAGTAACCGAGATTTTTATGAGGATCCACTAATTAAAATATGAGTTTGTTGTCTGTATTCTCTTTTAAATATTCAAACTACTATATTTTATGATTTCAAAATATAAAAAATATTTATAAATTTAAATTTCGAAAGTACCTTTAAAACCTTTTGAACAATATTACTTTAACTTTTAAGATAAATTGAAGTGTTTTTATTTTTCTTTTTTGGGGGTTACAAAAGTATTTTTTTTAGTTTTCATACAACTAATTACAATATTTTAGAGGTTAAAAAGGTAATTAGGGATATTTCCAAGGATATACAAACATTAAAAACCCTAAAACCAGTATAAGGTACTAATTGTCAGGTCAAGTGTACTCTCCATAAGCAATTAGAGATCAAATTCATTAATTAATTATGGTTAACTATGAATAATCTCTAAACCATAACCCTAGTCCAAACCCTAATCCCTAACCAATCGTAGTTAACTAATGAAGTTTATCTCTAATTTGTTTGGATCTTAAATGTACAAGTGACAAATAACATATCGGAGATAAACTTCATTGGTTAACTTGGTTAACTATGAATAAACTTGGACAGACCTAAAACTCTAAGTTCAATCCTAAACCCTGAGTTTTAAACTTTTAATCTTAGTTAACTGATGAAGTTTATCTTTAATCAATCTGGATTTTAAAGCACACATGATCAATTTTGGTTACTCAGGTGCTCTAATGTCTCCATAAGTTAGAGGCCGGCCGAATCACTGTACAAATCCGGTCGTCTCTTATTTGGATATTTGCAGAGTGTTTTAAGGATTTTCAACCGTATGGATGAAAAGATTATCAAAAAATAAGTTAGTATGTTTATTTTCATACAATTTGATGACCGTTGAACTACAACTTTCAGGTATAAACTTTATCAGTTAAATATCATAAATCATATGAAATGATGCTTATTTCAGCTGAACGTTTATCCTCCTCCATTTCCTTCAACAGCAGATTCAATATCAAATAAACAGAATCAGCTCTCACATGAGAAGTATCACTTGCAGCAAAAGCATGCACTTCATTCCTAATCTGAATCCAACTACATCCAGCACCCTTCTTAATTCCCTGTTTATCCATCGTGCTCCTCACTTTCTCAACATCTTTCCATTCTCCATGCATTGCATGCATGTTAGAGAGTAGAACATAACTAGCAGAGTCCTTTGGAGATAGCTCAATCACCTTTTCTGCAGCAAACTTTCCGAGTTCTATATTCTTATGTAACTTACAAGATGCCAACATTGTCTTCCATGTCAGAACATCTGGTTCAAATGGCATCTGGTTGATGATCTGAAGAGCCTCCCTTAGCCTTCCAGCTCTACCCATAATGTCGATTACACAGGCATAGTGAGAAGCTGATGGCATGATACTGTACCGATCACGCATTATATCGAAGTACCTGAATGCCCGATCAACACAACCAACATGACTACATGCAACTAAAATCCCCACAAAAGTTGAATGGTCAGGAGTGATGTTGTGAGCCTCCGTCATTATATCGAATACACTGATTGCCTTGTTTCCATTACCATGATGTGCGTAACCATGAATCAGTGAGTTCCATGACATTAGATCATGGTTGGGCATGGCATCAAATATTAACCTGGCTTCTTCAATGCTCCCACACTTGGCATACATGTTAATCAATGCATTTCCCACGCAAACATCAAGATCACAGCCTAGCTTCAGTGCTAGGCAATGTAAATGCTTTCCTTGGTCCAATGAAGCAAGATTTGCACAAGAGCTCAGTGTGCTGGATAATCCATATTCATTTGGTACAAATCCTTCTCTGTGCATTCGAGATAATAACTTTATTGATTTCTCATCAAGCCCATTTTGGAAATAACTAGATATAACTGAACACCAAGAGACAACATCAGGGTTTTCCATTCTATCAAACAACTTTTCGAGAGAATCAACATCACCACTTCTTCCATACATGGTAAGTAACGCATTGAAAACACGAATGTCTGACACCAAATTATGTTTGATTGCAGAGCAGTGCAGCTGCCGTCCCACATAAAAGAATTCAGAAGACAGGCCACATGCTCCGAGTGTGGTTGCAAAGGTGTATTCATTAGGGACTGAACCTGTACAAACCATATCATGAAACAACCATAAAGCATCCTCAATTTGCTCATGCCGTAGACAGCATGAGATCATTGAACTCCAAGTGACCACATTTCTCTGCACTAAATTTTCAAACACAAGTTTTGCTTGTCCAATCTCACCGCTCTTTGAGTAGAATTCAATCAAAGAACATGCTGAGTGAACACTTTGATCAGTCATGGTCTTGATCATGTAACCATGGATTTGCTCCCCAAGCATTGGCCCACAGGCTGTGAGAACACCCGATATTGTATGCTCATTGGGTTCTATGCCCTTCAATAACATGTGCTCAAACACTCTGATTGCTGGTTCAAACAAATTGTTCAAACAATATCCTGAAATCAATGTAGTGAAAGTAACTAAATCCTGCTCCGTCATCTTATCAAAGATCAACTGAGCCTTATCCATTGATCTACATCTTGAGTACACATCGATCAAGCAGTTCGCAATCCTGCAATCTCTGTCAATTCCAAACCGAACAACCATGGAATGCACCTGCTCTCCGAGCTCCAAGGCCGCCAACTCTGCACAAGCATGAAGGGTGGCACTGAATGCAAAATCATTAGGGACCACACCTGAGTCAAGCATTTCAACAAACACAAAGAACCCATCACTTGGAAGCCCATTATGAACAAACCCCGAAACCATAGTTGTCCAAGTCACAACACTTCTTTCAGGCATTGTTTCAAACACCCACCGAGCATCAGAAATCCGACCGGATTTGAAGAAAGCATCGATCAACATAGTCTGCGTAATGAACCCAAATTCAACTCCACTGCTCCTCAATTCCACAAACAAGTTCTTAGCTTCATCAAGCCTCTTGGAGATCATCAGTTTTTTGAGTTTCTTGGTGCATAATGCAAGACTGTTTGGTGATTCAGAGGAAATGGGAAAGGCTTTCTTAGGTTCAAGCTTAACAAGTTTGGATCTTTGGAGGTGGAGAGGAGTTGCAGATATGGGAAGAGTGAGGGAAGGAGAGAAGGTTTGCATTTTATTTTATTTATTTATTTATTTTTTGGGTGCTTTTCTTTTATTATGGCGAGTAGTAGTTGGGCATGGCTAGGGCTTCTTATACGTGCTTTTCTAGATGTTTTGGATTTTGGAATTTTCTTTTTCGGGAAATCATTCTTTTAGACGGTTTAATGTGCGTAAATTTTCTGTTTTGTTTTTAAAACAAAATCTTAAAAGCTGTTATATGAAGGGGAGCTTTAGCGTAACATTAAAGTTGTCCCCATGTAATCAAAAGGTCACAGGTATAAGTCATGGAAACAGTTTTTTGCGAAAAAAAAACAAATAGAAATGCTGCAATCTTGCCCGCGATCAACGAGATGGTGATCTCGTCCAGCGGAGAGATGGCTTGGATTTATTTAATACCCTCTATATTTAATCACAAGAGACAAAATGCCTAACTGGTTAAGGCCCATAGAGTGGGTGTAAGGAATCTTGGGTTCTACTCTCACCAGTTACCATTTTTATTTATTTATTATTATTTTTTACAACCTGATTCAACTTAGCTTGTTCTATAACTTGACTAACTCAACTTCTTAACCAATTTGATAAACCCAACATGTATTTTAAAAGAGCCCATACACAACCCAACATTAGTTGGTTAAACCCATTCCAACTTGGTTGAACAGAATCCATTTTTAGTTGACTAACCCAACCACTAATCCTCCAAAACTGATTTTTCTTGGGTCCCTTTTATCTGGTTGAACTAAACCACATTCTAAACTTACTTATCAACTTGTTTAACCCTAACCAACTAACTATAACTAATTAAAGCATTCAATCACTAATCTCAGCTAAACTAACTCGTCTCTCTCTCAACTGCATCCCGTCGGAGTGGAGGAGCACCTGGCCCAGCACAGTGGTCACCGACGACGCGCAGGTGGACGACCCACCCCTTCCCGTCCCGAGATCCTTGCCGTCAGAGGGTACTTGCGCACCGTGAGTGTCCTCCCGGGTTGAGCGTTCTCCGACGACTTCCCTGTCTTGCCACTCAGTCCCACCGGAGCTCTATTCCACAACTACCCTCTACTATGCAAGCATGGTGATCATCGGAAAAGAGAAAAGAGAAAAAGAGGATCACCTGGTTCGCAGTGGCTGCCGGCGCCCATGAGGAGAAGTTTTCGACCGATGATGTCGCCCAGAGCTCGCGGCGGCCCCCAGGTTCAGCGCTGCTCCTCTTCGTAGTCAGTCTCCTCGTCCGGTCTGCAGTATCAACGCTTGATTCTTCAGTGGTTCAGGTCTGTCTCCCAGTCATGTAGACCGGCGCTACCACCTCTTTCTTTCTCAGTTTCAGTAGCGGGGCTAGGGTTTGAGGACTTGGCTCGCTTCTTATTGAGTTCGCGGATAGAAGCTGGATGAGATCACCATCTCGTTGATCGCGGGCAAGATTGCAGCATTTCTTTATTTGTCTAGCGTGATTCCGGGGAGAAACTAGGGCACGCGGTGGCGCTGGCGTGGAAGAGAGGCTGCTGCTTCAAGATCGTATCTCCACCATAACTACGTGTATGGTATCCGATAGCAACCATCTTCTACCGTGTCTCAAATCTGGTTCTTTGATTTGATGAATGGTTGGGATAGATCAAGGGTAGAGTGTTGGATGAGGCTTTCTTCGCCTTGAACTAAAACCAATCTCTCCGATGGAAGGCTTGGATTAACTCTATCAGATGAAAAGATGCTGCCGGTACTGATATAGATTTTATTATCAGGTTTCATCATAGAGACGTGACAGGAAGGATTTTTGAGTAATCCCGGACGACATTGTTTGAGGTAAATACACTTGCCTCGTACCCACTCTTCGGAGTTTCCTTGCCATTTTTTACTATCATGATTGATGATATTGTTGTCGTATTTCCTTTGACTTGATCTATTGAGTTCATTCATGCTTTCCTGATTGTTTTGGATTCCTATTGAGCATGTTTGATTGTTTTCGGGATGTTGGTATCCCAGATTTATTGTTAGTCTTCCGCCCAGATTCAGAGGAGCGTGGGGGCTCCTTTTAAGGAATGTTCAGGGACGGGACACCTTGGCATTCTGCTTGCCATGCCAAAGGGATGATACTCTGGTTGTCCTGCCCGTTAGTGGGGATGATTCACTGGCCGTGTCGACACTTATGAGAAGTGGCGATACCGATATATGACTTGAGGGCCATACGACCGGAGGGTCGAGTTTCAGCAGTTGTTGATGATGCTGGCCGGGGGAGATATTTGTCGAGCTTCCTTTGGAACTCATTGCAGAGCTTAAGAGCTACTGTAGTTAGGAGCCGTTACCATTGCCTTTGTTTTGTGGTAGACTCCTTGAGATAGTATTTTGTGGGGCGTGTTCTCATTCTTTGATTGTTGATCATATATTTGATATTTTTTATACTTTATGATCCTCGCAGGTGTACTTACTGGGCTTTCCATTCGAAAGCTCACGTATTTGTTTCTTGTCTGTTTCAGATCCTGAGGAGTAGGTGACTCGAGCTCAGGAGCCGTACGAGGGACGGGGTATTTTGCAAAGGTCCGAGGATCTCTATTGTTTTCTTTGTGTGAGAGTCATTTATTATAGGACCCGTATAGGGCCTGGTATTCTGTAGGGCATTTGGACCCTTACGATTTTCATTCCGCTAAGACTCTGTTACTATATTGTCATCTGTGACTTTATTATTTTGTTATTATTGTTATCTGCTTTTGATTACATAGGCCTTGTATCCGAGTAAGGTGCGCCTTACTTGGTTATGACTGGTTTGCTCAAGTGCCTGAGGCCCTGAAATCTGGGTCGAGGCGTGATATCCTCCTGGAACGCGTTCATATCAGCCCGCACAAGGTCGAGCTAGGATTGAACTTTTCACATGAAGTTTTCTAGCATGGAGTTGAGGGTCCCCTTAAACTCACCTCTAAGCTCGTCATGGCTTTGAGGTTCCCGAAAGTAGGGATCTCTTCTTCAAGATGACCAACCATGTCGCTTAGGAAATTCTCCATCCGAACTAATAGTGTCTCCACCCCAGCAAAAGCATCACATGACTTATCCTTCTTCCCTTTCCCGATGCGTCCATCATCCGCTCTATGCTCCACAAGTTGAATTGGACCTGTCAACCATATATGCAACTTGGCTTCTTCCCACAAAACTGAACCGTGGCTCTGATACCAACTGTCACGAGACGAGAGTTTTGACTTGCTACCTGTGTGGCGCTTGGACTTGTTCCCCCTTCTAAACTAGCTAAGAAAGCCTTAGAATCTTCATAAGAGATTGAGAGGGAGAGCTAAGAGGCACTTGGAAGAAAGAAACTTTTTATTGAACTAAGAGAGAACTACACTTATTTGAGTTGATGTGTAACAACCCGACTTTTTAAACAAATACCATTTATAATTAAAACATAAGTATAGGATTGAGGCTAGATGAGTTAGAGGATACATCTAGCCATATAAAGGAGTTAATGGATTGGATGGACAATGAAATGGATTTAATTCTATGGAAATATGTTTAATGGGGTTTGAATGGATCATTAGTCAAGCTCTCTTCCCCCCTACTATTAGAGCTTTGATTTGAATAATTGATGATTGGGCTCTTGTTATAGGGTTTGAATGGAAGGTAAGGCAAAGAAGGAAGTAAAGCAGAAGAAATACAGAATTCTGAAGGTCAAAGTTCTACGTAAGTATTATGAAACTTAATTAGTGCATTTGAATGACAAACTAGGTTAACATGCTTATATTTACATTAGTGATGAATTATGGGATTTGAGGATGATTTTTGGGTTGGAATGAATGATTATTATGATGAATGAGTATATGGAAGATATGAGAGTGTTTAGTGTAAACTCGGGACTTGAATTCAAGTGAAAGTAAGAGGTTTCATTTTCGGCAGTAATATAGCATTACTATAGAACAAAGATCTACCTTTCGGTTACATAGCATAGTACTATAGCACCGTGAGTTATAGAGAGAATTTTTCATTGGTTTGGGTTTGTTAACCTATAAAAAGAGGGAATTTAGGTGATGTAGGTGTAGGAAGCGCGGATCGAGTCGTATATATAAATTAGAAAGCCAACGTTTTAGTATAGACATGGATATGGTCTTTTAATGCATGAAATGAATTTTAAATGATATGAAATGTTATATGATGGATGTATATTATGTTTAGGATGTGGTAAAGCCGTCCAAGACCCACCAGGAGAACCAGAGTACTAGGAGGATCTAGTAGAGCTGAGGTGAGTAGAAAATAGATGAACGCTCATGTTTTTTTGCACGCCCCGACCCGAATTCCGGGACCCCGAGCACATGAACAGACCGACCGTAACCAAGTAAGACGTATCTCACTCAGCTACAAGGCCTCAGTAAGTAATAGCAGATAACATATAATCAGAATAAATATCCAAATAACTTAATTAAAAAGTCACAGCGGAAATAAAAATCAAATAGGCGGGTCCGGATGCCCTACACATATCAGGCCTTATAAAGCTCCTACAAATAAAGTCTCACACTCAAACAAATAAAGGTAAATGAGGTCCTCGGACCTCTGCAAATCAACCCGACCTTCGATCGACTCCTGTGCGCTAGACTCCTACTCTTCAGGATCTGAAAACATGAAAGAAACAAGTGCGTGAGCTTTCGTATGGAAAACCCAGTAAGTACCCCTGTGGGGGTTCAAGAAAATCATCATAATATCAAGTATTAATGATCATCAAGTCAAACTTGGGGACACGCCCCTCAAAGCAATCCCTAGGAGTCTACCACAAAAAAACAACAAGGTACGACTCCTAACTATAGAAGCCCTCGAGCTCCGATAAGAGTTCCAATGGAAGCTCAGCAAACGTCTTCCCCTGCCCGCATCACCAGCAAACTTACTGCAAACTCGACCCTTCGGTCGTATGGCCCTCAGGTCGTATGTCGGTAGTGCCAGCTGTCGTACGTGTCGACACGGCCAGCGAATCACCCCCACTGACGGGCAGGACAACCAGAGTATCGTCCCTCTGGCATGGCAAGCCGAAACGCCAGGGTGTCCCGTCCCTGATCGTTTCCCAAACGGAGCCCCCACGCTCCACTGAATCCGGGCAGAAGACCAAGCAACAAAACAGGGATACCAACATCCCGAAACAACCAAACATGCTCAACAGAATTCCAAACAAATAGAGGAAGCATGTATAGTCTTAAAAAAAAATAATATCAATAATATGATATAAACAAAGCCAAAGAATACTCCGAAGAGTGGGAACGAGGCAAGTGTACTTACCTAAATAAAGTCGATCGGGATTACTCGGCAAGATCCCGCCTGTCACGACTCTATCTCAAAACCTGATAATAAATTCTATATCAGTGTTGACAATCATTTTAAATTTTTTAACTAACTGTACAAGATGCTCTCATTGGGCCTGGCCCAGCTCATAGGGCCTTTCCCCATGTTACAGCCCTTAAATACTTATACTTGACTATTTATACTAGTAGGCCCAGGTAGCCTGGTGGTTAAGGCCCACTAATCCTTTTGGAGAGGTCTTGGGTTCAATTCTCTCCACTTTCCTTATATTCTCTTTTATTTCCTTCTATAGCCTTAACTAGACAAACCTGATTGATTTAGTCACAAGTGAAAACATAGCCATGGCGGTTAGGGCCCAACATGGTGTGAGAGAGGTCTAGGTTTCAAGCCTCTCCTCTCACAACCTCCTCTTCTTTTTATTATTTTTGTTTTTGTTAGTTGATTAGATCAAGACCTAATTCTCTTGACCCAAGTCTAAATCCATTCCAATTTGATCGAACCCGACCAACTAGCCAATAGGTTGGCCCAACCAAGTTACTTAGTCCAAACCCTTTTGATTTGATCAAGTCATTTTAATTTAAATTGAGACTCAGACCCAAGTCTAATTAGCTAATCAACTCAGGCCCAAACTCACTTGATTGAACCAAATCATATTTAGTTGATTAAAACCAGGCCTAAACCACTTTATCTCATTAGACGCAACCTTTTAGAAGTAGGTCCAACCTAACCATGAATTGAACAAAGCCCAACCAAGCTAATTGATCAAAACAAACCTGATTAATTAAAACATTAGGTTCTATACTTGATTTAATTAAGTCAACTAATTAACCAATTAGAATTTAATTATTTACTAACTACTAACTAACTGTCACTCTCTTCTTTTTTTCTTGAGCAAGACTTCATCGGCGACCGTGAGGCTCCAGCTTCATGTGGCGTCCACCAGCCGACGATGACCTGTACCCGGAGATAACCTCGTGGACGGTGGTTCCTGTGTCTGCCACCTCCCTGAGAACCGGTGACGGCCAGAAAGAAAGAAGAATAGAAGAAAGAGAACCTCTCCCTCTCCGTCGTTCCTCTAGTCTAATATGCATGCGTGACCTTGAACAAAAAACCGATGAGAGAAGAGAACTTACTGGAGTTTGTTACTGTCCCTCTAGAGAACCTCGTCGTCGTCGCCTGAATTTCCCTGAAGACTATCACCACCTCCCAGGCGCCTACCTTCACTGTCCTCTGGTTCCTCTGGCCTCGACGGAGAATGTCCTCTCTCTCTCTCTCTCTCTCTCTCTCTCTCTCTCTCTCAATTTCCAACGGTAGAGAAAGTCTCGCCGCCGATCGGTGTGCTTCTAGGGTTCCTCTGTACTGGTTTATATAGAGAACCGAGAGTTCAAGTAATGGAGATGGCGATCTCCCTGATTGAAGATCAGTATGCAAGGAAATCATCTTCGTTCCTTATTTGGTTGTTTCCATAACTGGCGATACCAGGATTTCTCCTTCGTGGCGGCGCGCGCTAGCTGCGATGGTGAATGAAGATGACTGCCTCGGGATCGAGCCTTGGACCAGATGGATGGTGACCATCCCATCGTGCCTCGGATCTGTGTTCTGTGTAGATGAACGGTAATCATCGTTCCGCAACGGACGGCGTGATTCCTAAGCTTGTGCCTAGAACTTATTCGATTGTTTGCGATGGACGGCTTGGATTATCCTTATCAGACGATATGAATGAAAGGCCTTGATTTGTTCCCCCACCTAGAAGTTGTTCCATCATCCATGATGAGCGGTTCGCTGCTGCCCACACTATATAAACGTTTCCTTTGTTAATTTCATCATACAGAATGAACGGCCAGATCTCTCTCTCGCGATCAGCACACTCTGATCCTTTTAATCTTAACCGTTCATTCTTTTTCAACACATCCCTCTCATGCAAGATTTGTAATCAGGTCCTTCCCCTTTTAAATCCTCACATGCAGGTCCTTCTCCTGAGAGAGGGATACAATTCCTTTCAGCTCCTAGTATCTTATCGAATTCCGAAAACGTCCTTGACCTGTGAGAAAATGAAACTATCCTTCAAGTCCTCCAACATTCTTGAAATTACCACCGGGTCCCTATCAGACCCAATAATTTTTAATTTAAATGAATTATTCCATTTTTTTCATTCATTCAAAATAAATTCGAAACATAGAATTTTCCATAAATTAAATCATTCAATTACCAAGTAATTAACGATTTAATTATTTATTCCCTTTTCCTTTAATCAAATCCAAGAACTTCCCAAACTTGGACATTTCCTTTAATTAAATCAATCAATTAACTAAATAAACTAATGTTTATTTACTTGTTCCCTTCATGATCTTCCAAACATGCTAAATTACCAAAATGCCATTGGTTTTAATAACTAAGCCCAACTAGGGTTTTAATTATAAAAACTTCCTTTTTAAATAATTTATGCTTTTGGTGAAAATTAATTCAATCATGAAAATATTAAAATCCATATATTCAAAAAAATCTCGGGTTTCACATTTTTGATGGATTTAATGTAAATGGTTTACATGGGTTTCATGAATGTTTTTGTACTATATTTTCAGTATTTACATCTTGATTTCTCATATTTACAGATTATTCATGACATATTATAGTATTTCACATTGTGTTTTCTTAAGACTTGAATTGGGTAATATGCATGCATACACGATATAATGTCTGCCATGTGACTATTTTGGCATGTATTATGGAAGATATGAATGGATGAACCTTATAAAACATATGAAAAGATGACACATGTAATGCACCCTATCAACACTGTCATTGGTTATATCGAGGCTCAATGAATGAGCCCATTGTCGGTTATTAGGACCGCACACGTTATTAGACTTGGAGGGGTGTCTCAAAACACTAACCTTGATTTTAACAAAACTACTTATATTCATTAGGAGCATGATACCACGTGCTCTTATATGTTTGTATGTACATGACACAACCAGCTATTAAGAAAGAAAGAAAAGCAAACGAAAAAGAAAAAGAAAAAGAAAGAAGGGTCCTACCATCTTCGAGAATCACACACTCGTGCGACCTGCATGCTTAGCAGGGTAGGGACTGACGTCATCCGGGAAATCGAATGTCTAGGTATGGCTTGTGTGAGTGAGGTTGGGTACAATTAAAGTATACTTGACATGACATTATCATTGTGTGTGGATTTTACTTGTCATAATGTATGAATGATGTCATATCTAGTCTGTTTTATTATAAAGAGCTATTATGTACATGTTTTCATTGGAATTATGTTAAGTTTTTTGAATGATTGGCATGTCATATGGATTAATATGCATGTAAGAACCATCATGTAAAATACGATTTATGAAGTATAAAGACCAGCATATGCTCCTAATTCTACATCCATGCCTAGCTAGCATGTTTTATATGCAAAAATGTGGTTTGTGAGAACTATTTTTTATGGTAACCCTTGTGGGGGTATTTTCATTCACTGAGCTTGCAAAAGCTTATTATTTTCTCTCTTCTCATCTTGCAAGCATAGCCCCAGCTAGACCCACGAGATCCTAATAAGAACTCTGAAAGGATCCACTTCCTTGAGTTGGGAATCCTTAGAGGCTTTGAGATTGAGTAGAAAACTTAATGTGATTTTGAAGAGAATACTTATAATGTATACTATATACTTGGTAGATGATAGTGTAATTTCCCCTTTGGAATTACCTACATAAATAAGAGTTGTTGAATAAAAATGGTTATGCTTTTGAGTTTTGGATGGATAACATCAATGGTTGTGTGGAACAAGTATAGGATAGACAACCTTAATTACCGCGACTTAGTGTGGCAGTATTTTCCCTGAAGCAGTGTTAAGGAAGCTTAGGGAAAGGATGTCAGACGATGAGCTTTATAACTTTTCTTGGTTACATTGGCTAGGTGGTCTCACCCCTTTATATAGGCCTCCACCTTCTCAATAGACGGTGGAGATTGATCTAATCTATGCATGGTTTAGCTTCTAGAACCCTCTATAAGGATAAAGAGGTTCTACCATGTTCTAGGCTATTCTCAAGAAGATGCAAGCGAGTTCTAAAGTCTTCTTGAGTCTTCTTCGAGCTTCCACGGCCTCCTAGAACTTTCTTCTGGATTCTTCTAGGTTTCTCTATGTTTCTCTAGGTTACTATGGGTCTCTTCATCTAATTAGCCTCACTTTTGTAAATGTCATGGTTCTTCTTGGTAGGCCGTGACATGTGGCTACTAATAGACAACCTCTATATTTACCTTTAAGGTGACAACCATCAAGCCATAACAATTGTAACATCCCAGAATTTTCTAAGAATTTCAGTAAATTTTCAAAATTTTAAATGAGGTTAATTAGCTCAAAATTAGATTAATCATTACTAAGCTCAAAGTTAAAGAAAATCAGAAGTTAATGGACTGAAATCCAACCTAGCAACTATAGGGCCGAGAGAAGGCCTTATTGGGTCAGACCAAAATTACATAGAATAGTTGGAGGTGGATGGTCGGCCGAGTTAGACTTATTAAACGAGAAATTAATTAAATATTAATTAATCTAGATTAATTAAGTGGAAATATCAGACAAAAGTAGAGTCTTGATAAAGTAGATCTGGTCGAGTCAATAGCCGAGAAACACGGATCTGGGTCGGGAGAAGAGACGACCCGTGATGCTACAGTTAGCTCGTGTCACTGGGGTCATATGACCCGGGATTCCTGGATCTGGTTGGAGATAGAGATGAACCAAATAATACCATTAGTTGCCCTCGTGATGGCACAATAACAAGATAAGATTATAAAAAGTTATTCGGCCTCTAGTAGGAGATATTTTAGAAGAAAATATAAATTAATCAAATACTTTGTAAAAGAATAAGTTATTATAATGTTTTAAATATTAAAAAGGTTAATTAATTAAAATATTTAATCTATGTATATATAACATATAAGAAGAGAGAGAGAATAAAAATTCTCATCTCCCTTTCTCTCTCTCAATAAGCTTCAGAAGCCCTTTTTTTTCTCTCACTCTCACCATCATTCGCGCCTCCCTCATCTGCTCTCAAGCTCACCGACGAGCAAATGGGCCGCCGCACCCCCATCAAGCTGGCCCTCTCCTCGGCCCCTCACACCGAGCACCCCCCTTCACAGACGTGACGCCTGCGCTTCTTCCCCATGAGCGGCCAGCTCCCTGGCTCCCACTTTGTCGTCGCCGCCACGCAGGACCTGCGCACCGTCGCCGCCAATTCACGCCGCCATGACACCGCCACAGCCTCGGGCCAGCCGCCTCCCAAGAAGCTTCATGCCCCAGCCGAAGTCTCAAGGCCACAAGCAGCCCTCGGCGCCACCTCAGTCCAGCCACGATCCTCACCCTTTATTGTGAGCTTCTTGGGAATAACCCTACAATTAACTAGCTAATTGAGAGATTAAATTGGGGAAAGCCCTAATTGAAGTTATGATTAGGGTTTGGACTTGAAGAAGTACAGGCACGTATAAGGGCTGTGAGTTGTTAGTGGTGCCATGTATTATCGATTGTTAAATTAGTTGTTATGTGTGTATGTTTGTATGATTTCGGGAGCCCTACGAATAGAGGAGGTGCTGTCTGATTTTTCTTGGAAATCTATAGGAATTAAGAGTTTATTTGAGATTTAGTAAATGCTTCCATGCTTAATCCTCTTAATTATAAAGCCCTATTTGCTTTAAGAAAGAGCATGTTAGTAGCTTCCAAATCATGTTGAGAGTCAAGATAACTACCTTTCATAATACGAGCATAATTCATACTTTTATATCTAGAAGCATGTATTAGTTGTGAAAGAAGAAAACATGCTTAGATAGATTAATATCCTTCTCGAGTTTATTTTAGAGTTCGAGTCAAGAATACGGTCTCCGTATTTATTAGATTTTGTATTTAAATTATCAAGGAAAGGAAAGGGCTAAGGCAAGTCCGCCGCTGCTGAAGGACCGAGCCTGACTTTAGCTCGGACAAGACTCAGGTGAGGGAAACTAGCTGTACAGTTTTGCTTATTTACCGTATTTTTCTACAGTATAGATTTCAGTTTTGAAAAGCATGAGCTAGGAATTTTATGAAAAATTCTAGAGTTTTATGAATTTCATGCACAGTAATCAGTAACAAAAAAGAGAAACAGATAGATTACACTTTATTGATATGCTTGTATGGACCAGTGGTGGCTCGTGTTGAGCCAGAGAGTACAGCACTAAGTTAGGAGAGGGTGACTTAAATCTCTATTTTTAATACCGAACTATCTGTTTTTAAAACATTCCCTTTTATAAAATCAAAACCTCCTTTCCATACTCTCTGGTGCCTAGTTTACGTATATAGATGACCTCGCGTAGCAGATCTACCCGTTGGTCGTCGGTTCTACAGTATTGAAGTAGATGTGTAGTCAGAGATTTTAGTCTTGTGATTATCAGATGATTCCGCATTCCTCGCCTTCTAGAGATTGAGTTTTATCTCGGAGTGAGGAGACACATGTACAGATTACCCAGAGGGAATTTCAGTTTCATAAATAATTCACAAGACAGAGAAACAAGAAATCAGATTTGCATATTAAAGAGAATGCATTGACCAGTATATATTTGCTCAGTATTTATTTCAGATTTCAGTATTTAAATTCAATTATTTCTTATACATGTTTTATACTTCAGATTTATTGTTTTACTTTATTGTGCAGTACAGTTTACACCCGACAGATATGTTCCCAATTCACTGAGCTCCAGTAGCTCAGTCCCTTTTCTCTTGACATTTTGATTGCAGGCGATAGACAGAAGACAGTATAGAGAGTTTGTCTGATCACGAGTCTAGAGGAGATGTCCTGTAGCTGGCTCTGACTCCCGTGTCTAGTATTTTGTTAAGTTTGATTATGTTGTATTTGAGACGATTACGTCTGAGACAATATTTTATTTGATGATGTACTAAACAGTATCTAGAATTTGAGGATTATGTTATAATATGTTTGCTTATTAGCTTCCGCAAGTTACTTTTTTTATAATTAATTAGCAGTTTACAACCTTAGGTTTAGGGTTCATTCCCTAGACCTGTCTGGTATGACACGTGTCCCCTGAAAAGGAGATGAGTGTTACAACAATGGCCTACATCCTCAAATGAAACCAAATTGACAAGCAGCAAGACAAATAAACATCTCTGAAAAGCTCCATCAACTTCTTGAGTATAATGAACAATTAATCTTGGATTTTTACTGATAATCTCATTGGCCAAAGATGATATTAAGCTAAAAGACTTGACTAAATCACCATTCATCATCTGAAATGCAACTTCATTTCCTCTCCATGCTTTAGCATAGCTCTAGTGAATACTTCTCATTCATCTTATTGCATATTTGTCGTGGTGTTAATTTTGGGTAACCGCCAATCCAAAACTTCATTTGCTACCCATCTCTTTGTGGCCATTTTATTTCTAGCCTTGTTTATCACAACACATGTACGTATGGACATTAACACTTGTCTTTATTTGGAAGGTAACATAATCTTTGCCACAATTTGATGCATGTATTCTCCAAGGACAATGTGCAACATCATATATAGATATCACACTATTGTTTTCATTCTTCACGTATGTGACTTAGAAGTTGTTTATGATGCATTAATGCTTCTTCAAGGCCATCTTAAATTGGTGAACATCAGCAAACTTATTTCCCATACTCATTTCTGGATTTTCTATGTTCATCAACATCTTCACCATCATCATCAAACGATTTCATTAAATTGTGGTAGTTACTTTTGGATGTTCAATCATTAAAATCGTCATCTTCTACTTCATAATCTTCTAGTACACCAATCTCTACAAACTCCCCATCCAAGTTTGCCTCTATGAAATCAGTAAGATTTTCTCTACTTTGAATCATATGATGCTTTGATTCAGGAGTTATAAACAGATAGAGGCATTGGTTGTGTGGTGTGAGATGAACTTGTATTTATTCTATCAGGGACTATAGGGATACCTCTTGTAATTGCGGAGCCTTGCATTGATTGGCGTCGTTGTGATGAAGTTTGTGGACAAACGTGCATAGATGTGCCATTTGGTGGACCTATATCTTCAATTCACACATAAACATAACACACATGCTTCTCTCTATTAGCCTTAAACATTGCATATCAGAGTCATCATCTATACTAGCACAAAGGGTTGGATAAGTATTGCAAAACTTGTATTTCAGAGTTATCACATGCTCATATATAGCTTATTCTTACCAATTCATAAGAGCATCTTCACTTAGCTTGATGAAGTTATAGTTATCAACAGAGATATATTAAGACTTTTGCTTTCCAATATAGTACTTAGCTCTTCCACAATTCTTAATTGCTTTCCAGTAACCTCTATAGTAAAATATGGTCTTATATGGTTCTTCCATGATCCACATACAACTCTACATAATATAAATTATGGAAAGATTAATAACAATTAATTGTGAATTGAATCCAGAATAAACCTTGCTCAACATATGGAACTTAAGGACAATACATAATATTTGGATTAGTTACTCAAAAATTACTTGTTATTAATCTTCCAAGGTCTAATCAACAAACATACAAGCAACAAGTGATTAAGATGGTCAACAATGGAAGGCTTATTATTATTATTATTATTTGCTTTCTATCTTTTTGACTTTTTTAAGATAAAACATCTCAAAGACTCATTCCTAGATAAATACAAACTCATTCTTACAATGCTTTTTTCCTCAAAATAAAAGCTATTCAACCTCCCAACCACTTAAGTCCTCCATTACCCTCTACAAAGACTTCCCTTTCCTTTGATTAGTCCAGGCATTGCATTCTACTACTTCTGCTCCTACTTCTCTCAATGTTTTGTTTGCATATCATGAAATCTTATAACTAAAATTACTTGGCTACTTGACAATTTAGGGCAAATCATATAATCTCAACAATGTTGGAAAACCTAATGCCTTTATAACCTCAAAGTTGTAAAGGTAGAAACAACAATTTTTTTCAACTTAAAAGTTATCAAGTTAGAAAATGTAAGAAGAAAATCCAAGGGTTTCTTTGTCATTGCATACCTTTCCAATAGGCCCAATTTGAATTGCTAGGCTTGAGGGCTTCAAGACTCAAATGGAGCTCTGAGGAAACCTGTTAGCTTGAAGGTGGATGGAGCTCTTAGAAAAGTTGTGAGCTTGAAGGTAGATAGAGCTCTGAGAAAAGTTTCAACATGATGCGGGGACAACAACAACAACTAAGCCTTAATCCCATACTAGATGGTGTCGGCTATATGGATTCTTTATCTCTATGTTGCTCTCAAATAAGAAAAAAAATAAAATAAAATGAAATAGAATATAATAAAATAAAATAATAAAAATAAACAAATCGATACATAAATAAATAATAAATAATAAATAATAAATAATTCTATGAGATGGGAAGTTAAAGGCAGAAAAGCATTCCCCACAAACAAAACTAATGAAAGACAGATTTTTAATCGACTTATCCATAGTCTCATACTAGATGGGGTCGGCTATATGGATTCTTTGTCTCCATGTCACTCAATTACAAGCAAGATCTGGCTCAATATCTAACATACATAGGTCCTTAGACACTACCTCTCTCCACGTAATCCTAGGCCTACCCCTACCCCTCTTCTTACCTTCTATAACTAAACTATCACATTTTCAGACTGGAGCACCTAGGGGTCTCCGGCGTACATGTCCAAACCATCTTAAACGTCCTTCCGTTAGTTTATCTTCAATTGGTGCGACATGCACCTTTTGTCGGATGTTAAAAATTATTAAGAAGGATATTAAATATAAAAAGGATAAAATTGTCACTTTATATATATAACTTAAGGCTTTACATTTAACCTAGGTTAAAACATAAAACTTTGGTCCAGGGGTGATAAGTAAAATGAAAATAAGTGAAGGGGTTATGAGGTATTATTGAAAAATGATGGGTGACAAGTGATTTGACTATTTTTCAGAGGGTGGCAAGTATAAAATTCTTTTTTTATATATAAATGTGGATAAGCCATAGAAATGCATGATTTGAACCCTCAACCTCTCATTGTGAGAGGAATGGGCTACCAACTTTTCTTCTGACTTCCTATGGCGAGGTCCTAATTTAGAGGCCAAAACATACAGATTGGTAAAGTGGGGTAGAATCTGCAAGCCAAAGGAATAAGGAGGATGGGGGATATTGGATCTCAAGAGCTTTAACGAGGCAATGCTTGGAAAATGGGCGTAGAAGATCCTCACTAGGGAAGCAAGAGTATGCCTAAAAATCATAAAACACTCCTACTATAGGCAATGATTCATCAAACTATACTAGAAGGTACCGACCAAGGTATCCTTCTTCTATAAGGGTATCTGCCTCAACAAAGACGAGGTATTGTGAAAGCTGGAGATAGGAAGTCAATGAAACTTTGGTGGGACAAATAGATAGGGGGTCGCATTAAGGAGCAAACTACAAGGAGATTTTTGGAAGCAACCTATTCCACACAAGGTTAAAATCTTCAAGTGGTTGGCCAGAGACAACAAACTTATGCCTCTTAACCACCTAGCAAGAAGAGGATAGAGAGGGGACATATCTCAGTGTTTCTTTTACGAGCAGGACCAGGAAATAGTCTCATATTTCCTCACCCAATGTCCCTACTCCGAACACATCTGGCCATACTACTACTAGCTATTTGGGATATGGCACACGTCTAGCTAGATTCAAGACCTCTAGGGGATAGCACAATCTGAGAACAAATGGACAAGGCAAAATGGCTTGGATAGAGTCTATCTATTGCGGCAATTACTTGGAGCATATGGAGAGAAAGGGACCAAAGATGCTTTCATGACAAACATCACGTTTCCACAAAAATCATCTAAAACATTAATTTTCTAATGCTTTCCTGGTTTGATGCAGTGCACGAGCGCATCCAAGAGGCCAAAGATAGAGGAGGGTACATGCCAGTTAACTGGGTCAGCTAAGTCCGACTCGAAGGGTTCAGGTCGGCCTAAGGCCGACCCGGAACCAGCCCGATGCACAGTGTGAAACCGTTGGGACGGGTTGACCCAGCAGGCCCACTAGGTTACTGGTTACCTTTAGATGACTCGGACCCTGTCCAGGCCAACCCTAGAACCTGCAGATCGGGCCATAACCAGCCGGTTCATGGGTCAGCTCGCCAGTTTTTCTTTTTTTTTTTAATTTTGTTTTAAATATTGTGCCAAGTTAGAGAGAGAGAGAGAGAGAGAGAGAGAGAGAGAGAGAGAGAGAGAGAGAGAGAGAGCATCCTCTAAAATGCTCATCACTTCCAATTTAGGCTTGTTCATGGCTTCAATCTCCATGATATTCCCTATAATCTTGAAAACCAACAAAACAAAACAAAACAAAAATCCACACACATGTACATCAAGAATCAAGAATCTATGTTCATCATCACTAGTCAAAGCCTGAGTTTCAATATATTGATCCCTTAAAAAAGATTGAACTTTGATGTTGAAAAGATTTACAAGCAGAGCTGGAAGACAGCCACTAACGCCGTTCCACTCTTGTTTCTCCACCTCCGCTAGCCACCGACCATGATGACGAAGGGAAAATACTCTTGGGGACTATCTCAAAGAGTTGGGAACCGAAGAGCTGCTTTACACGCACCTTAAAGCTCTTGCCCATGGCTACTCGGCCTCTCTCCATTGCTATATAGCCGTTAGTCCCGTCAGGTCACAGGTTGGGAAAACCCCAACCTGTAACCGGACTCGCTACAGTGTGGGCCAGTTACGGGTTGTCAGCCCGGTCCACCGGGTAGATTGACCTGGTGGGTTTTGTCGGGCCGGTTACAAGCCAAGCTGCAGCAAATAACGGCCTGTGCCCCCCTCTAGCCAAAGTTGCTGGTGGTGGAGTCTATAGCAAAAAGAAGCCTTGCGTTTACCCAAGAGGAGATAGAAACACTGCTAGGAGATGACTTCGAGGATACAACCCAAGAAGACAACGCTTAGGGCAGGACTATCCAGGGTAGTGAGTGGTAGCTTAAAGTCTCGAGATCAACTAGGGCTCCGGTGCTCTATCTCATGTATCATGTATCATATAAACTTTTAACATCCCATAAATAAATTTGGTTTATCCGCCTTTCCAAAAAAAAAATCAATATAATATTATATTTTAAAAATTGATTAACTTTAATAATTATATTCATAATATTTATTTTTAATCATAATATTAGTATTAATTAATATCACTTATTGTATTAAAGGAAAAAAACCACAAATACTAAATACCAAAAGCATCCTCCTATTTCTAGAGTTGTGATCCCATGGTCTCGGTTCCATAGGATCACCCATGGAACTGAGATGTGGAGCATTTAAAACCCAACATCTGTGAAACTTTAATTTTATATTAAAATATGTATAAGGGCTTTTAAGACATTTTACCCTCCCAAATCTTGAGAATCTCGATCTCGCTTTTCCCTCTTCTCTCTCGCGGTGCCACGCAGAGAGAGTTTGTCCCCATTGTCTGGGTTTCCAACACGTAGATGCGTCCGGATAGATATTCTAACTGGAAAATACGGGGCCAGCCAGAGTTCGTTAGTGCTCCTGGCGGTCCGCAGTCAAATGTCGTCATCTCCCATTTCAACCCCTAGTTGAGCCCGCCCGAGTTCGTTAGTGCTCCTAGTGGTCCACCGTCAAATGTCTCCATCTCCCATGTCAACCTCGACGGTTAGGAGGCGTTCATGGAGAAGGTAGGGGATGACAATTTCAGGAATGATTTGGTGCTAAAAATGAATCTGGAGAGAGTTCAGACATGTACTGTGGAGATCGAAAAAAGGAAAATGCTCGAAGAAGAGGTGCTATATTGTTCATATATTCATAATGATGCATTTGCTTCATATTAGTAGATAAAATTTATTTTTTTCAAAAAATTGCATGTAGTTATATAGACACTATAACTAGTATGTAACAAAGTATACACCTGATTACATGTAGTTATAGAGACACTATAATACCTTGTTATTTTAATTCATATAATATTCAACCTAAAACTAGTATATTTTTCGAGTTAAAGAGATAATCTTTTTTTTATAATATTTGTAGATTAATGAGATGCAAAGTTCAGATCTAGAATTATGGGAAGTGGATGAGTATATATATAATGCAAATGAATTTGAGTTAGAGAAAGAAAATGAACATAAACCTTTGGTTGAAGATGAAGTCCAAGAAAAAAATGAAGGCCAAGGAGAAAATAATGATGAAAATATTACTGAAGCCATTGTTCATAAAGAAGAAATTTCTCTTAAGACACATGTTGGTATGGTTTTTGATTCTGTGGATGAGGCTCGTGAGTTCTATAATCGTTATGCATACCAAAAGGGGTTCGATATGAGAAAAGCAACAACAAGGAAATCAGAGAAAGATGGCAGTGTTATTGGGCGACGCTTATATTGCTCTAAAGAAGGTTATAGAGAAGAAAAATTTAAGAAGAATGAAGGTAACAAAAAAAAAATCGGGGTGAAACATGTTGTGGTTGCAAAGCTAGACTTTTAGTAAGCAAAAGCGAGGATGGATCTTGGGTTGTCTCCATGTTTGTTGAAGAATATAATCATATGTTAGCAACTCAAAGAAAATGTCATCTTTTACCATCACATAGGAAAATTGGTGAAAGTCATGGAGGTATGATTCATAAAATGCGACAGTCAGGCATCAGAAGTAATCTTATGATGAATTAGCTTTCACAAGAGTCTCAAGGGAGTCGAAATGTTGGGTTCATTGAGCTAGATGCAAGAAATTATATGCGCACTAGAAGAAAAATAGAATTTTCTGTGGGAGATTCACAAAGATTGTTGGATTATTTGAATGAAATACAAATAAAAAACCCTCACTTTTCTTATGCTATCTAGCTTGATGTGGATGGCAAATTAACAAGTATAGTTTGGAGTGATGCAAGGTATAGAATGGATTATAGCTACTTTGGAGATGTAATATGCTTTGATCCAACATATGGAACAAGTAAATATGGAATGCCATTTGTTCCAATTATAGGAGTTAATCACCATGTACAAACTATATTATTTGGGTGTGCATTGATTTTGGATGAAACATAACATTCTTTTTTTTGGGTACTTGAAAATTGGCTGCAAGCAATGAAGGGATCTCATCCCATAGTAATTCTCATGGATCAAGATTCAGCTATCACTGGTGCAATTGCACAAGTTTTACCGAGGACCATTCATCGATTTTGCTTATGGCATATTTTTCAAAATGCTAAAAGGCACTTAGGTGGTCTATTCAAAAGGGGATCCAAGTTTGGACAAGATTTATCTTATTGTGTAAGGAGTCCCAGAAGCATTGAAGATTTTGAAAAAAAAAATGGATTGAGTTGCTTGCTTTATATGATTTGAAAGAAAATGTTTGGATGTTGAGAATATATAGAAAGCGACATCAGTGGGTTCCTGCATATTCACGTGACTTCTTTTGTGCAGATATGTCTACCACACAACGAAGTGAAAGTATAAACAAATTTTTTAAGGGATTTTTGAATAGGAAAATGTTGTTGTTGGATTTTGTTCAAGGTGCTGATAAGGCACTAATCATACGTCAAGAGAAAGAAATTGAAGCTGATTTTAAAATGAATAATGTGTGGTCATCTTTAATGCTTCATATGCCTATTGAAGAAGAGGCGAGTAAATTATACACACCGGCTATGTTTGCAAAATTTCCAGAAGAATTACTTGCTAGTCTTCATTACAAGTGTGAAAAAATTGAAGAGAATGAAGGTATAGCTTCATATAAATGTTGGGTGCCAGAAAGAGAATTCAAACTTGTTAAGCTTTATTTTGGATCAAGATTTCTTGTGAATTGTACTTGTCGCAAGTTTGAGTTTACAGGTTTATTGTGTTGCCACATATTGAAGGTATTCATTGCAGCTAATATGGATACGATTCCAAGAGAATACAAGTTAAAACGTTGGACAAGGGATGCAAAATGGGGAGAAGTTCGTGATAAAAAAAAGGTCAAAAAAATTGAAGAAGATTGTCATTCTCATTTGATACTTAAATATAGCACTCTCACACATGAAGCATCAAAAGTCACAACCAAGGGATCTTGCTCTGTAGAAGTTTATAAAGTAGCTTTACACTGGTTGAGAAAGGCAAGAGAAGAGGTTGAAAAAGCTATTAAAATGCAAAACATTGAAGTTCCAAATAGCAACAATGATGAGTGCTTATCACAACAAACAACTATGTCAACTCAAGTAACAATCCGTGATCCTTCTCTAGCAAAATGTAAAGGAAGTGGTGGAAGAAAGAAAGCATTTTGGGAGAAAAATCAAAAGAAGAGGAAGCCTAAATCTACAATTGGAAATAATTCCAAATATAGTCTAGCTCAAGCAAGCAAAGGTACTTAATGATCTAAAAATTGTTGATATGTATGCAAAATATTTTTTCAATAATTTTGTTTTTTGTTTACAGGCTTATTGGTCGAACCTCCACATTTTGTACGAGATGCCAATCCTAAATCAAATGTTTCCTTGAACCAGGTTAGTCTTGGTGTATATCATTAATGTGCACAATACTAATTTTATAATATATTCACTAAAGATTTTCATTTTTTTTTTTGGAAAATATTTCAGGGCTATCTATCTTCCACAAATTAGGAAAATACTGGAGATCATCTTACTTTTATTGGGAACCAAGATGAGTAGGATTATCTTACATTGTAATTGTGGAGACTTTTTCCAAAAAACCATGGATAATTTCAACATTAAGTATTTTTTTATCAGTTTGGTGTTATTTACTTATTAATGATTGATTTTAGTTTTAATGCAAGTTTTTTAACAACTAGAATGAGACTCTGGTTGTCATGTAATGCACTGTAGTCTAATGCAATGAGACTTTGGTTGTTATGAATGAGATCTTTGCAGTTTTTGTTTCCGTTTTGTTTTTGTTCATGAATTGCTATGTGTTTGTGTGTTTTGTGTGTGTATATGTGTGTGTGTGTGTGTGTGTGTGTGTGTGTGTGTGTGTGTGTGTGTGTTTCATGCTTATTCAGTACATTCGATTTTTAACCTCCATATGAAATTCAGTCAAAGGCTCTGTTTCGAAAATTTGTGATGATTTATCAATGCCAAATTTGAAAACATGAACTAATATTTCTGTTGCAATGTGTGGAAGCATACATGTCCTGAACATGTTGAGGTTTCCCTTCCACACAACAATCCCTTGGCTGCCAGTTCCAGTTTCTCCTACACCAGGTTCTTGCTTCTTTAATTTTCTTGCAATTCTTTATTGTTTTTTCAGACCATGTTATAAATCTTTAATTGTTAGGATTAGGGTTAGGATTATTGTTGAAGTTTCTCATGTATGTATTGGTTGATTATAATTTATTTTACTAATTGGTTGGAGTTTGTCTTAATTTCTAATAAGTTATGTCTGTTTCTTTGTGTTGCCTTCATAATTTGTAGGTTCAATGTAAGAGTATTAATTTCAGAGTTAGGGTTTATGATGCAGGAGAGCTCGAGTCAGATGATTCCGAACTGTCTGATTGCACCATGGGAGCTTTGGTGTACCATGACTTGGCGGACCGACTTAAAGGCGGAAGGTGATTGAGCCAAGTCCGGAATTGGTGAGCACTTTAGACATGTTTCGGTATTCTGGCCATAACTTTGGCTACCGATATCAGATTCACGCGATCAACCCTAATTCGAAAAGCTTGTCTCGACCTGCATGTGCTCGATGGACCCTTCCTTCATCCTCAAATTCTACTGTTTTCCCCGTTGTTTCCCCAGTTTTTGGTGTTTTTTTCCATTTCTGGTAATACTTCGTATGCCAATTTAGGATAGGATATGAATCCGATTTGAACTTGAATTTTTAGGAGTTATCTGATTTGTTTAGTTATTTTAGAATTAGATAAGTTTTTCTATTTAACCAAAATTTGTCGATTTGGGCAAATTTGGATAAGAAGATAGAATTTCTAGGTTATCTTGGTTAGTTTTTTTTAGCTAGCTAAACTCGGCTTGTGGGTTGAGTTTTATTTATTGATTATTGAATAATAATTTTCCTTTGAAGTTTCAAAGACTTTCTTCTCTGTTTGTCTTCCCCTTCCTTGTTCTTTTGTCAATCCCCTGGTTACCACCGCCCGCAGTAATCACTACCCTGCCCGGTGTCAGTTGGTATCAGAGATCATCTTCTTCTTCTGGCCTCGACATCAATGGCTGGAGGTCATGATGGCCGTGATGGTCGTTGTGGTGGACATGTTCCGGCAGAGTAAGGTCCGTCTCGAGACCCAATTGCCTTGGAAGCGATGAACGAGGATCTACAAAGACAAGTAGCGGAGTTGACCCAATGGCTGGCGGCGCGAGATTTGGGGGATCATGAGGAACGAGATTTGGGGGATCATGAGGTTTCAGACTATGACTCTGAGTCCACCTTTGTTAACCCCTATTCCCAGCGTGGGTAGTCCAGAGAGCACCGTATACGAGAGGAGCGTTACGGAGATCTCGGCTTTTAGGTGGAGTTACCCGAATTTACTGGAACCCTACATATTAAAGTCTTCATCGACTGGCTGAATGAGGTAGAGAGGATATTTGAGTACAAGGAGGTCCCTGATCGTCTGAAGGTGAAGCTAGTTGCCATCAAGTTGAAGGTCCAAGCATCCGCGTGGTGGGAGCAGTTGAGGCATTCACGAGATCGGCAAGGCAAACCAAAGATCGCAAATTGGGACAATATGAAGAAGAAGATAAAGGGGTACTTCCTCCCCTTCTGCTACACCCAAACTTTGTTTCAACGGCTTCATACGTTGAGAAAGGGTGCAATATCGGTAGATGAGTACACAGAGGACTTCTACAAATTAATCGCACGGAACGACTTATTCGAGATGGAGAAGCAACTGGTGGCTCGATATCTGGGAGGTCTACACCAACCACTGCAGGATGTTCTCAGTCCACACATACTGTGGACTATTTCGGAGGCATACCAGCGCGCCCTCACTATTGAAAAGCAGCAGAATAGAAGACCACTAATCAGGAGCGATCAGAGTAGCCGGACAGCTCGCCCTCAGGCATCCCGTCTAGTCCAGCAAGCACCGTCAGGTAGTTCTAACTCTGTCGTTCGTTGTTATAGATGTGGTGAGCAGGGGCATAAATCACCCGAGTGTCGAAAACCTGCTAGTCAGAAGGGAAAGAACTTGATGATTGAAGAGATCGAGGTATGCGAGGCTGAGGAGGCTGAGGAGGCTGAGGAACCAGTTTATGATGTTTATGGAGATGATGATGAGGCTTGTGAAGTGCTGATTGGGGATAGCCATAAGACCCTCGTTGTTCGCAAGAGTCTGCTGGCACCCAAGGATGAATCAAGGGGCGACTGGTTGAGAAACAATATCTTCCACACCACGTGCACAGTGGCCGACAAGGTTTGCAAGGTGATCATCGACAGCGGTAGTTGTGAGAACGTGGTGTCGGAAGATGCTGTCCAGAAGTTGCAGTTGAAGATAGAGCGACATCCGAAGCCCTACAGTCTATCATGGCTGAGCAAAGGCATTAAGGTAGAAGTAGATCGGCGATGTCTCGTGTCTTTCTCTATTGGACAGAGGTACTTTGACAATGTATGGTGCGACGTCGTGTCAATGGATGCCTGTCACCTACTATTGGGGCGACCATGGCAGTATGATTAGATCGTAGTTCATGATGAAAGGAAGAATACTTATTCCCTCAGTGTGAAACCTGAGATTTTTTTTTGGAATAAATGGGTTTTAATATTCTCATGATGAATTAATTTTCCCAAAAACATAAATTATTTGGAAAGGAAGGTTTTATAGTTAAAACCCTAGTTGGGATTAATTATTAAACCCAAGGGCATTTTGGTAATTTGGCATGTTTTGAGGACATGAAAAGGATAAGTAAATAAATATTACCTTGGTTAGTTAAATGATTGATTTAATTAAAATGCCTAAGTTTGGGAAAATTCTTGGAGTTGATTAAGAAGGGAATAAATAATTAAATCATTAATTATTTAGAAATTGATTGAATAAAGAGATGGACAATTCTAAGTTTAGAGTTTATTCGGGATGGAATGAGAAAAGAGAAGAATTGGTAAATTCTTAAAAATGGAACAAATTCATGAAAATAGATTGGTGATTGATTAAATATACAAAAGGGAAATCCCATGATTAGAAGTAATTGGGGTTTGTTTTGAGAGAGAAGAAAATTAATTTTAATTCCTAAATTAAAATTATTGGGCTGCCAAGGACCATATAGTAATTTTAGAAATATATGGGGACTTAGAGGGGAAATGCACTCTCTCACAGACAAGGGACCTAGTTGTAGCCTGGAAAAGATCAAGGGTTTTTTTGAAAAATATCACGTGAGAGAGAGTGTATAAAGAGGAAACGGACGGCTGAGATCAAATGATCTCAGACGAGAGCGTAAGTTCGAGGCAGAGAGATTGATCTTGGCCTTTTATCTACTCTCTTCAAAAGATCTAATCTGGAACATTTATCTTGGGGAAAGGTTAAACTTGAGGCATCAAAACCTCATCGGACCGTCCATACGTTGATGTGTCTGCATGAGGGAAAGCCGCCATCAGCCGCACATCTGCGGCTATGCCAGATCCAAGGCACGTACGAGCGAAGGATGCGATCCTCGCTCTTGTCCGTCAGAGTAGCGATCGCGAGGCAAGTGCTGCCTCTCTTCTCCGCCAGCGACGACGCGCGCCGTCGCGACGTGACCTAACCCCCCGCGTTTGGAAACTACCTATTTTGGTAAGTGGAAGAAATAAGGCACGGGCTCGCAATCAAGAAGATTGTGATCTCCTTCATTGGCACCCACAACCTCCTATAAAACTACACCTGAGAGCACCCTGAGGCCCTGTCTCCATCTTTCCCACCTTCTTCTTCTCTGATCGCCACCACCAACCTGAGGGTGCACAAACCATAGCGCGTGGCTGACAACCTCTGGAGATCGCAGAGGGACCACGTAGAGCCACGAGGGGTAGCACGACAACGGGGGGGAAGAGTTCTGATCGCCTACCCACCTATCTCGCTGGAGTTTGGCCGGGTTGATAGAACTTGATAATCGGTAACAGCGCACCGCTGTTCCTTTTGGTGAGTAGTTCAGGTCTTGAGCAAAGTTAAGAGGAACAACATCCTCTGTAATACCTGTGAATAATTGTAGGGTTGATCGGGGCTCAGTAACCTTGCGGGAGAGCCACGGAGGAGGCCGCTTAGGAAGCACGCCGCAACTCTGAGTTTCCAGAGACGTTCCAAACCACCGGGAGTCGCCGGAGGGCTGCTCTGAGACTACCAGACGCAATCACAGTAGGGTAAGCCTCTGACTTCTGTTAGAAGGGTTATGGGATTTTTTTTTTTTTTTGCATACTGAGACGCGTAGATAGGTGCCTAATTGTGAGAATTCTGAGAAAAGCTTAGAACGGCGCCGGCGGGCTGGCCACCTCTGAGTTGCCGGTGATCACCGAGGAACTGGACTCCACCAGCCGCCAGCGGAGCATTTGTTCAAAAGAAGAAGAAGGAGATAAATTAACTTAATTAAAAACAATTGTGAATTAGTTAAGTTAGTTAATTAAAGTGGTTAGTTAAACTAATTGGTTGCGTGCGATCAATTAGTTATAAACTAAAGTAGCTAGGTTTTGGGTTTGGGCTCAAGTGACCAGATGGTTAGGTTGGAGCCAACTAATTGACTAGGTTGATTTGGGTTCGAGTCCGGAATTAAACCAAGTAGGTTTGATCAAATCGATTAGTAATGGGTCTAGGTTAATTTGGATTTAATTAATGTGGTGTGATCGAATCAAAAGGGCTTAGACTAGGTAACCTGGTTGGTCCAACCTGTTGGCTAGTTGGTCGGGTTCGATCAAATAGGAATGGATCTAGACTTGGGTCAGGAGGATTGGGTCTTGATCTAATCAAGTAACAAAAATAAAATAAAAAGGAGGTTGTGAGATGAGAAGTTTGAAACCTAGACCTCTCTCATACCATGTTGGGCCCTAACCAACGTGGTCATCTTTCACTTGTGATTAAATCCATCAGGTTTGATTAGTTAAAGTTATAGAAGGAAATAAAAGAGAAAATAAGGAAAGTGGAGAGAGTTGAACCCGAGACCTCTCCAAAGGGATTAGTAGGCCTTAACCACCAGGCCACCCTTTTCTATTTATGGAAATAAATAGATTTAATCATTTAAGGTAAAATGACATAGGAATACAAGAGAAGGCCCACAAGTTGAACTTGGGCCCGTTTAGAGCATCTTGCATGTTTAACTTGATAATTTAATATATTACCGACATTAATATAGAAATTATTATCCGGTTTTGTGATAAAGTCGTGACAGGCGGGATCTTTACTGTGTAATCCCGGACGACATTGTTGAGGTAAGTACACTTGCCTCGTTCCTACTTTTCGGAGTATTCTTTGACTTTGCTTTTATCATATTATTGATATTGTTGCTTTTTGAGACCATACATGCTTCCTTTATTTATTTGGAATTCTTTTGAGCATGCTTGGTTGTTTCGGGATGTTGGTATCCCTGTTTGTTGTCCGGATTCACTGGAGCGTGGGGGCTCTGTTTGGGAAATGATCAAGGACGGGATACCCTGGCGTTTCAGCTTGCCATGCCAGAGGGACGATACTCTGGTTGTCCTACCCGTCAATGGGGGTGATTCACTGGTCGTGTCGACATGTACGAGAGGTGGCGCTACCGACATATGATCTGAGGACCGTACGACCGGAGGGTCGAGTTTGCAGCAAGTTTGCTGATGATGCTGGCCGGGGGAGATGTTTGTTGAGCTTCCATTGGAACTCTTAGCAGAGCTCGAGGGCTTCTGTAGTTAGGGGTCATACCTTGCTTGTTTTTGTGGTAGACTCCTAGGGATTGTTTGAGGGGCGTGGCCCTAAGATTTGATTTGATTATCATTTTTACTTGATATTATGATTTTCTTGAACCCCCGTAGGGGTACTTACTGGGCTTTCCATCCGAAAGCTCACGCACTTGTTTTTCTCCCTGTTTTCAGATCCTGAGGAGGAGGAGTCTAGCGTACAGGAGCCGATCGAGGGTCGGGTTGATAGCAGAGGTCCGAGGATCTCATTTATCTTATTTGTTTGAGTGTGAGACTTTTATTTGTAGGACCCTTATAGGGCCTGGCTTATGTAGGGTATCTAGATCCACTTATTTGATTTTTTTTTATGCTATGACCTTTTAATTAAGTTATTTATTTTGATTATATGTTATCTGCTGTTACTTACTAAGGCCTTGTAGCCGAGTGAGATGCGTCTTACTTGGTTACGGCCGGTCTGTTCACGTACTCGGGGTCCCGAAATCTGGGTTGGGGCGTGACACTCAGTATCAAGGGAAAAAGGATCTTGTTGGCACCTCGACGGGAAGAAAAGCCTCCTACACCGGTAGCCAATACTAACATACTTTCTTTGTCCAGATTTTTAAGCTGGATTGAGTAGGGCGATGTAGTCTATACACTGCTACCTTGCATGCATAGTACCACAGGCATGGATCCAGATCTGCCAATAGAGGTGCAACAGATACTCTTGGAGTTCGCTGATTTGATGCCAGAGGAACTTTCCCCAAGACTCCCACCTATGACGGACATCCAACACCAGATAGATCATGTCCCAAGATCAAGCTTGCCGAACCGACCGGCATACCGCATTAGTCTAAAGGAGGCCAAGGAATTGCAGCGGCAAGTGGAGGAGTTATTAAGGAGCGGCTACATCAGATAGAGCATGAGTCCCTGAGCAGTTCCAACCCTGTTGGTGCCAAAGAAGGATGGCTTGTGGCGCATGTATATAGACAACCGAGCAATCAACAAAATAACCATCATGTACCGCTACCCCATCCCCCTCCTAGACAACATGTTGGACCAGCTATTCAGCTCGAAGGCCTTCTCAAAAATTTACCTGAAGAAAGAATACCAACATATCAGAATACAGCCTGAAGATGAGTAGAAGACGGCGTTCAAGACACAGCATGGACTGTACGAGTGGATGGTGATGCCTTTTGGGAACGCCCCGAGCACATTCATGCGATTCATGCACCGGGTTTGGCTACCGTTTTATGGGCAAGTTTGTGGTGGTCTATTTCGATGACATACTCATCTATAGTCCGAGTTGGTCCTCACACTTTGACCACCTTCGCGATGTCTTTGTGTTGTTGAGAACGGAGTGCTTATTCGTCAGCCGAAAGAAGTGTTCCTTCTTTACCACTTCTGTGACCTTCCTTGGCTTTGTTGTTTCTACTGATGATGTTTATGCAGATTAATCAAAGATAGATGGGATCTTGGAGTGGGCCAGACCGAGGACCTTGCATGATGTTCGAAGCTTCCATGGGCTAGCCTCGTTCTACAGAAGATTCATCCTGAACTTTAGCACGCTGATTGCCCCCATCACAGAGTTTCTCAAAGGGCATGATTTCAAGTGGACAGATGAGCCGAAACTGGCTTCCACCTGGTCAAACAGAAGATGACTGAAGCACCTATTCTAGCACTTCCCGACTTCGATACTGTGTTTGAGGTCAACTGTGATGCATCTGGAATTGGCGTTGGAGGTGTTCTGAGCCAGTCACAATGACCGGTAGCTTTCTTCAACGAGAAGCTGTCGGGGTCAAAGAAGAACTACTCCACTTATGACCTGGAGTTTTATGCTATAGTTCAGTCGCTGAAGCATTGGCCCTACTACCTCATACAGAAGGAGTTCATCCTGTTCACCGATCAAGAGGCTCTGAAGTACATCAATGGCCAACACAAACTGAGTAGGCGGCACGCTAAGTGGGTGGCATACTTGCAGGAGTTCACCTTTACCTTGAAGCATCAAGCAGGAAGCCTCAACCATGTAGCTGATGCTTTGAGCCGCCGCAGTTCTCTTCTCACCATAATGAGCGCCAAAGTTGCAGGGTTTGAAGCCTTCACAGATATGTATGCGGATGATCCTTCCTTCGGGCGAATCCTTCAGGAGGTAACCGATGGGCATCGTCATGATTTTTTTTTGCATAACGGTTACCTGTTTCGTAGCCTGCACCTATGCATCCCCGATTGTTCATTGCGACAGCAGATAATGAGCGAACTCCATAATGAGGGGCACTTTGGTCGTGATAAGACCTACGCCCTTATAGTTGCAGACTTTTATTGGTCGAAGCTGTCTAGCGACGTGGCTCAATTTATGGAGCGCTGCTTTGTGTGCCAGTGGGCCAAAGGAGTTCTCACCAACGCAGGCCTGTACACTCCCTTGCTAGTCCTTGAAGCCCCATGTCTAGAAGTCAGTATGGATTTTGTTTTGGGCCTTCCTCATACCTAGCTGGCCTCAAACTCTTTCATGGTGATGGTTGACAAATTTTCCAAGATGGCCCATTTTGTAACTTGTCGGAAGACTTTGGATGCTACCCGCATTGTACATCTTTACTTTCTAGAGGTTGTCCTCTTGTATGGTGTCCCTCGCTCCATCACATCCGATCGTGACACCAAGTTCGTCAGCCTCTTCTAGAGAAGCTTGTGGGGGAAATTAGGGACGCAGTTGAACTTTAGCAGTACATACCATCCCCAGACAGATGACCAGACTGAAGTGGTGAATCGGAGTTTGGGTAACCTACTAAGGAATTTTGCTGGAACTAAACCGAAGCAGTGGGATCTTGCACTACCTCCAACCGAATTCGCTTACAATAGATCGAACAATCGGACTACCGGCTTGAGCCTATTCGAGGTTGTCTATGGGCGAATTAGGCTTGACCCCATCAGGAGTACTGGATCTGACGCCCGTCCCACGAATTGGTCGTGCTCACCCCCGTGCTGACGAGATAGCTAAGCATCTTTGGGTTATTCATGAGCAAGTCAAGTTAGCTATTCAAGAGAGTAATACCAAGTACAAGGTGAATACCGACAAACGGCGGAGTCAAGTGCTGTTCGATGAGGGTGACTTAGTATGGGTTGTCCTCACTCGAGATCGCTTCCCTGTGGGTGAATATAACAAGCTCAAGGAACGGAAGATCGGACCCTGTGAAGTGCTGCAGAAGACAATGACAATGCATGCCGGTTGCGTCTCCCCAGTCATTTGAAGACCTCTGACATCTTCAATGTGAAGCATCTGAGCCCTTGCTTTTTGGAGACGACTGATCCTATTACGAACTCGAGGGCGAGTTCTTTCCAACCCGGGGAGGCTGATGCAGGACAGCCCGAGTCAGATGATGCCGAACTGTCTAATTACATCATGAGAGCTTTGGCGTACCATGACTTGGTGGACCGACGTAAAGGCGGAAGGTGATCAAGCCAAGTCTGGAATTGGGGAGCACTTTGGACATGTTTCGGTATTCTGGCCATAACTTTGGCTACTGATATCGGATTCGCGCCCTCAACCCCAATTCGAAAAGCTCGTCTCGACATGCACGTCTTCCTTCATCCTCAAATTCCACTATTTTCCCCATTGTTTCTTCGTTTTTCGGTGTTTTTTCCATTTTTGGTAATACTTCGTATGCCAATTTAGGATAGGATGTGGATCCGATTTGAACTCGGATTTTTAGGAGTTATCTGATTTGTTTAGTTATTTTAGAATTAGATAAGTTTTTCTATTGAACCAAAATTTCCCGATTTGGGAAAATTTGGATAAGAAGATAGAATTTCTAGGTTATCTAGGTTAGTTTTTTTTTAGCTATTTAAACCGGGCTTGTGGGTTGAGTTATTCATTGATTATTGAATAATAGTTTTCCTTTGAAGTTTCAGAGACTTTATTCTCTGTTTGTCTTCCCCTTCCTTGTTCTTTTGTCAATCCCCCTGGTTACCATCGCCCGCAAGTTAATCACTACCCTGCCCAATGTCAGTTTACAGTGCAATGTTTATTTTGTTCATAAACTTAATTGATCACTATCTGCATGGTATTCAGGCATATATCTTCTTTTACAACTTTTGCAGTTGAAATGGAGTTAGGTTTCTCAAGAATGATTATTTTCATTTATAGGTTCATTGCAAGAGTTTTTTATATATAGGGCTAGGGTTAGGGTTTACAGTGCATTAATGTTTATTTTGTTCATGAAATTAATTAATTCTCTGTATTGCATGTGCATTTGCAGTTCTTGTGATATTACTCTTAGAAATGGAGTTAGGGTTTCTCAAGAATGATTATTTTTCTTAACCAGCTTCCATATGTTGAATTAGAATTAGGGTTAGGGTTGGAGTTTGATTCTTTTCTTTTCTTTTTTTTAGATAATCTGGTCTGGTGTATGCTCAAAATGAACACAAGAAATCTTTTCTTTGGATGGCTACAGTCTGGCTGGAAATTCCTGAATCATTAATTATTCTTCTTGTCGTAGCACCTGGATTCTTTGCAAATACTATATGGAATGATGTTATCGGTGTGTTTATTTGTCTGGTAATTTTTTGCTACTTGCTTCAAGAGCACATTAAAGCATCAGGCTGCTTCAGGAACAACCTTTTGGTACATATTAATTTATCGCTAGGACCCCTCCTTCCTGCTTGTAAAAATCTAAGGAATTTGTAGTTTTAGGTACTATCAGTTTTCTTACCTTTATTTTCCCATAATCTTCCTGTAATGCAGTTCATCCTGCTTTGTATTTTATGATACAAACATTTCTTGTGTGCAATAGGAGTTTGGACTGTCAGAAGGCGCATACTGATGTATTTTTGTGTTTGGAAACTTGAAGCCAAGAATTGAGAATATTGAATGTAGAAACACATTGAATTGTGAGTAGCATGATTGTAATTTCGGTACATATTGTTCAATAGTTTTACTTGAATCATGAATGAAGACACTTCAATGTTCAAGATTTTGTTATTTTTATTGGAAATTTTAAATCACTTAGTGTTACCATCTTCTCAAACATCAGTGTAATTGAGAGTTTTCCTTGTTTTTGTTTTCATGTTGTTGTTGCTGCTGTTGCTTGTATCTTTTGGTGCTCTAATTCCATGTTTTGGTTCTCATGTTCCGTTTTTGTAATCCTTCCCTGTCTCCATGTATTGAGAGATGATCCTTTTGAATTCTTTATTTGGTTGAATGTGACGTGAATTGGAAAGTAGACCGAATGGATCAACTTCTGATATGGTCTTTGCTAGGTTGTAGAACAACCAAGGCTGGTGGTCTATAGAGAGAGACAGATAGAGAGAGAGGACTAAAGAGGAGCTAAGGTACATGAAGAATTATTACTTTGGAGAGATTGAAATGTTTTACTGCAGGTGAGCTGCATAACAAATTGAGAAGAACTTTGAGAGATAATTTCATTATCTTATCATAGTGAAATGCAGGTAAAAATAAGGATGAGATAGAACTATTAATGTATTAATTCATCAAATCAAAACTCATTTAACTAAATTCATCAAACCAAATCCACTCATTTAACAAAAAGCACAGTCCCTTGAATCCATGTCTTCCAACTCTTATTATCCTAGATTTCCTTCTACTCTATGATATAGAATAGCAGAATAAGCAGCGGATTGAAGAGAAGGGAGGAGGAGATTGAGGAAGAAGACAGAGGTTTTTGGGTAATTCTTTATTGCCATTCTATTGGCCTTCATGGTAATATATTGAGGATTGTGTAACAACCAACAACTCTTTGGCGCCGCAATAAGACAAACAGTTTGTCTGCACTACAACCAAGCATCATAAAAGATGCTCTCCTATCCTTAACCTCTCAGAAATTACAACTTAAGCATAGTAAGTAACATAAAAGGCATTTTAATACTAACAAGTATAACTCTAATTAATCATCCAACAAAGTCGTATTTTGATGATGGTTTGCCTTTGTTGTGGCGTTGGCTACTGCGTGTAGTGTCCTGTTGTCCCTTGTCGTTAGTTGCATCACTCTACAACTCCTGGAAATAGGTACCTCTGTCAAGACAGAGAGATTGACATCAGACACAACAAAGGAATCCTCAGCACAACCTTTTACAGTATCCGCCACCAACTTCTTTCAACCACCATCGTCTTGGAACCGGAATTTCATGTTGGAAGCCGCTGTTTTGACACTCGAATCGATCTCCAAAGCGCGGGTTTGAACTCTCTCCACATTCATTTTCAGCACAGATTATTCCCGAAATTGTCATTCCCTACCTTCCCCATGAACACCGCCCGGCCGCCGGGTTTAAAATGGGAGATGGCGACATTTGACGGCGGACCGCCTGGAGCACTGACGAACTTGGGCTGGCCCAGTTGCTTCCATTTAGAATATCTATTCGGATGCATCTGTGTGTCAAAAACCCAGACCGTAGGGACAAACTCTCTCTGCGCGGCGCTGCGAGAGAGAAGAGGGGAAGAGTGAGATCGAGATTCTCAAGATTTAGGAGGGTAAAATGTCTTAAAAGCCCTTGTACATATTTTAATATAAAATTAAAGTTACACGGATGCTGGTTTTAAATGCTCCACGTCTCGGTTCATGGCATGGGATCACAACTCTTAAAAAATTGCCATTAAGATAATGCGGATTCACTACAGGTGCCCGAATCCGGTAAGCCCCTTTATAAAGCTGTTATTGTTCAGAGCCTCCCTCTATTGCGACAAGTAACTCTCCCCCTCGAGCACTTTCCGTTTTGCACTTCCCCTTGGCTCTCCAATCCGATCCCCTTCTCATTTGCTTCCCGATTCGCACAGATTCCAGCCCTAATCCCGCTATTCTAAGGTTTCCAGGGAGACGAGATGGATTCGGAGGATGACATGCATGATGCCAACGATGTGGAGTCGCTGGAGGACGATTTCTACAGCGGGGAGACGTTGATCGGGAGCGAAGAGGATGATGAGGACTATGGCTTTGTGGATAATGATTCTGATGACTCTGAAGAGATCACTTCTCATCGCTACCAGGTGAACGCTTTTGATTTGAGGTCTTTCTTTTCTTTTTCTTTTTCTTTTCTTTTTGTTTAATTTCTCTATGTCATAATAGGCTTATTTGGTTGCAGTGGCGGTAAAAAGTTAAAGTTTTGGGTGAATAATTGAGTTGAATTCATTGCTTCGTTGTTTTAGTTGCATATTGGAGAACTGGTGAATTATTGGGTCCTGGTGCTTCTTTATGAACGTTATGATGTTTGGAGGTAGTACATTTGTTGTTAATTGGAACTGGTTGGCTATTGAATTGATACTTAAAATTATTAAAAGTTAAAGGAACTATTTTCATTTTATTTTCATGTATTTTAACTATGCATTTTGATTAAGGTGGTGTAAAGTTTTGATCTTGCTGTGCATTGGGTTGAATTAGTTTTTTGCATGACGGGCAATGCTGATTTTTTTTTTAATTTTCTTTTTGTTTTTTTCTTTGTTTTGTTTTGTTTTGTTTTGTTTTTTTTTTTTGATTTGTGCATGTTTATGGTGTTAAATGGATGGTGTGCATTTGGTGTTAGTAGAAAAATTTACACCTTTGGTGGTGTGGGTGATTGGAATGGTCTGTATTGTGCTTGGCTAGATGTATCTCCAAATCCTTTTGACTATTTGTTTTAGTTCTGTAATTTCTTTGCTGATAACATCGGCTTATGGACTGTGGAGATTGGGAAGTTGGTGAATTTCAGTTCTTAATTGTTTTAATAACCAAAAGTTCTTTTAGAGGAGTTGTGCATTGTTTTGTTCTTCCATGCAATGTGTAAGAAATAATTACATGACAAACTGAAAGCTGCCATGTTCTCATTTGTTTATTTATTTGGACTATTCATCTATCTTCTTGTCTCATGCAAAGGAGATCGTTTATCTTTTCGAAGGTTTTTTCTTGGTTTTTATTTTTTTTATTTTTTTTAATCTTCTCTCATTTATGTGTACTTTTTAAATGGTAGACAATTTATTGTGTTGATGCCAAAAACTGGTTCACTTCACACCTTAGCTACTGTCACCTCGTGATCTGGCCTCAGCTTTTGACAAACGGTTAGAATTTATAGTCGGTGTGGACGCTTACTCCTGCTTATGAACAAGGAACGAAGGGAACACCCTGGAAGTCCGATCGGAATTATCCATTAACAAACCTGTAAAAAAGGAGAGGGCAGTGATCGGAATTGGGCCTTTCTGCCCGGATTTAACTCCGATGCCTCAATCAGAAAACTCGAGTCAGTGGTCTTAAATTAGACAGTTCTTTGTATCTTTTTTTCTCCTTTTCTCTCCTACTACCGTTCTCCTTTTATAGCACCCTAGAGGCGGTTTAGGAAAGGCGGTGGAGTAAGGCTGTGGGTTAAAATATCCTCTAAGGCGGTAGAAAAATATCTACTGCCTAATGTGTAGGTGCCACGTGGGTAAAAATAGAGTAAATATCTGCCTACTGTAGTGGGTGGATAAGGCCTACCCACTGTAGAGGTGTTAGATATTTATTCCTCTCTTTCCACCTCACGCCTTGTATAAGAGGGTTGCTATAATTCCGACGGACTTGTTTGTAAGATTGAATCCTCATAATGTCCGAACGGAATTGTGTGAATATTGCCATGTGGCCAAAGAGACACGGTCTTGTGTGTGACAGGTGGTCTTTTAGGTTAATGACACGTGTCTTACCAAATATATCCGTAACACTAGTCCCCCCAAAGTGTACTTGTTCGAAAAATCTGAGCGAGGGGTGAGCTAATCGCACGTTTCGCTTGGTTCGAGAACAAGTATCTTTTACCATGTCTATATAGGCGTAGGCTCTGTCTATGTCTACGATGTCTAAAGTACATGTGCCTTAATAGGCGACCGACGTTTACTGTGTTATCCTTTCACTGTTATCGAGGTACATTTTTCCGGAATTCTCGCCTATAGTGTCGATAGGTTCTTCTATTTAAGGGCTTGTATGGATAGTGTGTTTGGCCAGAAGTCTTTTGTAAAACTTTTGTCTTTGCATCATGGTTCAACGCTTGTCTTTTTACAAATTTTTTACCTTTTCTCAGTGTTCTCGACACTTACGAATTCCCAGTTCTTTTTACGAGCATCTATCGGAATTAAGGACTGGAGTGATCCGGTTGGTAAGTCCAGAGGCATGTATGGCCGTCTATTACATTTGATTGGCGAGGGTGTGGGCGAGATGAGCATCGATGCAGGGTGGGAAGCTTTCTATGTTGATCACGACGTGGAGGCGGGGGACCTCTTAATTTTTACTTATGCAGGGGGTATGCGTTTCGAAGTTGAGATGTTTGGAGATGACTCTTGCCGTAGAGAGGTGGGCCCCCATCTTCGCCCCCACGCCGAACCAGGTTCCCCCAATAATAATGAGGATGATGATGGTTGCGGAAGTCCGTGCGTCTCTTCTGAGTCTTATCCGTGCGTGTCTTCTGATGGGTCCGCGGATGTTTAGCTAGGGGAGTCCGTGGGAAAATTTGCTACGCTGTTTGTTTGTTTGTTTTGTTGTTGTTGTTGTTGTTGTTTTTTTTTGATTTGTAAATAAATGATCATTTTTGTTGCTTCTAAATTCTTTAGTGTTTTTATGAGGCCATCAGTGATCCTATGTTGGAGTGTGCCTTGTCTTACACATGCTCCACTTCCCATGGCCTTCATTGTTCACGAGAAGACATGTGTCCCTTCTACTATTTTGCTTTAAAGTCCACGAGAAGACACGTGTCCCTTCTACTATTTGGCTTTAAAGGGAGATAGTGAGTGCGGCGTGCTTGTGGCGTCTTGGCGTTTGTCAACATCATGATGGGTGATGAGCGTGATTTTCTATGTGTGTCAGGCGGCGTTTGGTGTGCTGACGTGGACGGAATTTTGAATTGTTTGAGGAGGTGTAATGATGGTTATTTGGACGGTCTCGATTCGAGGGCTTTTGGTTCGATGGTTCGATGGTAGTGTGGCTTTGTGATCCAACGGCGAAGGATCCATCTTCTTTGCTTATAAGCGGAATCGTACAGAAAAGAAAAAGGTTTCATCTTGAAAGTGGAAACGTGTCGTTTTCTTCCTAATACTTCTTCTTCTCCGGCGAACTTTGGTTTAAGCTTTCTGTGTCTTTTTCTTGTCTTTTTTCCTTCTAAGGTAATAGCTAGTGCGACATCTTCTTCCTCTAGTTCTTCCTCTAGTTCTTCCTACGGGCCTCTCGATCCTTCACCGGCCCAACCCCGCGTGATTTCTAGCGCTGCTCCAGGCCGAACCTAGGGATGTTCTAGTTCAAGGTCCGCGAATTCATCCCCTAGCGTCTAGAGGCAATGGGTAGGGGGTGAATGCGTTTATAAGTCTCCTGGGCAAAAGGATGTAGATAGCCTGGTGGAAAGATATGAGATAGACCCCTCTCTGTTCGAGGTTAGGGTTCCCTGTTCTGGGGAGAGGGCGAGTTCTCCCAGGGAAGGGGAGATAGCCATCTATCAGGATGCGCTATCGGGCGGCCTTAGGCTTCCCTTTTCTAACTTTGCCAAGGCGATCCTAGAGGAATATCACCTGTGTCCTTCGCAGTTGACCCCGAATTCTTGGAGGTTACTGAACGGTTTTGTTGTTGTTTTCAAGAATTACGGAGTAAATCCGACTGTCCGTTGGTTCCGTATGTTATTTAGTCTATGCTTAGAGTCCAATGCCGACTGGTATTACTTCTCGCCTGCTCGGAGGAAGTTTTAGGGAAAGTTCCTCTTCCATTGCGATGGAAGAGTAAATTTTTCTTTGTTAAAAGTAAATCCGAGTGGGATGTCCGAACCAAGTGGGAGGTTCCCCGAACGGATATTGCCTGTGAGGAAATGACGAAAGAAGAGGAGGTTCTTCTTAAGTCGATGACGGGGCTATCCAAAGTGTATATGGATGAGTTCTTGACAAAAGAAAATCTTGTTAAATGTCGTTTAATAGTGTCTGCCGGTAGGACTTACTCGTGTTTCTGATTTAGCTTAACTTGTAACTATGATAGCTAACTTGCTTCAGAATTCCTCTTGCAGAAAATCTGATGGAGGACGAGGACCTAAGCTATGTTAAGGGCCTTTTGGCTTCCTTTGAAGGTGAAGTTCATCCGCCTTTGCCTCGCGGGCAGAAGAAGAAGGAGGCGGTGTCTAGCACAGGCGCTGATATCTCCAAGGAGGAAAAGAGGAAGAGGAAGAGAAAAGAAGTTGACTCTTCCAAGAAGAGGGTCAAAAGCGACCTTAATGCAGGGTCCTCACGGGAGAAGAAGACAAAGAGAAAGAATTTCGAGGACGCATCGGGTCCCGTAATTGTGGGAGAGCAAGCGGAGGTGCCTCCGGGAGAAGTCCGTGCGGAAGAAGTCCGCCCGGCCTTGTCTCCAATTTCTGAAGGTCTTTCCTCCAGTCGGCCGGAGGATGTCCTTCTTATGGAGGTGAGAATCTTAATGTATACATTTTCTATGGGTATGCTTCGTTCAGAATCTTGAACCTAGGGTCTATTTTACAGGCGAAGGCAGGAGAAGCGGCTCTCCTGGACAAATTAAGGGTAGCGGATTCGGTTTTAAGGGGATCGGCGCTGAGGAAGAAGATGCCCTCAGAAGATGTCCCCTTTCGGGATGTCGGCTTCTGAAGCATTTTGATGGCCATGAGACCGAGCGACTCTGCATTATAAATTACGTGGAAATTTGGAAGGGAAGAACCACCTCTGATTATTCCGTTCGGTCGTATTTGGTAAGAATTATTCTTATTTTACCTTCTAGTTTTTACGGTTTGATGTTAACGTCGATGACTTATCTATTATTTTGTAGAAATTTTGCCTTGGCGGATTGAGTTGGTAATCTTTGCCAAGAAGATTTGGCAAAGATGGAAAGCCAGGCGGATGACATCCTTGACTAAGCTCTAGGGTGGTGGCCTTAGAAGAAAGGAGAAAGAAACGGTTTGAGGCTATCCGGGCCCTTGGCGAGATAAAGCCAGTAGGCTGCGGGTAGCTCTTATGGAAAAGGAGAAAAAGCGATCTAGCGGCCCGATTATCTATTTCCAAGGGTTCTGCTTCTACTGGCGAGGAGAATATCAAGCGATTCTACAAAATGAATCCAGCTGAGTTTGAAGAAGGAACTTAAATCTACTCGAGGATGGCGGGCCTTGACTCGATGGGACTTAAAGATGAAGGCGGCTGAGTTTGCCGCCGTTCAAGCCGAGTTGGCGGAAGTAAAGGGGCAGCGCTCTCGAGGAAGACTTAGCTTTCCGCTGAAAGCTCCTAAATCCGACTTCGCAAGAAATTAAGGATTTAATAAAGCGAAGCGGATAAACTAGAAGGAGGTTGCAGGCTTAGAGTGAAAGCTAAGGAAAGCGCCCGCGTATATTGATTGGTGCGTGGGTGGAATCACCACGTCCCTCCGTGAAGTCTTTGTCTATGGGGCTTCTTTGGGGTTCTAAAGACTTATATGGAACTAAAAGAGCAACAACTTATTAAGACCCCAGAGGTTGCTCGCTCTACCCTCGGAGCCTTGACTCAAGTTCCTTTGGTGAGTGCCCGAGGGTCCTAGTTCTTAGGGATATCTTAGCATTTTTGTAAACTGTTCTTGTAAATCTTTAGTCATTTGGAATGTATCTTCTATTCATATGAATGAAATGCAAACCTTTATTTTGGTGAAGATTTATTCCCGAGTAATGGTTGTTCTAACCATGTAAGAAAGAAGCGTTTGTGAAGTCCTTCGTAAAGTCTTTCCTTCTTTGTTTGGTTTGTAAGATAAGCTTTGTAGCGGGTTCTTTTCTTCTTAGCTTAGTCATGGGACTATTCGCCTTCGTAAATGAGATTGTTGCCTCATATTTCGATCGGGATTTTTGCCCCTTGTTTTTGGATGAGAGTTGTCGCTTATCCTTGTAGGATAATTCCGACTTATCTCTTAGGAATGAGATTTTCACCGCATTTTTGTAGAATGAGAATTTCACCGCATTTTTTGTAGAATGGGAATTTCACCGCATTTTTGTAGATTAAGACTTGAGCTTTATTCCATGAGAGTTTAAGAGATAGCTACGGAATTTACTGATAGTAGCGTCGTAAGCGTTCAACATGGAATGGACGTTTGAGTGTTTTTCCGTCCATATTCACTAGGTAATAAGTACCTGTTCGGACAATTCTTTGGATGACGTAAGGGCCTTCCCAGTTAGGAGTTAAACTTCCCGTTAGAACTTTTATTTCCTTTGAAATTCATTTTCTCAGGACCAAATCACCGATTTGGAAGAAGACTCTTTTTCACCCTTGTGTCGTAGAACCTTTTACTCTTTTGGCGATAGATAGATATGTCCTTGTTTCCGAACTTCCCCGTTCGTCGAGCAAATCAAGTTACGCTTTCGAAGATTTTTCTCGTTTTTCCTCGATAGAGAAAGTCACATTGCGTCCGTGGGTAGGCGTTCTATTTCTGCAAAAAGGGGGTGGCGGCCCATTCGTAAAGTGAGGAAAGCGGGCTTTCTCCTCTTTGGGAGTTCTTGCGATGCGTCTGTAGGCCCAATTTCGAATTTCTTATACCAATTGGTTCCATTTTGGACACGGTTTTGAAATTTGGAAGCGAAGGTAACGGTCGTCAATTACCCTCTACACGGCGTTGGCTTGAGGATGTGTTACAGTCAACTTTGGATTCAATTCCGAGCTTCGGGCTGAGAAACTTTTGAAAGCCTTGTTATCAAATTATAGCCCATTATCGGAGATGGCGGCCCGGAATTCGAATCGGCGGATAACCGTAGCCATAAGAATCCTTGGCACGCTTTTCCGTGATCTTGGCGAGGGCTCAATTCTACCCATTTGGTGAAGTAGTCTATAGCAACTTATTAGAAATTTCATGCAATAGAGTTGAAGTATGAAATGGCCCTAGAAGATCAATACCCCTGGATAGCGAATGGTCGAGGGCCGATGGTGGTGTAGCGGTAGCCAGGTCTTTGGATCTTGGAATGCGTTGGCGACGTCATATGGCGAGCAATGCGTGCGTCTTGAGTTAAGGTTGGCCAATAATAGCCTTGTCAGCGGGACTTTGTAACTTTCAAGGCTTTGCCTCCTATATAGCCTCCTCCGATGCCCTCGTGAATTTCTTCTTGCGGTAATATAGTTGGCTTTCTTTGGGGACGTCGCATCGTAAGAAAGGGTTGTGTGTATGGGACCTTTTGTATAAGTTTTCGGCCATAATGGTGTCTTCTTGTGAGATCTATCTACGAAATCAATTAGACTTAGTTTTGTTGGATGGTGGAGGTCCATCTTGCGGGTAGTTTCTAATGGGATCAATCTAACTTTCGTCTCTTAGGTATTTTGTACTTTCTCTTGAAAGCCTTCAAGTAGTCCTTGCTTGGAAGATGCATGTAGGTTAAAAAGAGGATTACTGTATTTCCGATTTGGAAGTTGTGGCCCTTTAGATAAGGCGTACGCTTCTTCATTTTGTGCTTTCGCTTTCGACCCGATTTTTCAATCTCGGCTGAATGAACGGTATGAAACTATCTTCTTTACCACTGACTTGGTACTTAACCATGTTTTCCTCTTTTGCTTGAAACTACCCAAGGTGTAGTTTCACGACCAAGCTAGTCGGAATACACATGCGAGGTTAAATTCGAGCCCCGGCCAAGTGTAATCCGCGATTAGGGCCTTACGTATTCATTCGTTATTCGTTGCTTCGAATTGGAACTTGAGTATACGTTGCCGCCTTCCACTTGGGAGAATAAAAGGGCGCAAACCGCTCCTCGACTTCTTCTAGTCATCCATCGGCTATATAGGAACCATGGGATGCTAGGGTTTTCTTACGGATTTCTTGATGGGATCTAAATACTCCACTTGTGGGCATGGTTAACTCTGCTATAAAATCTGCTAGCACTTGAGCCTTGATGGCCGTTCGGGGTTTATAAGTGAGGTCGAACTCACCCAATTCTATTACCCACTTAGTTAGACGTCCGGAATTTTCAGGTTTATGGAGAACTTGCCTACCGAAATTGCATTGTACATCCAGAATAGACCCAAGAAGATATTAATAGTTGATCGGTTAGCACAGTGACTTTGTGGGCTTGGAAATAAGGCCTCAATTTTCGTGCGGATGTGATGAGGATGAAGGCCAACTTTTCAATGGCCGAGATACCTTGTTCTGCGTTAAAGGATTTTCTTTGGTGTAATAAAGCGGTTTACGAACCCTTGTCTTCTCTTGGAAACGGCCGACCTTTCGAGGCGTGGCAAATGTAGATGTAGAGCTCTTCTCTACGCGTGGCTTAGCTATGGTGAGGCGATCGGAGATAATCTTTAAGTCCTTGAAAGGTTTTCTCATTCTTACATCACTCCATTTTGGCGCTTTCGTATAAGCTTGGAAAAAGTGGGAGGTTCTTCTCGCCAGACTTTAGAAATGAACCTTCCCAGAGCCTTGATGGTTAAGTTCATTGTATTTCTTGGAAGTTTTGGGTGACCCCTTATCAAGAATGGCTCTGATTTTTCCTGATTTGCCTCTATTCCTCTTTTGTGATACAAACCCGAAATTTCCTGGTGAACACGAAAGAACACTTATTGGTTAAGCGCATGTTGTAAGTCCAGAAAGGGATAGAAGAGCCTCCTCAGAATCCGGTAGATGTTAAATTAGCTTTTGGCTTTTACCAAAAATATCATCCACGTAAGCTTCAAGCGTTCTACGATTTGCTCTTTGAAGGCTGTATTTATATAAGTCTCACGGAAGGTGGCTCCTGCGTTCTTTAATCCGAACGGCATTACTTTATAGCAATAAGTCCCAGTGCTTGTAATGAAGGATGTTTTTTCCTCGTCCTTTTCGGCCATTCGGATTTGATTATAGCCTAAGAAGGCGTCTAGAAAACTCAACATCTCATGCCCCGTCGTAGAATCAACTAAACCATCGATGGAAGGCAGGGGGAACGAATCCTTTGGATAAGCTTTATTTAGGTCCGTAAAATCTACGCACATTCTCCATTTTCCGGACGGCTTTTTTACAAGAACCACATTAGCTAGCCAGTCGGGATAGTTCACCTCTCGGATAAATCCAGCCTTCAAGAGAGTCGATACTTTTTCCTCTGCGGCCTTCTGTCTTTCTGGTGTTGAATTTCTCCTTTTCTGTTTGATAGGCTTGAATGATTGGTCTATGTTGAGGCGGTGTTCGATGATGTTGCGTTTACACCTGGCATATCTTCTGGCGACCAGGCGAAAAGGTCGGAATTTGTCCTTAGCACCACCATGAGATTTTCTCGTTGTACTCTTGTTAAATTCGCACCAATTCGTACCGTACGTTCCATCTTGGTTGTATCTAGAGGAACTGTAAGCAACTCTTCAACGGGTATTGGCCGGAATTCCTCTTCTTCCTGCTCGGCTATTCTATTGACTAGCATGGCTTCCGAAACTTTTGTTTTGCCCCCGTTTACGACTTTTCCTTTAAGGGTTGCAATGTAGCATTATGCGTGCTAGAGGTTGGTCTCCTCTTACTTCTCCGCTGCCACTTTCAGTTGGAAATTTTAAGAGAAGATGGTAGGTAGAAATCACGGCTTTCAAGGCGTTGAGGGTTGGCCCACCAAGAATAACGTTGTAGCTCGAAGCACACCGCACAACCAGAAAGTTTGTCGTTACCGTTGATGATCTTGGCGATTTTCCTACCATAACCGGCAAGGAGATCATTCCTTCTGTCTGTATAACTCCTCCGGAAAATCCCACTAAGGATGATTTTACGGGGAGCAAGTTATCCGCATCATATCTCATTCTCTCGAAAACACTCCAAAAGAGAATGTCAACTGAACTTCCACTGTCTATCAGAACTCTTTTCATTTGGAAGCTGGAAACCATGATGGCAATGACTAGAGCATCATCATGGGGGTGGCGAACCCTGCTGACATCGTTGTCATAAAAGATGATGGGAGTCATAGGTCGAGACCTCCTTTGGGGTGTTTCTGTTTCTTGCGCCACTCCTATCATTCGGGCGTAACTTTTCCGAGAAGCGGAACTTTCACCTCCACAACCGGGTCCGCCACTAATGAACCCCACCATTTCTCCTTCTTCTTCTTCAGGTTGTGGAGAGTCAGGTTCCCCATGAATCTCAAGGTTGATGTATTGCTCCAGTTGCCCTCTTCGAACGACATCTTCTATGGCGTTCATCAAATGGGTACATTTCTCCATATCGTGTCCTTTAGATCGATGAAACTGACAGTATCTCTTACTGTTCTTTTGCCATTCGGGATTTCTTGCAGGCTCGGGCCATGTTAGGAGTTTTTGCTCTTTGATTTGCATAAGGATATGGCTTCTAGTTTGATTTAGTGGGGTATGGTGGTCATATCTGACGATTTTCTTTTCCTTTGAAGGTTCTCTAGAACGTGGTACATGCTTGAGGTCGTGGTTGGGGTTTCAGGACCTCTGTTTTCACTTTTCTTGTACCTGCGTGACTCTCCCTCCTTTCGTGTATCCGGAGGTCTTCTGTTGACATTTTGGTTCGTTTTTCTTCTTTGAATTTCCACCGGTTCGCGTCGGGCTTCTTCCTCCCAACCCGTGTAGATCTCATCGGAATTGATGTACTTTTGGGCATGGATCATGAGGCGGGGATGGTTTTGGTGAATCTAGGGTGAGGGAAAATGAAAAGGGGATTCTAGCGATCCTTCCATTAAAAGGTCATGCGACCGTTCAGCGGAAGGAGGTCATGGCGTTAATTTATCTCAAATAAATGTAACGATTTAAATAGGCTTGGAGTGTTTCCTCTCTACATTTAACTTGGCAAAAGGGAAGATGGGGTCTTCTTTTGTTTTGAGTAATTTGCAAAGTAAGCTAGGAAGCGATCTGCTAGAATTTGAAAAGAAGGAAGCGTGCTAGAAGGAAGATCGACAAACCCGGTCTTGCGCTTTTTCCTCTAAGGTGGAGGGAAAAGCTCGGCATATCTGGCGTCGGTAATTCCCTGTAAGGAGCATCTTCGATCGGAAAGACTTGGTGGCAAGGAGCGGATCGGTTCTAGCCATTATGCAACCATGGGGTGCGAAATTATCGTGAACTTGCTCTTCCAATATTTCCTTGATAAAAGGTGAACACATTCGAGAACGTCTTTGCCGGACTTCTTGTTTTCCGCGAGTGATCACATGCTGTTGTGTTCTTACATGCGATCGTTGGAATAGATGGGCTATTCCGTTCGATCCTTGTCCGCTCATTTCACCGCTTCTTTATTCGATTCTTGTAGCAGCTTGCTCTCGACGTCGAACGGAGGGGGACGTTAGATTTTTCTGAAAGGGAACTATCTCGTCCGAGCTAGCAGAGAAAGCGGTTCTCTCTCTTCTGTCTCCTTGAGTGCGAGTCCTCGTCCTCCCTTTGCTTTCGGAATTGGCTGGTGGGATTGTTGGCACACTTGGTGGGATTTGTGTGGGAGGAACTGGCGGATGAGCTAAAGCATAAACAGCTTGAGTTAACTTCTCCAACTGCTGCTGTACGTTGAGGAAAAACCCCGGAATGGGTTCTTGGGGTGGGACGGGGGGATTTTCCGATGAAGGTAAGATCAGCGGATTATTCAACGTAATCTCCTCATGCCTTCGGACTTCTCCAGGTTCCTCAGGGCTATTTGGTGCTCCTTGTTCTTGAATCCGTTTTGACCTTCTGGTAGTAATCATTTGGCTTTTTGTAAGGAGTCCCCACGGACGGCGCCAAACTGTTGATGCCAAAAACTGGTTCACTTCACACCTTGGCTACTGTCACCTCGTGATCTGGCCTCAGCTTTCGACAAACGGTTAGAATTTATAGTTGGTGTGGACGCTTACTCCTGCTTATGAACAAGGAACGAAGGGAACACCCTGGAAGTCCGATCGGAATTATCCATTAACAAACCTGTAAAAAAGGAGAGGGCAGTGATCGGAATTGGGCCTTTCTGCCCGGATTTAACTCCGATGCCTCAGTCAGAAAACTCGAGTCAGTGGTCTTAAATTAGACAGTTCTTTGTATCTTTTCTCCTCCTTTCTTTCTCTCCTACTACCGTTCTCCTTTTATAGCACCCTAGAGGCGGTTTAGGAAAGGCGGTGGAGTAAGGCGGTGGGTTAAAATATCCTCTAAGGCGGTAGAAAAATATCTACTGCCTAATGTGTAGGTGCCACGTGGGTAAAAATAGAGTAAATATCTGCCTACTGTAGTGGGTGGATAAGGCCTACCCACTGTAGAGGTGTTAGATATTTATTCCTCTCTTTCCACCACACGCCTTGTATAAGAGGGTTGCTATAATTCCGACGGACTTGTTTGTAAGATTGAATCCTCATAATGTCCGAACGGAATTATGTGAATATTGCCTGTGGGCAAAGAGACACGGTCTTGTGTGTGACAGGTGGTCTTTTAGGTTAATGACACGTGTCTTACCAAATATATCCGTAACATATTGTTTTTCATGTGTAGGTATAAGTGAAATCTGAAATTTGTCTCTTTTTTTTTTCTTTCCATGGGGGGCTTTAACTGGTGGGCCTAACAAAAGATAAATCGAGATAAATTCCCATAGGTTTAGATTCCCCCCTTAAATAATGTTAATCATTGCACACTATACCAAGTCAAAATAAGATTAGAAAGAGTTTTACAATTGTATCGATTAAACAAATCGTTGGAATCCCCAAAGTGACACATTCTTGAAGAGCCATTAACGCTTTGATTGCTATTGTATTATATTGCAAACTGGTGCTAGTCAAGCCAATACATTCTCAGAAGGGGGAGGCGTAAAAGTTAGATATGCAAAAATGTCATTTTCACAATCCTAGATATATGGGCACAGTAAATAACTTTCATCAAATAAATGGGTGTGCCAGAAATGTTGATGTGGTTTGATGTACCATAAGAGTATAAGTTGTGTTTTCTGTCTTATGCTATTTCTTTATCACCTTATCAATACTGTTTATTCTATATTTCCAGAAGAATTATACCATTTTGAATGAGGCCGACATACAACAACGACAAGAGGAAGATATAACCAGGGTATCAGCTGTACTTTCTATTTCTAGAGTTGCGTCATGCATACTTCTACGCCATTATAACTGGTAAGATCATTCATTCTTTTAGGAAAATCTCTTATTTATAACATGCATTCCATATATTGAATTTTTATCATTTACATGGATGATCATGAACTCAAGAGATGTTTGTTGTATTAATACTTTATTTAGAATATCTAGGTTTGAAAACAAATGATGCTCTAAAATGTTTAAGCCACTAACATCCTATCCATGACAAACATAAGCTAACCTCCTCTAGTTGAGATTAATGGGTTTGGTATTCATGTTGATGTCTTTTTTTATTTAGATTATACTAACCGAGGAAACATTTTTTCAAAGCTATGCATATCATAACGTTAGCTATTATACTAACCGAAGGAACATTTTTTTATTTAGATTATACTAACTGAGGGAACATTTATTTAGGACATTTTTTCAAAGTCATAAGGATAATTTTGTAGATCTTTATGTACCAGTAGTGGAGAGGAACCTTAGCTATACACGTAGAAGGTCAAGGAGGCACTAAAAAAGATAAGGTTGGGAAAGCTTGTGGCCCGAATGGTATCCTGATTGAAGTTTAGAAGTGTTTTGGTAAAGTGAGGATATTATGGTTAACCAAACTTTTCAACTCCATATTAAAAGGGGGAAAGATGCCAAATGATCGAAGAAAGAGTATTCTGGTCCCTATATATAAAAATAAGGGGGATATTCAAAATTGCACAAACTATCGTGACATTAAGTTAATGAGCCACACGATGAAACTCTGGGAGAGGATAATAGAGCATCGACTAAGGGATATTACGAAGGTGTCAGAGAACCAATTTGGCTTTATGCCTGGTTGATCTACAACAGATTATTTGTTAAGGAGTTTGATGGAGATCTACAGAGAGAAGAAGAAAGATCTTCATATGGTTTTCATTGACCTAGAGAAAGCATATGATAGGGTACTAAGACAAGTCCTTTGGTGGGCGTTGGAGAAGAAAGACATTCATGTTAAATATATAAATATTATTAAGGATATGTACAAAGGAGCAGTTATGAGTGTGAGAACAGGTGGAGGATATTCGGAGGAGTTTCCTATAACAATGGGTCTATATTAGGGATCGACCTTGAGCCAATACTTGTATACTCTAGTAATAGATGAGTTAACTAGTTGTATCTAAGATGACATCCCATGTTGTATGTTTTTCGCAGATGATATTGTCCTAGTTAATGAGACTAGAGATGGAATTAATCAGAAGATAGAATTGTGGAGGAACACTTTTGAGAGTAAAGGCTTTAGGCTTAGTAGAAGTAAAATAGAATATATGCATTGTAATTTTAGTCAAAGTAGGATAGACAAAGGGGAAGTGACACTAGATGGGGTATTAGTCTCTAAGTGTAACCATTTTAAGTATCTAGATTCCATTTTCTAGGAGGATGGGATGATGGATGAAGATGTATCCCATAGAATCAGAACATGGTGATTGAAATAGAGAAGTGCTACGGCTGTGCTATGTGATAAGAAGATGGCTAATAAAGTGAAGGGAAAGTTTTATAGAACGGCAAGTAGATCGGCCATGTTATACGGGAGCAAGTGTTGGGCAACTAAAGTTAAACATATTCAGAAGATGAATGTGGCAAAAATAAGGATGTTAAGGTGGATGTGTGGTCATACAAGATTGGATAAGATTAGAAATGAACATATCCGACAGAAGGTGCATGTTGCACCAATTGAAAATAAAATAAGAGAAGGGCGTTTAAGATGGTTTGGACATGTGTCTCTTAAACCCCCAGGTGCCCCAGTTAGAAAATGTGATAGTTTGGTAATAGAGGTAAAAAGAAGGGTAGAGATAGACCGAGGATTACATGGAGAAGGGTAGTGTCTAAGGACCTATGTCTATTAGATGTTGATCCGGATGTTGTCTTTGACAGAGCTACATGGAGACAGAGAATTCATATAGCCGACCCCGTCTAGTATGAGATTAAGGCTTAGTTGTTGTTGTTGTTGTTGTATGCAAATCATAACATTCTTAATCTTGTTTAGTGTTTGCACTAGAAGTCCATCAAATTTCAAACATAAACGCAAGTGGCCTTCTCATCAGTCATCACTATTTTCTCTCTCTAATTAACTGATGCAAAATTGTCAAGTTGGGGTCTTACGGCATATTTTTTATGGAGTTTGGAAGATAATACTTGTGCATAGAAGCATTGGTTAAACATAGTGCTTTTTCTAAGTAAAATTTGGCTTTAAGCATTTTGGACTGCGAATAAAGACGCCAAAGTTCATTTTTATATCGATTTTGCATATGAAAGTTGTTATTCAGTTTATTCATTGATAATGCTGTGAGCGGCAAGAACCTATGGATCCTTAGAAAATAAAAATTTAACATGCTTGCCTAGACATAAGGAATATGCATGACATAAATCTTTGAGCTGATCCCATCTGTGAGATGTAGAGAAATTGCTTTATGAGTTTGGGACTGCTTCAATAAACAATTCCTGTAGAACAGGGTCCAATGATGAAGACATGCCTTTCCCAATAATTATTATTTTTTTGCTACCCTGATTTCTATTTTTTAATTAATTGAATTCTATTCTGATGAGTTTTGCATGTCTTGAAGCTCAGTCATCTCCTTCTGGTCATAAACTCAATATGCAAAATGCTTTCCATTTTGGTATTTGATTGTCTTCCTTTATTCTTTGAAGCTTGTCATTTTTACCTGTTTATTGCTTGTGCAGGAGTGTCAATAAGGTACATGATGAATGGTTTGCAGATGAGGAAAATGTTCGAAAGGTTATTGGTTTCTTGGAGAAACCAATTGAAATTCCAAAAGCAAAAGAGGTGAGGATCTATATGTTGGATAACCAAAAATTTTGTGTAGATTTCTGAATGTAACATCTTCACAGCCTTTGATGCTATTTGTATACTTTTCAACAATTTGCCCTCTTGAAGTTTTTTATGCAATGTTGATAATTTGTTTTTTCTGTTTTTCTGGCAGCTGATTTGTGGAATATGTTTTGACATCTACCCTTCAGAGAAAATGAGTGCTGCTGCTTGTGGCCATCCTTTTTGTTATGAGTGTTGGAGAGGTTTGTTGTTCTAATTTGCCTATTGTTTATTTTCATACATTATTGTTGAAATATTCTAGATATCAAGTTTTGTTTGATTATGTAATATCTCATGTCCAGTACCATCTGTGTGGGATCATCAGTCAGGTATTATTTACTTGTGCTATCTAGACATATGATTGGTTTGGTATAATTTCATTTGGAAGTTAACACTAGCATAGCTTTCCTATGGTCTAATATATCATTTGGAGCTCACTATTAGTTTGTAGTTTCTTGCAGTTTATTTTCGTTCTGTTTTCCCATATTAACATTTTGCATTTGATAGTTGAGTAATTCCAGTTATAGGTTTGGAATATATGCATTGTGCCACCTCTATCTTAGACATATATCACTATTTAATTCTATTCATTCAGTGTTTGCTGTTGTTTATATCAGCTTGGATAGAGTAGGTGCAATGCCATTGCTACTGTCTGAGTTCCTTCTGAGGAGATTGTGGAAACTTTTCCAGATGCCTTATTAACTGGTTTTGTTGGTGAATTGGCATGCTGGTGGTACCAAATAGTTGGAATATTTTGAGTTAAGGCTGAACTGTTTTAGATGTATGAGCTATTTTGGGTAGCCATCTTTATTTTCCATCTGTTCTGAATTCCTTTTCTTCATATTATTGGTCTGGATAGGTTGCTGGTCAGGTCCATTCTGACCCCATTGGCTAATATTATTTCTTATTGATGAGTCTGAAATTTGTCTTATGATATGGAATGTTGACTGCTTTCATGGAATGAAGTTGTAAAGTATAGATCACATGATAACCTTCCTTCCTGTGGTGATTATGCTGGCTCTGAGCGCATAAAATCATTAGAATGAAGAGGGCCCTCTTAATTGGTTCACTTGTTCTTTTGTACTCTTACAACTAAATTTATTGCTATCTGAGAGCGGAAATATGGTGTCGAGTTTGAGAATGGAAATATGGCGTTGCAATCGTTTTATTTAAATAAGGGCTATTGAGTTATTCTTCATTAACATTGTCAAGGCAAATGCATGCTTATTTTCAATAGCTTTACTATATGAAACACTATGTTCCTTTATGCAAGTACAATAGTTCCAAATAAGTTGCTTTTTGATTTATTAGACAACTGAAGTTATCACAGAAATGACAACTGAGAACTTGAGATCAATGCCAGCTTCACCAAGTCTATACTATGATTTATATCTGAAGATAAATATAGATATCCCTTTCTTAAATGTAGAATGGTTTGTATATGTCCCTGTAGACGATATTTATGTTTTCTTTCCAGTCACATTGTTTTCAATGGTTGTTCATGATTTTCTCATTTTCTGCTGTAGGTTACATTAGCACTTCAATAAGTGATGGTCCTGGTTGCTTGACGTTGCGATGTCCTGATCCATCTTGTGGTGCTGCTATTGGTCAGGACATGATTACTGTTTTGGCTACTTCTGAAGATGCAGAGAAATACTCAAAGTACCTTATCAGGTCTTACATTGAAAATAATAGAAAGGTGTGTATGACATCATTGTATATGTGCTTATTTTGTTCCGGTCTTCTTCACCATCACTATATGTATGCCTCTTTCCTTTTGTATCAAATTGAGAAATTGACGGAGCAGAAGTTTTTCTTTCTTTCTTTCTTTCTTTCTTTCTTTCTTTCTTCTTTTTTTTTTTTTTAACCATTCATTTTGAGAGGGGATTGCCTTTATCACTCGGGGTTTTCATTCATTTTCAAGTTCCTGCATGTGGCTCAGAATGCAAATTTTATTTAGGGGTTGAACAGCCATCACATGCAATGTTTCCACCCTGAAAACATTCTGCAGATGTGTGCATATATGCTTGTATAATCTGTCTTCCTTTCTTTGTTATCATTTATTTGCTTGTGTGTATGTTAGAGTGAAAACGGTTGAGAGTTTGAAAGGAGCTTGATTTATTGACTAAAAGAAAGATATAGGATAATTGAGGGAAAAAAACAAGAGCTCAATCCGAGGTGTAACACCCAATTTTAACTCTATTGAGCCTAACCTTCAAATATGATGCTTCATGATCCTTTTGTTGTCTACTGGTGTTAATTTATAGGTTCCCAATGTGATCTCTTCCCCTTATTTAGAATGATCTTCTTCCGTATATGGTTTAATTGCTATCATTTTGAATCATGAATTATCTTTTGCTATATTTAACCCTTTGACCATTGCCTGAACTTAAGTGTCTAACATTGCCCACCTCAGGAAGACCAGCCTTTACCTCAAGTTAAGATTAACGATAAGATAAACTCTAAGTCTAGTCTGGGTCTCTTCTATCTTAAGGGCCTCAAATTCTTCAATCCTAATTGTTTCTTCATTTTCAGCTACAACAAGGGCTTGCAATTGTTTATTAGGACATTCATGCAAAGGACCATAAGGTTGTTTGCATCTAGAACACAGCCCTTTACCCTCAGATCGAGATACATCTGATGCGATAATTGACGAGTCCCGCAGTTTTTGTTTGTGTGTTGGCTCTCAGTTCTATGCGTTGTTGGTCGCTGAGTAGTGGTGGTTTTTTTCTCCTAGATATGGCGCCATTGTCTTCCGCCTCGTACCCAATCGGGCCACCTGGGTTTTTTCACACTATTACCTATGTGTGTCGTTCCCTAAAGAGAAACCCTCACAGTTACCTTTTACCCATTGTCGTGCTCGGTGTTTCGTGTGAATTGGTGGTCGATTAGGACCTCGGTCCATTGCCATTGGTTGCAATTCTTGTTCCATGTATCAGGCTAACTCCATGGCGGTCAATAAATCTGGGGGGTCAATGGATACAAAGTCGACAATGAACCTTGGCTTGCAGTCCGTTGAGGAAGTAGCCTAAGTAGTGAGCATTACTAAGGCCCGGAACTTGTATAACCAATTCAACGAATCTGTCGATGTAGTTATCGACTTTGAGTGTTGCCAAACGCTTATATGGGTTCTTGGCTTGGCGTTCATCATGATGCTTGATTAATTCAGCTTTGATTAGACCCCACGTGATCTCTTTGATTGCTTGGAATAACGTCCACCCCTTATTTAGAATAATCTTCCTTACATGGTTTAATTGCTATCATTTTGAATCATGAATTATCTCGTTCCATATTTAACTCCTTGACCATTGCTTGAACTTAAATTTAACAGCGTAGGATGTAAATGTTAGTGCATTTCTGCATTGGTCATGTTTTTGTTATGTGATCTTCATTCCTTGACAACTTCGTAATGACTAGTGGAATGTTTAGTCTTGTCTTGCAATTGGTGTCATTTTTAGCCAAAATCCATCTTTAACAATGGGAGGCTTTAGTTATTTATCTTGTTGTATTCTTATTCTTCACATTACTATGAAAAGTAGAAAGTTGATGAGTGGATTATCATATGATTAGCGTATGATGCTCAATAAAATTCGCTTACAAATTGCATCATCAATGCCATATGATCTTTATTCCAATAATACATTTTAGATATAGATTGCATACGACACAAACTGAGGCTTCAGAAAAGTGATGATAAAATGGTATGACTTTCTATATAATCGGTATCATCTATCAACTCTTTAATGATTAGTGTCTTGACCTAGATAACGATTGACATAGAATGTTCTTGTGGTCTTTTGAGGGACAAATCTGTTAGGCCCAATAGTAATAAGATATGTTAAGGATAGTTTGGTAATTTTATGTTATTAGGGTTTTACTATAAATATGTGATTAGTAGAAGAATTAGGGTTTCATGTTGATGTTGAGTTGTTTCTTTTCTTTGAGTAGCCGTTGTAGATTGGGAGAGTTGGCCTTCCTCTCGAACAATAGGCGGAGTTATCAATAAAATTCTTCTTGTTTCCTTGGGATTTACTGTTGGTTCCTATCAAATTGGTACCAGAGCAATTTCCTAGGAAAATGGCTGCTAAAAAAGTCGATACTTTAAAGGATAAATTAGAGGCTGAGGTGGCTTCAGTGAAGGCGGTGATGGACGGAAAATTCATGGCCATGGAGGATCGATTATCAACCTTGCAGATGATGGTACAAAAACTTATCGACTTCCATGTCAATCAGCCACCGCCGGTGGTTCCTCTGACATCCCAACAGCCAACGACGGGCTTGTCTACAGTCTCAGGTGAACCCAAGGAAGAGAAAATCGTTTCCTTGGTGGCGGGAGAAAGAGGCGCGGGCAAGGATCCTGTGGAAAAACCTGGGGATTCACGAGACTGGGACGGTGGACCAGGGATGGGTCCGGATCCGGGAGTTTCGACCTGGGTGGCGTCAGCGAATCCAGATCTAGCGCCGCCGGATCAAGATCCAGATCTGGCGCATGGAGGGCGTGTGTGCCGTTCCACGGGGATCTGGCCCGTTTGGCTCTCACTCAGGTGCATGGAGGACAAGACTAGTTGGTCAGGAAGGGCTCGGCCAAATCTGGCTGGAACAGGGTGGAAGAAGACCGGTCAGCAATGACCCGATTGGTTTTAGGGCTCTGGCGTATGGGGACCAGAATCGGGCAGATGAGACCCAAGTGGCGGGTTTTGCAGGTTTTGACGGTATGTGACGATGAGGGAAGCGAGGAAGAACTCGAGGACGAGGAGGCATGACTTGCTACAGCAACAGTTTCCAGATTTTCACTTTAAGGACAAGGTATCTTTTTGGGAGGGGAGTAATGTTAGGCCCAATAGTAATAAGATGTGTATGGGTAGTTTGGTAATTTTATGTTATTAGGGTTTTACTATAAACATGTGATTAGTAAGAGAATTAGGGCTTCATGTTGATGTTGAGTTGTTTCTTTTCTTTGAGTAGCCGTCGTAGATTGGGAGAGTTGGCCTTCCTCTCGAACAGTAGGCCGAGTTATCGATAAAATTCTTCTTGTTTCCTTGGGATTTATTGTTGGTTCCTATCAAAATCACAAGGCAGAGAAATTGAATTAGTGCATATTTTAAGTACCTCAGATAATCTTGTTTTGGTTGATAAAAATGGCAACCCCATGCTACAAAGCTCCTGCTATGCGTGGGGTTCGGGAAAGGGTTAGACCACTTGGGTCTATTATACACAACCTTACCCTTTTTTTTATGATATAAATCATACAATTATAAGAAACCGTCTCAGAGTTATCTTGTGGAAAACCTGGTGGTATGGTATTGGTTAGGGGTGGCGATGAGTTGAACTTGAGCGGGCCAGATTTGGTTCGAGTTTGGTTCGAATTGTTGCTAGCTAGCTCGAGCTCGGCTCGTGCTGACTTGAGCTCATTTGGAGCCAAGCTCAAGTAGCTCAGATCTAGATCTGGATCCATATTCTATGGATGAGATAGAAGCTTCATTTGAAGGTTTAAAAAACTATGGGAATTGATGCAATGTCTGTGGGGCCTAAGGGATTTGAAACATGGCACATTGTGGGGAGAGCCAAGCTCTTACTACTATAACAACAACTAAGCTCTTACTACTATGATATTTTTTTTTTGTGTGATAAATGATTTATTGTGTTATTATTATTATATATAATAAATCTATTTTGAGTTGCACTTGAACAAGTTGCTCTGGTTTTATTATAGGATAGTTTCTGTGACCTGCAGTATGCATTTATATCTTCTATTTTCTTTCTGTAGACAAAATGGTGTCCTGCTCCAGGCTGTGAATTTGCAGTGGATTTTGTTCTAGGTGGTGGAAACTTTGATGTTTGCTGCAACTGTTCACATAGCTTTTGTTGGAATGTGAGTGATTCTTCAAAGTTCAATTTATTCCCTCAGAAGTATTTTATTTTAATTTCTGCATTTAACATTCTGTTTCTTGCAAAATGAAATGGACAGTGCACAGAGGAGGCTCACCGACCTGTAGACTGTGTTACTGTGGGCAAGTGGATATTAAAGAACAGTGCTGAGTCTGAGAACATGAACTGGTAGGTAGATTCTGCAAGCATTTTTGTTGTGTTGTTGCCATTACTCTGGTTGCAATTGGCTACCATACAGTTGTCTACTGTATAGTCAGTACAGTTGAAGGTCCAAAAAGTAGAAACTTTTAAAATATAAAAATCTTTTTACAAAGATCTACCAATTCTCTATGTATCCATGTAAAAGAAAATGAAAAAAGATAATATTTTTAACCTTCTGAATAAAATATTTCTCAAATTCACTGGACAATGATTTTACAAAATTCAACAAAAGGACAGTTTTGTAATCTTATTTTCTTGTCACAAATCACTTTTTTTGTTTGCTTTTTACATGGTATATTTTAAAATGTTTTTTTCCTACTTTTTGGCCTTCAACTACACAGGCTGTACAATAAATGACTTTTCAGTAACTAGTCCCATTATTGTAATTATTTGTTTTTTATTTGACCGGTAGTCATTTTTGTTGTTTATGTTCCTCCAGTAAGTTTAAGGGTAGTTCTTATTTGTATACCACAAGTCTCCAAGTGTCAGGTTTTCAACTCGTGGCAACTATCTTATGTTTTCCCTGTAAAATGGGTTTCACACACAACCTTAACTGCTTTAACTAAAGAAAGCTTCTTGTTTAGACTTAAATCTGACTGTGACATTTGATCTTAATTCTTAAGTCAAATCTTGATGATCTTCTCTTGACCCTGAGGGAACTTTGAGTAAGAATGATAGATAGCTCTTATGTAACTTGGATGATATTAATAGGCAGGACTATCTGCTCATTTATTTTTATTACTTATGTGCATAAGTTGTACAGCACTAATGTAGTATAATGCTTCAGGGTGTTTTATTTCCAAAACATAGATTCTATCTTTCCATCGGAGTTTTTACCTCCTACATATAGCTGTGTTGGAGTTGAGTTCCCCTGTCATTGAATTTATGCCTGAGATAATCAGAATTTTGTGTGCTCACAAGTGTCAAGGAGATGGACGCATTTCATTTTTTGGTATCTTCAGGATTGAATCCTTTACTTGAATAAGTGAAAATAATTGAGCTTGGTGATGAACAGAAGATGAGATAACTTTGGACACAACTTATCAAGAAAAGACATGTATAGGAAATACAATATACAAGATAAAATTAATGGATTTTTCTCATCAGATATTTTGGCTATTTGGAATTAACACATAAGTTGGATGAGAAAGCAATATTAAGCTACCACATAGCTGACATATAAGTGAGTCTCTTATTGCTGCCCTAAGGATAATCTAATCTAGTTGTCATCCACATGCACACTGTTTGAAGAGGGGCCCATTGATGAAGAGGGGCCAGGGAATGCTTGAATCCAATTCTTACATTGATGCATAAAAATACAGCTCGAAATTTCTGTTGATTATATAAATCAATGTCTTTCCACCAAATCATTTTGTTTTTAGCTCTTTTAATGATGTTAGGCATCATCATACTTAGGTCAACTCTCTTGCATTACTGGTTGTCTGGTGCGTGAGATTTCTTGTACTCAATCATTGGTAAAAAAAGACTGAAAACCATGAAGTATTGATTGCAGCACTGCCTGACAGAAATGGGCCATAAGAGACCATTTTGGCATAAACCTGTTATCAGACCATCAATGACAACTTTATTTGGTGGAAACATAGAATAGTGAACTCTCTCGACACAATAACATATAAGAACCACTGCAGAAACTCAACTGACTGTTTTATGTTGATCCCCCCTAGCTGATTTAGCACTATTCTGTTTTTGCTTTATTTTTATTATTATTATTTAAAAATTTTCTGTGGATGTGATTTTCAGGATCTTGGCCAATTCCAAGCCCTGCCCAAAGTGTAAGCGGCCAATTGAGAAAAACCAGGGTTGCATGCACATTACATGCACACCACCTTGTAAATATGAATTTTGCTGGTAAAAATCCTTTGCAGCAACACATTATCTGATTTAATGGAATGAGTTGGTGTATCATTATTTGTTTTCTGTCTATTCATCCCTTTGTAGGTTATGCCTCGGTGCATGGTCTGAACATGGTGAGAGGACCGGTGGTTTTTATGCTTGCAATCGCTATGAAGCAGCAAAACAGGAGGGTGTGGTATGCTTATCAATTCTGTCTGCTTTCTCAATTAACTAATATGAATACAGTTCCATATGCTTCCTTTACAATTTATTCGTTATATTGAACTATTTTCAGTATGATGAAACTGAAAGGAGGAGAGAAATGGCTAAAAATTCTCTGGAGAGATATACACACTATTATGAGCGTTGGGCAACCAATCAGTCGGTGTGTGCTTTATCTGTTTATATCTCATCTTTAACATTTAAGTTACTCTTTTTTCTTGGTATTTCTTGAATCATCATGACGAGGTCAGAAGAATGAGGCCCTATAGTTAACTTCAGAAAAGTTTCTTATTCTCTAAGTTGTGGTTCTGCATTATGCCCTATACATTCTTTTTTTTATTGTCACTGTTAATTGGACTCTCATAAGTTCACTATTGTTGTCACTATGTCCTTAGGTTAAGTTAGTTATCAAAGTTATATTAACTAGGATTCAACTTCTGAAACTTATGTAATTCAATATGATGTGTAAATGGTACCATATGAAACCCACATTTCTTGATACCTAGTGGACTCTTGCATGCAAGTTGTTTCCTACCTACGGCTGGTTTCAATATTAAAAATAATATGATTTTTTTTTTAATTTGCAGTCACGACAAAAAGCACTTGCAGACCTACAAAGTATGCAAACTGAGAAGGTATGCAATCTTCTCCTTCGTGGATTGTTTAACTTTTGTTGCCAGTTTAGTGAAAATTATGAAATCTTCCTTCCCAATCAGCAGACATACAGATGGTGGTAAGCTTGTGCTGGTTATTTTTCATGTGCTTGTTAACTTGAACCAAAATTTTTTCCACATAGCAATGCTGCCCTGCATTTATATTGTGTAGAATGGCTATTATGGTCCATATACTGATAAGAGAAAACACAATATAAGGACCGGAGGATAGTTTTTACCTAAAGCCTATTGTTATCAGTGGAACTTGACACTTTTAACTTCCTAATCCACCATTAGGTGATTTTGCTACTGCAGAATGGCTGATAATTCAAATAAAGATATTTTTCCAAACATTATATGGGTACCTTTTCTTGTGTGGAGATCGTCTCAATAATCTGCTATTTTTTCATTCTCCTTTTTGTTAGGATTTGTTTCAAATTGTCAATCATTCACTTAACATTGGTGCATTGATGTTTGATGACTTTTAGTGAATGGTTAGTTTAACTTTAAAACAATCATGTTAGTTAAATGATGATTGCTTGATGTTGATTAATATTCTTAATTATGGTAGGGTGGATTTGGGTTTTTTTCTTCCTCTATCCTTTCTTTTATTATTCTTCTTTGTTATAAAATCATTATTCCATTCTCACTTGGACTTGCGGATTCATCTATGGTTTTTTTTTTAATCAATTCCTTTCTAGCATTTCATAAATTTTGAAATAAAATTCTGATATGTGGCTTTTCCATTTAAAAGAACTTGGTATCAATATAACACAAAGTTTGACATATATTTTTAACTGATGCATTTTTTTATCTTTATAATTTCCAGTCAATGGTGGGACAAAAACTTTTTGGACTAAAAGAAACTAAGGGTGTGTTTGGAAAGGGCTTATTTAAACCCATTTCCCATGCAAACACCCAATGGGGACTAACTTAGTCTCATGTTATTACTTACTAATTAACAATTACTTTTCCATAAAATATCATAGAACACTGCAAAAGACCTAAATACCCCTTACTACCAAATTCAATTACCCCATAACCATAAATTATGGACTTGATCTAAACATAATTAATCATAAAAAATTATGATTAAACCATGTATTTGGGAGGTCATACCTACATTTGGGGGTGTTAGGACCTTAAACCACACTTCGAGTGTCTTTTAGGGCCAAATGATGAATTTGTCATGAAGACTTGTATAAATTTAAAAAAAAATAAAAACCTGCACTTGGGCACTAAACTACACTTAATTATCAACTTAATTACTTTATTAAACATGTTCTTGTGTAGAGTTAATCATTTATGTGGTTGGTTAATCACACTGGAGGGCAAAATGACTATTTACTATTATCCTTGCCTTGTTTTTTTTTTCATTCATTGTACACTAACCACAATAATAAACAAACTTCTATATTTTTTTCCCGCCAAAACCATTTTAAACCAAATTTGAAAATATAAAACCGCTGCTCCTTTTAGGTAGGTTTAAACCCATTTTACCAAACACCATTTAAGGTTATAAAAGCACTTACCATACTTGTTTGTCAGACTTCTGATTTGAACCAAGCAGAGTTGAGAGCTCAATTTTGAACTAGTACTCATGTACATGGTACACCATCCCCTCAAGATGGACTGAACTCACACACATACACATAAAAAATAGCTTTAATATGTGCTTCCTTTCTTGTTAATCTGTCTTCCTCAATAATGAAATCCAGTTGTCTGTGATTAACTTCCTATTTGATGGGTTTTGCAAATATGAGTCACAGAATTTTGTAATGTTTTTTAATTGCTGCAGCTTGAGAAGCTTAGTGAAAAACAAAGCCAACCAGAGTCTCAGCTCAAGTTTGTAATTGAGGCTTGGTCACAGGTTATTTAAGTGATGTGAATCTACCTTATTTGATACCGGGGATGTTTCATCAATTTAATCAAATTTATGAGGATATTTTCTTGCTCCATTTTGCATTCCAATGTGCAGATAGTGGAGTGTAGGCGAGTTTTGAAATGGACATATGCTTATGGATACTACCTTCCTGATCACGAGCATGCCAAGAGACAGTTTTTTGAATATCTTCAAGGTTCTTAACTTGTTCTTGTGACATTAGGTTATATTAATATAATTGATGTGGTATCTTAATCAGTGATACATGCTATTTCTCTAGGTGAGGCAGAGTCTGGTTTGGAACGCCTTCATCAATGTGTGGAGAAGGAACTGCAAATTTACTTGGAAGCAGAAACTTCGGTGAGAGACTTCAATGATTTCCGCACGAAGTTAGCTGGGCTAACCTGGTAACTCAATCTCAACACCTTTTGTATGACGGATGGACTGGAATTACTATGGTTTATAAGAAACTTCCATTAGAAAATGTGTGCACAATTTTTCCATTTTAATCATTATGCTTTATCTTCAAGTCTATTTGACTGATAAATGCATTCACTATCTTTGGGAAAAAAAAACATTCGGTCATAGTATGCCAATGTACTGTTTTGGGAAAAACATTCGGTCATACCATTTTCTTTATTTTCTACTGCATCTTTGGGAAAAAAAACATTCACTATCTTTGGGAAAAAAAAACATTCGGTCATACCATTTTCTTTATTTTCTACTGCATCTTTTACTATTGCACTTGATGCCTATGACATAAATCATACGAAATACTAAATGATTTATGCATCTCGAAATGGTCTCCACATGCATATATGCTGTAGTATTAAATCATTCTGTTTTTTCTTTTATTCTCTTTCTTATACTACTCCTTGATGAGAGCATTGATTATTTTATTATACAGCTGGAGGCTTTCTTTTGCACTCCAGAAACTAATAGATATGACCTTGTTAGTCTTTGTATACTTCTTTTGTCAATTAATGCAATTTATACTTTCTACTATTCTAAGATGGCCTAGTTATAGGTACCCCTCCTGAACACCTGCTTCTACAAGAACGGTACTATAAACCATTAGAATATTATTCCGCATAATATGTGACCATCATGTCTTGAATACAAGGTCTCATATATGGATAGGTACTGCTTAGTCTTTTGTTGACCTGGTTATATTTATCCAGTTAAGACATTTCATCATCTTAGTTTGAGAAAACCTTTGTCAAGTACTTGTATCTTCTTTATGTGCATTTAGGTTCATGCCTTAACATTGTTTCACAACATATCTGCTACGTTTACCTAGTTGAAGTTAGCTGTCATAAGAAGTTTTACTTAATTTATAACTTTTGGCTAACAAGTCTTTTTTGCCTTCTGAGGCTTGAACCCCTTTGCGTTCTGTGTCATTGTTGGCCATGTGTTCTTGTTTTAATACTTTTTGCTTTTCACGTCATCAGTGTGACTCGAAATTACTTTGAAAACCTTGTTCGCGCCCTGGAGACAGGCCTCAAGGATGTGGGTCCTATCAACCAGGCCACTAGCAGCAAGACTTCGAGTTCAAAGCTCTTGAGCGGGAAGGGAGGCAAGAGTGGGAAGAGCAAGGTGACTATAATTAGTTCTAGATTCAGTGTCTCTTGCCATTTAGCTCAGATGATCAATGTTCATGTGAGTACTGCACCTATGCTAATTCCTGATCTGTTAATGTCTATCAGATGTGAGAACACGAATAATGCAAAATACAAGGCCCAACTGCTCGATAGTGAAGGTTTTGGTTAGTGATGATACTGAAAGCAAATTTGTAATATATTGTGGCTTCAATGTTGTGAAAGGGAGGGATGGTAATATAGGTAGGAGTAATGTAGGGAGAAGAGGGGAGCTAGCTTTTCATTGTATTATTTCACTGATAAAAAGTAAAATAATGTATAATTTCCCTGTATATCTATGTATATCCTGCTCACCACGGTGTCAGTGCATTCGGAGCATAATGGATAATAACATCGCCATACTCGTTACAATATGCCCCATTTAGCAAACTTTCAATGTTATTCATCTATTCATTTTCTCGTTCCAACATGATTTTGTTCTATTTGGTGTACGAATATCTTAAAGACCCAGGTCCTTGCTATATATATATATGTGGATAGATAGATAGATAGATAGATAGATAAGGTGAATTGGAAGGGATGAAGCATATGATGACTTAATTACAAGAGTTGTCTGTTACCGGATGATGCATGGGATTTTCTAATCCTGTTTACAAAACAAAATATAAATGCAATTTTGGACATTGATTGTTGTCTGAGATGTGTGTTCAGCAGTGGAAAAGATCAGTGTGCATTAACCAGGAGTAACCTTTCCTTTCCTTCAGATTCTTTTCAGCTGGTTATTTTTTATTTTATCAAATAGTTAGTAGTATATAAGTTTCATCTGTTTCCTAGCTCTGAAATAATCTTTGATATTTCTAGTGCAGTGTGCACGGAAGATGCTTGTTACTTAAAAAGATTTGGGCTTCCTGATAACTTGGAAAAATTTTCTTTGCAGATGTTACTAATGTATTATTAAATTGTATATTAAGAAGTAAACACCTTGTAAAAATATAAAAAAATCCCATTTATGAGTAATTTCTCTTTTATACTTCTAATAAATTAGAAGAGAGGAAAGCTCAAAATGTTTCAGCAACAGGTAAACACAAGAGTAAGTCAAAACTTGAACTGTTAATTCATGTGAAGGTGGGAGTTATTAGCATGAGAAGATTGGCAACAAGATATTGACCAAAGTTGTGTTTTTTTGTTGTTCATCTTGTGGCTGATGAATTCTATTTGCACAGATTTTGACTGAGTGTTTTGAGCACTTTACGTGAGACCTGACGTGAAGCATTCCTCCGATCTGCTCCAGATGTCATCATCAACTCGAATTCTTGATAACTTATGCGGCCATCCTGTGAAGATTGAAAACACATTTCAGTATGAAGCTTTGAGGAGTTGATGACAAGCAATATGAGATGTTTGTATCTGCAGAAATCTAAATATGAAAGATGGCTTCAGATCATAAAAGAGACTCTGAAATTGATAAATCACCTTGTCTACGTCGATATCAGAGATGATATCTTGGATCACCTGCTCATTTGGTCCATGATCACCCTCTGTTAAAGCTTCTCTCAATTCATCGGTCTCAATAAATCCGCTTCCATCCTTGTCAAAGTAGTTGAAAACTTTGTTAAGGTGTTCTTCACTACTAATCTTCTTCAAATGAACAGATACGGTCACAAACTCCTCGCAGTCAAGAGTACCATTTCCATCTGTATCAGCCTGTCAAGACCGGAGGTAAAAGAGTTCATAAAGAAGACTCAAAACAAGTACTTATAAAACAAGAAGCAAACTACTACTCACTGCTTCCAGTAACATTTGAATTTCTGGATCAGGAACAGGTTCTCCGATTATATGCAGACCCTCTTTGAGTTCTTCAAGTGTTAGGGTTCCATTCTTGTCAGTATCCATCATGCTAAACATCTTCTTAATTCCATTCACTTCTTCTACTGGCAGGTGCTCTACAACCACCTACAAAACACAATTGGAGGTACCATCAGGACAAAGGTTCATATTTAGAGGAGAAAGATACATTTCCTTAGAGTTCGTGCATACTCTCAAAGCTTTCTTTTTGAACTTGTTCATGTTCGAGAATTGCTGGAGCCTAGCTCTGACAGTTTCGCCAAGAGAAATATCGGGAGCTGCATTTGCATTCCTCAACCAAGGATGGTCTTTACAAAGAAAAACAGGAGACAGGTTACTTCTCTAACCTTGTTAGACTCATATCTAGTTAAATTACTTTCTATATATTAGGATGTGTAGAAGTTCAAGAAACAGCAATTAAATGAAGACAATGGAACCTTGATATTCCACGAAAAATTGAGCTAGTTTTCAGGCTCAGAAGGAGCAAGTATTAAGATTAAAAAAAAATAAAATCAACCATGCTTAAAAAAGAATGCCACATTTAGAAAAAAGAATCACAATGATTCAATGATGAGGACTTCCTGCAATCCTGTTATATTTTTTGAAGAGAGCCACAGTTTAATGACACATTGAAGTACAAATTGAACTGCATGCATGCAGAATAAAATGAACATACCAAGGACTTCTTGGGCTGTCAAACGGGTGTATGGATTTGTATCGAGCATTCGCTTCACAAGATCCTTTGCATTTTGAGATACTTTAGGCCAGGGTTCCCTCTCGAAATTGACAACTGACCGGATAATTGCACGTGCAATTCCCTCATCAGTTTCTGCATGAATTAGAAAAGAAGGTTCAATAGAGAGCAATACAAAATCCATAGCTGCATCAAGCCCATTGCATGATTGGCCGATGAATTTAATCATCAGAATCTGCTTGCTATAGAGCCATTGCCAGGATCGCCAATGTTGCACATGTGTTTCTGCCAAGGGCTTGTTTGGTGCCCAAAAATAAACTTAGGTTCTGACACAAACCATTAAGCAATGATATTAATGAACTGATAAACAACAATCTACCTGCCCAAAATGGTGGCACTCCACACAATAAGATGTAGAGAATAACCCCAGCACTCCACACATCCACTTCCGGTCCATAATTCCTCTTCAGGACTTCAGGAGCCATGTAATATGGACTTCCAACAACTTCATTGAAGCTTTCACCTACAGTTACACAAAAAAAAAATACAGATAGAGATAAGAGAACATATTTCTCTTTTTTGTTTTATTTTATTTATTTATTTATTTTTATAACATGTCTACTGAAGGCACTCAAATTAGGTAGAAGCCTACCGGGCTGGAAGAAAACAGAGAGACCGAAATCAATCGCTTTTAATGGAGAATTTTCTGACTGGTTTGCAAACAAGAAGTTCTCTGGTTTTAGATCTCTGTGAATCACCCCATGTGTGTGGCATACCTACAGGAGAGCACACATATGATATAGGTAAGGTAACACTGCACCAAAGTGAAAAGAGAGGCGAGCATCTTGTTTGGACAACAATATTACCATTCCTAAGTCTATTGAAGACCCCCAAAAATTACATTTTACAACAACATTCATCAATTTACAACCTCTCCTTTGAAATTGTGTCTCTATCACTGTTTAAATATGTTTGAGAGGACATGTTGAAATGTGCATTCAAAGTAAACATAAATTTTGTACGTGTTGGTTTGTTTCACAAGAAATTACAGAAGAAAGATCAAACCCACATTCTACAATTTGCACTGAATCATTCTTGCCAACATAACAAAATTCATAGGCCAAAAAAAAAAAAAAAAAAATCCTATTTATTCTAACTATCAATTCTGTCACCAACTTGAATAATGCCCACAACTATAAGAGATGTATGTAGCTCAATGAATCAAAGACCTAACTAACTAACTTAGAATCAATCAACCATGTAAAACAGGACCATAATTAGATTGCTAAATTTCTCTCGTTTTGGTAGGATAACGACATTATTCATGCATATATCATCATCTTGTGCTCTAAATTGGATTGGTGATACCAAAAATACAGTCTCTAAGAAGCATTTGTTCATATACCTTAACGACCTCAACTATGGTCTTGATAATGTTAGCGGCGGCGCGCTCGGTGTACCTCCCGCGCTTGACAATCCGATCAAAGAGCTCCCCACCCTCGCACAACTCCATAACGAGGTGCACGGCCTCAGCGTCCTCATACGCGTCCTTAAGCTTGACAATGTTGGGATGATCCGGCAAGGAGGCCATGATCTCCACCTCCCGGCGGAGGCAATCGGGATCCAGGGCCACCCTGAGCTTCCGCTTGGAGATGCTCTTGCAGGCGAGGACCTCGCCGGTGGAGGTGTCGGTGCATCGTCGCGTGACGCCAAACTCACCACGGCCGAGCTCGGGGCCGAGGTGGTAGCGGCGGAGGAAGTCGGAGGGGGAGGTGGGGAGGGGGGCGGAGGCGTTAGAGGAGGGAGAGGTAGGGGGGGAAGAGTTGGCGGCGGACGTGTAGGAGTCGGAGGAGATGGAGGGGAGGCAGCGGAGGCTCTTGGCTCGCTTGAAGAACAAATCTTGGGTTGATGGGGACGCCGAGCAGCAACCTCCCATTAATGCCCTAATGGCCTCCCTCCCCTCTCTCTCTTCTCTCTCTCTCTAAGATCTCCTTCGAGAGAAGAGAGAGAGAACGATGAGGGAGGAGGATGTGTTTCATTGGACGGTTGGCCGTTATTTTCTCAGGGTTTCCCGCCATTTTTGGGAAGAATTTCCCATTCCCTCTGCCTGTATACACACTCACACACGTGGGTATGGGCGGACTGCAATGACAGCCGGTCTAATGCTATCATTTATATTTATATATATATATATATGGGTAATGTTATTATGTAGCCGGCTGCCCATAGTAATATTACTCATATAAATATTATATATATATATATATATATATATATATATATAATCATGATAAGGTAAGGTCGGCCGGAAACACTGTTTATTTGATTGGTCTCCCATTTAGTACCCTGGCGTGTTTGAAGATTTACAAGTATGTATGGAAAGAGCATTGAAAATAAAATTTAGCGTATGATTTTAAATGCTGATTTGGAAACTTGTAGGGTCTTCATTTTAACGGGTGAAAATTTATAGAAATCTTATCGGTTCAAAATTTCACCCATTAAGATGAAGACCCAACAAGTTCCCAAATTGTATGAAAATTGACATGCTAGCTTATTTTTCGATGTTCTTTCCATCCATACGGTTGGATTTCCTCAAAACACTGTGCAAGTGGGCCAAAAAGAGGCAACCGCACTTGCACAATGATAAGGCCGCACCATATCATGACCCTATATATATATATATATATATATATATATATATATATATATATACACACACACGAAGGTTCTACTATCAGGCCGACCGATCACTGTGCTGATCCAGCCGCCTCCCATTTTGACCCCTGGAGCATGTTTGAAGGATTTCCAACCTTAAGGATAGGAAGATCATCGAAAAATAAGTTAGCCTGTCAATTTTCATACAATTTGGTGACCGTTTGGTCCTCCCACTTAACGGTTCAGAATTTCAATCATTGAGTGGGAGGACCAAACGGTCACCAAATTGTATGAAAATTGACAGGCTGACTTATTTTTCAATGATTTTCCCATCCTTACAGTTAGAAATCCTTCAAACATTCTCCAGAGGCCAAAATGGGAGGCATCCGGATCAGCATAGTGATTCGGCCGGCCTGATAGTAGAAGGACTATATATATATATATATATATATATATATATATATATATATATATATACTAATGCTAACATCAGGCCGGCCGGATACTGTTCATTTTTGGCCGATCTTCCATTTTGGCCTCTGGAGCATGTTTGAAAGATTTCCAATCGTACGGATGGGAAGATCATTGAAAAATAAGCTAGCATGTCAATTTTCATATAATTTTGTGACCGTTTGGTCCTCCCACACCATTAAAATTTCTCTAAAATAAAAACTGTTAAGTAGGAGGACGAAACGGTCACCAAATTATATGAAAATGGACATGCTAGCTTATTTTTCGATGATCTTCCCATCCGTACGGTTGGAAATCTTTCAAACATGGTCCAGGGGCCAAAATGGGAGGCAACCGGACTGGAACAATGTTCCGGTCAGCCGCACTGTAGCATACCAATATATATATATATATATATAGAAACAAAGTATGGGGCCATACTTTAATATCCCATATAGAATGGTGATAGGGTGGGCTGGTTGCACTTGCAGCCAGCCTGACCCTATCTCTATATATATATATATATATATATATATATATAGGAATGAGTTGGTCCGGACACCTCTCATGTTAGCCTTTGGAGCATGTTTGAAGGATTTCCAACCGTACGAATGGGAAGATCATCGAAAAATAAGCTAGCATGTTAATTTTCATACAATTTGGTGATCGTTTGGTCCTCCCACTTAATGGTTGAAATTCTGAACCTTTAAAATTTCCCTAAAATAAGAACCGTTAAGTGGGAGGACCAAACGGTCACCAAATTATATAAAAATGGACATGCTAGCTTATTTTTCGATGATCTTCCCATCCGTACGGTTGGAAATCTTTCAAACTTGCTTCATGGGCCAAAATGGGAGGCCGTCTGGAAATGAGCTATATGCGGCCGATCAGAATATATATATATATATATATATATATATATATATATATATATATATAACTTTACAAAGATATAGATAGACATGGGTAAATGGAGTACATATGCAATTAATTATATATATTATATATATATGATAAGTAACATATAAATAGAGAATAAAATTGGAAAGACCGATTTGTCCCATTGTAAAACAAATGAGTTTCACGAATTAAATTAAATAGTTACTATGTTTGGTTTCATTTGGGATTTGTTAGGATATGATTATTGTGTTGAAACACTTATTTTATTAAATAAATATTTTTTGTTTTCGTTTTTGTTTTTATTTTATTTTTAAAAAAATAGGCGTCACTCGTCTAACACAAAAGAGTGATAACGCTAGGGAAAAGGCCTTTGCTACTTTTGGATGTCTATTGAAAAAAAACATGTTGAAAAATAGTTTTGGAGTTTTTTTTCTCAAAAATGGCCATCCTGTCTGTTGTTTGGGTGATTTTTTTTATTCAGTGAATCTTTAAAGTTTTAATAGGTAAATAACTATTCATCCCTTGAATAGTTCCCAAATTGCCAAATGGTCCTTGGGTAGGGGTGTTTGGGGATCTAAAGTGAATAGGGTTTTGGGTGGGGTGGGGAAAAAGTTAAATAGTGGCATAATAGTGCCAAGGAGTGATAGATAATTTGCTCAAGTTTTAAATACTTAATTATACTTTAAGTGTTTTATGAATAAATTAAGAAATTATGTGTTTGGAAATTTCACTTTAAAACCTCATGTTTTTTTTTTAAAGCCCATTTTTTAAAAACCACTTTCATTACTAATAAGATAATGAGAAGTACATTGAGTAATACATTGGAGAGAGCATATTTAAGAGTATATTGTAGGTAATGCCGGGAGTACAATTATGCATGTACTCCAGCCTTAGGGAGTGGTGGTTCCTTTACTCCAAGTCCTCCTTGAAATCCTTGCCCTCCGGGTTATATCCCCTTCCCCTTCTGTTGTTGTCTCTTTCTCTTCATTGAAGCTTTAGGCAAGGCTTCGTTTGATGATGGACTCCATCGGCACCAACTTCTGTTTCTTGGCCATGGGTGTTGCGTCTAGCCAAGATAATATAAGAAAGTCTATACCTCAAATTATTCCAGAAAAAAACGCATTGTTTTCCCTCGAAATATCTTTGGTTCCTTTCGCGCCAGATACTCCAAGTGGTTGCCATAATCGCCAGCTTCCACTCTGCCTTTGCTTCTTCGTGAAGCCTTTTCCCCAGTGTGCCTCCTTCTTCGCCCCAAATATCTTGTATGTTGTTAGGTGTAGAGTTGAGCCCTAATAGCCGGCAATAGTGCTCCCAAAATTCGCTGCATGATTGGGCACGTGGCGAAGATGTGCTGTATTGTTTCTGCTTGCCCGTCATAGAGGTAACAGTGCTTTATTGTTCCTCTCCAACCTTTTTTGTGCAAGTTGTCTAAAGTGAGTAGTTTATTGTCCCATGCTAACCATGTAAATAGCTTGACCTTTGTTGGGCAAGCTGTTCTCCATAGCTCTTTTTGCAAGGGGCATCGCATCCCTCCATAGACAAGGAAATTGTATAGAGATTTGACTGAGAAGCTCGATCCAAACTGCCAGTGCCTTTCATCTTCAGTGTCCTCCGGGGTAGATTCTAACATGGTGATGATTTTAGAAATTGCTATGGAATCCTCCAGAGTTAAAGGCCCATCCTTTAGCAAGGGAACGTTGTTTTCCAAATGTTGTCGATCTTGCTGTAATGACAGTCCCGGATCCTTGATCATGTGAGGCAGAGTATTTGATGTGTCCCTAGGAGCTTTCCCATTCATCCATTTGTCTTTCCAAAAGTTGACTAAATTCCCCCTTTCTGCTTTGACGTGCACCCGTAATTCAATTGATTTCCAATGTGCCATGATCCCTTTCTAGCAGTGTGAAGCCCTTGTTGGTACTTTCTTGTGCGGGTTGATATAAGAGTGTCGGAAGTATGAATTTTGTATCACTTGGTGGCAGATGCCCGTCTCCCCATTCATTATTCGCCACCACCACTTGCCCATCATGGCCTCATTGAAGCTGCGAAGGTTAATGATTCCCCAACCTCCCTACTCTTTTGGCCGATAGAGTCGATACCAGTTAACCAGCCTGTAAGAGCCTTTGTGAAGGTTCGGTCCAAGCCACAAGAAGTCCTGGCGTAGAGCATCAATACAATGGATAACACATTCTAGTAATTTATATATTGAGAGCCAATAGTTAGGGATAGCTGAGAGGACAAAGTTCAACAATGTGATGCGTTCCCCCATAGATAGGAGCCTTCCTTGCTAGTGCCAATTCTTTGCTTGACTTTGTTGATGAGTTGCGCCCAATCATCCTTTCTCGGTTTAGATCCCGAGATCAGAATGCCCAAGTATGTAATGGGTAGGTTGGTTACCCTACAGTTGATGATATTCACCATTGTTTTTGGTGAATGGTCCCTAATATTTATCAGGACAGGGACGGGTTTGGGGTAATTTATGCGTAGTCCCGACAACCCCTCGTCCAGATAGAAGATTAGTTTGAGATTGTGCATGTGATCGTCTCTTCCTAAGCATAACACAACGAGGTCGTCTGCATATTGTAGCGAAGTGATTTCTTCGCCTTGAGACCTGTAGTGGACTCCTCTAAAGATATCAACCTTGCTTGCCTTTACTAGCATTGTGGAGAGAACATCCACTACAATGACGAATAGGAGCATAGATAATGGGTCTCCCTGTCGGAGCCCTCTTTTACGCTTCACATATCCTGTTGGTGCCCCATTTAATAGATCCTGGATTTTGTAGATTGTAGTATTAGCTGGATCCAGGAGATCAATTTTGGTCCAAACCCCCTAGCCTAGAGAACTTCGAGAAGGAATCCCCATTCTATTGTATCGAAAGCCTTCTTGAAGTCCACTTTTAGTAGAGCGCCTCTCTGTCGGCCAACCTTCATTCTATGGATGAGCTCCTTTGTTGCCACGATAATTTGTTCCTGGATACACCTCTCTTCGATGAAGGTCATCTGGGATTTATCAATCAACTCATTCATCATGGGTTGTAGCCTGTTTGTTAGGACCTTTGTAACAATCTTCACATAATAGTTAATTAGGCTGATCGGGCAATAGTCTCTTATCTCCTACGGACCCTCCTTTTTTGGTATGAGAGCGATGTGTGTCCAATTCAACCTTTCTAGTTGAGCCCCGTTATTGTGAAGGTCCGTTAATAGCTTTATTATGTCTTTCTTCATAAAGTCCCACCCTCGTTGGTATATAGTCATTGGATAGCCACCAGGCCCCGGGCCTTGTCCGAGTTAAGGTCGTTGATGGTACCTCTAATCTCTTCCATGGTAAAAGGCTAATCCAACCGATCCAGGTAAACCCTAGGTTTGTCAGACAGCAACTGCTCCCAATTTATCCTGAACCTGCGCTCCCTGTTGCTGCCAAATAATTCTTTGAAGTGGGATGTGAGTACATGTTCAATATCAGTTCGGCTAGTGACGGTAGTCCCTTATAATGCTCTAGTTGTTGAATCAAATTCCTACACCTCTGTTGGTTCGCTGGGGCGTGAAAAAACTTGAATTATTATCTCCTTCCTTAAGCGACATAATACAGCAGCCTTGTCTCCATTGCTCCTCCTCCCTTTGGATAATGTCTTCGTAACTGATGGGTGAATTCCGCAAGTATACGGGTCGTGGTCAAGTAATAGAGATTGCTAAGTGTAGACCAAGCTTTAATAACCTAGTCTAAATGGTAAATTGGGGGGTTTTGGTTTTCAAAACTAAAGAACTAAAAAGGATTGAACGTAAGAACTGAAAATCGAGAGTTGATTGGGGTAAATCAATAGCAAGAGAGGATACTTGGGTATGCATCCCTTTTGGACTTCAATTCTAAAGATGAGCAAAGATGTTTATGAATCAAGGTTGATATTTCTTGTGCCAATAATCCCTAAATTATATCCAACCCCTCTTCTAAGGTGATTGGATAACTAGTCTCCTAGGACTTGATATGAAGTTCAAGGGAGTTTGCATAGATGAATTAAAATAGCTTTGGACTTAAGTGCAATAAATTTGATAACATCCTCCAATTAGGAATAAAGGGCTTTGTGAAATAATAATGAGAGGAAAATGATTGATCCCAACCTTGCTTTGGAAGGAGAATGAAGACTTAAAAAGAAGACTCATTTCCCACACCATCAACTAAGCCAGGCTTGGAAACATGAAGAAGGAGGCCACTTGTTATCCAGTTGTAATGGTTTGAAGGAGCTATCCCCTTAACACACATGCACAGATACAGGTAGCACACCCACCAGCCACCTATAATCCCACCTTTTCCTTGCTTCTGGCCTAGAGAACCTTCACTCCCTCCCTTGGTTGCTATTCGCGAACCACCAAGTCAAGAGACTTGTAGTTTCAGGCGCTAGTGCTGAGTTTCTCCAAAGTGAATTAAAGATCCTGGAAGTTGTGCTGCTGGTGGACGTACTCAAGAGGGACAGTGGCTACTGGGCTGTAGTATTGGAGATGGTGTGGAGCTTCAAGCTCTCAGGTCTAGGGCAGCTCCCGATTAAGGTAAGTGTAGGCCTAGCTGGATGAGTTTTATAGTGATTGTCATGTTAAGCAGAAATTACATGTATTGTAATTAGTTATGTTCATAAGCATCTTCTTGCATGGCATCTCCAACTCCTTGTCGGCCTCATGGTGATTGGGTGATAAATCCTGTTTGCATATACATCTATATAGGAATCTATAACTATTAATAGACTGCTGGCTAAGCTTCTGTTATATAGAAATGCCACCCTTTATACTCTATGCAGGGAGTCACGCCCCAAACCCTGATTGAGCTTGAGCACGAGACAACGCTGCACACCTATAGGGTTACCCCCAAAAGTATGCAAGGCAATAAAAATAGTCTATATAACCTATTATAAACATAATTCTTATAGAAACAAAATCCTTCAAATACCAATCAATTCAATTTACTCCTCACATCTTGAATCAAAGGTCTAAAAACCATTGCAGCTAATTCGCCATCCAAGATTATATTCTCCTTGGAGTTCAAATATCCTGATCTGGACCTGAAAAAAAGGGAGGGGTGAGCTAACTAGCCCAGTAAGAACCAATAGCTGGATCAAACAAGTTTTTAATATTCCAATGCAACAAAATACATATCATGATCAAAAAGGTAAATCAATTTCAAAAACTTTCAAATTGGTTTCAATCATATGCCTCATAATAGAGTATACTTTTCAATTAATAAATTTGGGAAAACATGTTGAAAAATCATTCAATAATTCAAATTAAGTTTCTCGACACCTTTTCCCAAATCCCAATCAGACTAAGTCCACATTAATCCTTGTGGCCAGGCATCCAATGTATCAACATATAACCCCCATTGAATGGGTGTCAAAGTTTGCCACTATGTGCCCCTATTGGCAGGGCATCAAATTTGCCATTATGTGCCCCCATTGGCATGGTATCAAATCCAATGATTATCCCCTTTGGTAGGACATAAAATCATAGTCTGATTTCTCTTTTAGTGATAATATCTAAAAACCAATAGAAAAAAAAAATCATTTCGGTGTCCATGACAAAAATATTCAAAATATTCAAAGTCTAACAAAACATGTGAGTAATACAGCATGTGTCCAATCAGAAGTTTGTCAAATGACGAGTTTGATCCAAGTTGCAAAAATAAAGGTCATCGTACATACAAATTTTGGTTTTTTATCAAAAAATACTAGAAGGCGGAAGGAACTTATAGTTGGTTCCAAAAGCAAGCAATTCTCCTTAGAGCACTTCCAAATCAACCTATTATAACATTATTGTAGGTTTCATCAATCCAACAATCCATACTATTCGAAATACTTTTGTTCATGTACATATTAGACAATCTATGAGATCTACTCTAGCCTTTTATTATACCTTTTTTTTATTCATAATAAAAGTAATATTAAAACCTAACTAGATTTTAGATCTAGATAATCCAACAGTCAGACTATACAATAAGCTCCATAGATCCATCACGTAAAACTACAGATTTTCATATTTGTTTTACTCATTGCTCCCTATTTCAATTCATATTCTAAATCATGATCAATAAAACCAAATATTATGTCTTTCACATAGTTCAAAGAATTCCTTATTCTCTTTACACAATAAGACATGTTTGGATTTTCATAATCTATTAAAATTCAGATCAACAAAATTCACAAATTTTCCTACTCTCCAAGATTTATTCATAACTTCTATTCAATTGATCGGTTTTTAATGAAAGAAGCTTCATTAGATTCTTGGAGAAGAGTAGAATCTGAAACAAAAGTTTACAGATCATAAATCAACGAAAAACTGGCCAAATTCAGCAGAAATTACAGATATGCAGATTTTCTGCAGTTCGGTAAATCAGTTCTATCTTTTTATCTGAAAATCGGATCGGATTAAAACAAGATTCAATGGATTACTAAGAAAATGAGAAATCTGGATAAATTTATTCAAATATGATCAGGTGACAGAAAAATCTTGAATATGTCGTAATTTCCTATTTATGTTTTCTAGATCCAGATGATAGTATTATTCATTGATCTAAGCTTCTAATCTCAAAATAATATATATATATATATATATATATATATATATACGGAGTTTGATTATTACAGTACGGTAGGAATTGTAAATTTCCGAGCGCTGATGATTCTGAATTTCCTGGAACATGTTTGAACAATTTTCAACCTTACTGATGTAAAGATCATCGAAAAATAAGTTAACTTTGTCAATTTTCATACAATTTGGGAACTTGTAGGGTCTTCATCTTAACAAATCAAAACTTATAGGAATTTGAGCGGTCCGAATTTCAACCGTTAAGTGGGAGGACCAAAGCGGTTACCAAATTGTATGAAAATTTACAGGTAGCTTATTTTAGCAGATCTTTCCATCCATAAAAAATACCTCAGGGGCCAAATGGGTGGCCCAGGAAATGAAACGATATTACGTAGTAGGTACATTATCAGCCCTCTATATATATATATATATATATATATATATATATATATATATAAACGTTCAAAATTCTAGATCCCATAACCTATAAATCCATATCTAAAATAAAATAAAATCAAATAATAGTTTTAGATGCTAACCTAGATCCAACCAAAGATTTAATCTTTGGGGGGAATTTGTAAGGAGATCCAAAAGAGACGTCATCCTTTTCTTCTCTTTTCTTTCTTGACCTTGGCCGCCGATGGATAGAATTAGAAACCCAGAGACGGCTAGGGTTTTATCTTCTATTTATAACATTATAATAATGATTTTACATAAAACCTCCTATAAGAGTATAGAATTATTTAAAGGTCATAGTTGGAAGTTTTCTTTTAATTTGGGGTCTTACACAGGAACTATCCACAACTCTCCCACCATACATTTTAAGATCTAGAAAAACAAATTGGAAGCACTAGGCCCAGTTCCTAAGGATAAACTGGTGGATTTGAACACTTAAGGAGAGGTTTAATGAGTCTATACATAACTAGGAGAGGGGTAAGCAGACGACAAATATACTTACTTTTCCCTTCACTTAAGGAAACATATCCAACAAATGGTTCTTCAATTAGTATGTTGATTTTTCCCTACCTGAGTTCATATGGAGGACCTTCGTTCCTTAAGGGAATTGGATGCTTGAGTAGCCAGGTTAACTTCATTAATTATTTATTGCTTTCTTAGTTGGTGATGCTGTGAACTAGTGGCAATATTCCACAATAGAGTTGCTGCAAGTTGAGTAGAATATACTCAACTACTGCAGGCTTGTTAATGAGGGACCTGGGCTTAACTCTAAATGATTTAAAGGATATTGTGGACATATAAGTTGTGACTGAGAATGGAAGACTGGGTCAGTTATGAGGGTTAGATGTCCACTAGTGTGGGAGAAGGCCTTAAGACTCAGCATTTGATCTTATAACACAATTGTGTATGACTTCTGCAAGCTTGGAAGAAATTTTTAATAGGCGAATGGTGTTAATTGGTTGTGGAAAAGCCAAAGGACTTGTTATTAACTTCATATACATGGAGACCAAGGGAATTAAGAAGACTAGTTGTATTCCTTAATTAATGCATGTGATGTACTATAGAAATTCAACCTGGTCATGACTTGGTATTTGATGATCACCAAGGTTGGAATATAGAAATAGAAAAGAACTACTAGTCTTCACTACCTTTAAATACATGCGAGGCTCTGAGAAGTGTTTACATTACAACCTAATGTTAATACCTATTGAATGTAAAAAATAATAATAAAAAAAATTTAAAAAAATATAAATATATATATAAATATAAAATAATAAAACAAATAAAATTAAAAAAAAACATTATGAGGCTACCAGCCAACCAAGCAAACATTAACACATAAATATACATATAAACATCCCTGACCTAACTAATCCTTCATGGCTACAGATAATAAGATGTCATTTTAAGCATTTGGAATGCACCTGCAGATATATATATATATATATATATATATATATATATATATATATATCTTATAAATGAATCTCTCATGCATGCCTAGGAGTTGTTAGATGAATATGTCTAGATCATGCATATATTATAGTCCGTAAACATAAAGGTGTATGCATGGGGTCTGTGCCTGGAGAATAACTAACAAATAGAGTGTATGAAGCCTATGTATATGGGCATGCACACATGTAATTCCTGAGTATAATGACTTAAATTGTAATAAGTAAATACTGACACTATATTCTGCCTAATAGATCCTGTTATAGATCATTGAGTCACGTTGGGGAGATTTGGATTCTGATTGGCACTCCTAGAAACAGTAAGTATTACTGTAATATAAACCCCTATGTAAGTATTTTTATAAATAAATACTGTATTTTCCTAAAAAAAATAAATATTTGAATAATTACCTATTTTGAACTGGAGTATTTTCTATATAAAGTTATGCATGCCTGAATTTACTGATTTTAGTAGTATTCTCATCTCCTGATCTATTGTGATACACGCTAATATTTTATGGAATTTATGTTTCGACATATATTATGCATGTTGACCATGTCTACCCACGAGCCGGTCCATAGCCAAGGAAACACGTGAGCATGGTACTAGTCGGGTTGACACGCATAGTTTATTACTTATTCCAATGATTTCCTGTTGATCCTGTCTACTAGTGAACTGACCCTTAGCCATGGAAACACGTGAGCATGCAAGCAAGTCAGGTGGATGTGTGTCATTCCTGCGTGTGTCCTGATTTTATTCATCTCCCGATCGACCTGACTCCTGTCCTGTTATCCCGCTATTGGGGAGTATACCCTGGTCATGTCGACATGTTCCCTATTAGTAGCACTACTGGACATGCGTGTCTACCTCGACTGCGGTTGACTCTGGCTTCAGCCGATGATCCGGCTGCAGTCGTGATACTATTGTCCTGATATATGTGTACCACATGTGCACACTATAGCCAAGGAGATGACCTACGTGATTTTCCTGAGATTCTGTGACTGTATGCCTGATTTAGTCACATTTTATTCCTGGTACTTGACGTGCTTATTACTCCTGATATTTACTTATGACTTGGTATTTACACTCTTTTTTCCTACATCCAACATCTAATGGTTTATAAATAGAAAGTTATATACTTATATGCGATAATATAATTCCCAAGCATTTTCCTGGTATGTTTTTCTGTTTCCTGAACAACGAGCATTTTATTTCTACATAAAAACTTTTGGCAAGACGTCCCCATGTTTTTATTAGGTACTTACTGAGCTTTCTAGCCCACCCACCATTTTCCCCCTACTACAAATCATGATGAATACCTAGGAGCGGGACTTAGCAGGGAGTTCTGCGAGACAGCCTAGCTTCTGGGTGTTTGAGCCAAGGTCTTTGTACCTTGTTGTCTTTTATTCTGAATGAGCTTGTATGTTTGATTTAGAACCCTGTTAGGACTTTAATCCCTATATGATGTAGACTTTTATAAACCCACAATTTACTTTTGCGTTATTATTATTAATAATCTTGTGTGAATTATCTGTATTTGATTCTGAGGCCTTGAATCTGGGCGGGGCTCATCCCTGCTCGGGTGTACCGATTTGTCGGCATCCCAGGTCGAGTCAAGGGCGTGACAGCAACCATGCTTGAAATCTCACCGTTAGAGTTTGGCTTTGTACCCCAGTCCACCACGGCATATACAGAAGAGAGCCAATCCATCCCTAGGATGACATCATAGTCATTCATCACCATTACGTTTAGATTGACAATTAACTCATGTCCCTCGATCAACACTGAGCATGTCAGTGTCAATCTACTCATTATCCTCGCAGCTCCAATAAGGTTGTCAACACACAGATCATATGGTAATTCTACAATAGGTAGGGCATACTTCCGTGCAAACACAACAAATATGAAAGAGTGGGTGGCCCTGGGATCAAATAATGTCTAAGCATATACAAAATTAACAGACATAATACCTGCAACGACACCATGCAAAGCCCTGGTGTCCTCCTGAGTCAATGCAAATACTAACCCTTGAGTCATTGGTTTGCCCGAAGCCGCCGCTGGCTGGCTGGAAAAGGATGGTTGCTCTGCCATAACCGTTATCCCTTTCCTATCCCCCAAAGCCGCGTACTTCCTCTGACCCGATGCACCTGAGTATCACAACACACCAGAAGATCACAGTGGTTTGGATAGTATACCCTGTGATCCTCTGCCTTCTGCTGGTCTAGTAGGACCATGTGGACACCCAGCCACCTGATAGTCCATAATGTCACATCAATAACACGCACTAGATGCATGTCTATACTATGCCTACACATGTGGTCCTCCATAGATGAAGCACCTAATTAGCTGGGAAACACAGACTGAAGATCCTTTAACTCCAAATCCGGATGGTGAGGGAGGAGGCCTGATGTATGGTTGAGCCCTGCACTCTGACCTTGAATGTTCGAAACTACTCTCGGACGACTAACTCTGTTGTGAATTCGGGCCCCTGGCTCGCCTCTGCTCCATCCGCCGACTCGGGTCCTGTGTCTTCTGCCAAACTGCATCAATAGCCTTGGCTTAGGCCACGATCTTTGAGTAGCTCATGATTTGAAATGGTACGAGTCCTGGTCGAATGTAGGCACACATGCCACTCTCGAATCTGCGGGCTTGGCTCGCATCACTGACCACCAAGAACATAGCGTATCAGGCCAACCGGTCAAACTCTGCCTCGCATTGCTCCATTGTCATGCCGCCCTGAGTCAGTTAGATGAACTACCTCTCCAGCTATGCTAATCTGCTCTAGGACAAGTACTTTGTGTAGAACGCTGTATTGAACTGCTTCCAAGTCTCAAACGTCACATCTCCTCTAACCCGTATCTCACTATACAACCATTTCTTCACGCTGTCCTAGAGTATGAATGAGGCAATCCTTACTAAGTCAGTATACTGCATCACCTCAAAGATCTTCTTCATCTCCCGGATCCAATGGTTTGCGAGCTTCGCCTCTGTTGTCCTCTAGAATGGAGAAGATCTCGTCCTCCATAACTCCGCCAAAACTCCTCTATCACCCTCATGTGTGATATATGGGGATTGCTGTTGAAACTGTCGTTGCTCTCGTACCAGCCCCATCATCTCGCATATTAGCTCCATGATTGCTCTGGGATGAGTGTGTCCCTCCTGACCTGCCTTCGCTATTCGAGGTCCTTCAGCTTCTGATTGATCAAGTCCCTCCTGCTCTAACTCCATGGCGTTTGGGGATGGATTTGCCTCCATCCTTCAGGACCGTCCTTGTCCTCTTGCCATAGTTAGATGCCAGATAACAACTTAATTAGTTAATTGAACAGATTCCTACCCTTGCGATTATGCTACCCATACCCGTACTCTAAGTCTACCAAGCTTTCTAAGTCACTAGAGATACTAGGGTGACTTGATCTACTTGCAATCTCTCTCTGATACCACCTTAAGCTGTCACGCTCGAACCTAACCCGGAGCATCGACACCGGCCGCATCCAAGCAAGGATGGGCCTCACCTGAATAAAAGGCCTTAGAACCTGATTACAGATAATTAATACAATAATACAATCAATATTTCAACATAAGCAAAGGGTTTAGCATATGCCTTACAACTCATACGGGTTCAAAGTCTACAGAAAGTCCTTGAATGATATTATAACACCCACGGTAAATAATACATAGTCACATCATGAGGCTCACAGAGCTCGTGGAACACTACGCCGCCTTGCAGGAACTCCCGTCCTATACCCAGATCTTAGCAACGCGTCGCGATCTGAAAGGGGGGAAATCAACATAATGAGCTCGAAAGCCCAGTAAGTATCCACTAAAAAATAAGAAGTCTTGCATATATATTTAAAACAAGCCTATCAGAATCAAGATAGTACCAAGTAAAGTTTCAGAAATAAAACAGGAGTAATATCATGTAGTTGATATCAAGTCATACTCAGAAATCATATAATACATAATATGAAGTGTGGCAATTTAAATAACGCAGAGTAGAAATAGATTTCACACAACAATCAAAATAATCCGCAGACTACAATCTCCCTAAGGGTTGTAGCCAGAACAGAACATAGTATATCTATTGGTCTTGGCCAGAATCATCAGAATGCCAGATATGTCATTTATTACCCTCGATTTCCCGAGCAACAAAATATCTAATAGCGCTATATCCGTAGATACTATTGGACATGGTCAGTTCTTACTCCTACTGGCTGGGCACGGAATAGAATCACAACCATAACGAGAGATGTAGCCGAAAAAAAATCACGGAGTAAATCCAAGTAACAGGCACATGTCAAACCGGCTCGGCCAAATGCAACCGAGGTCTAGCTCACGTGTCAACATGGTGAATGTTTAGCTCATAGGTCGATAAGGCCGGAGTAAACAGAGTTCAAATACATTTTTACAAAACCACATGTATTTCACACAGAAATCATAAGCTTTAACAGAAGTGATAGGATTCATGAGCTTTAAAAACATCCCAAACCAGCATAAAACATTCATGTATCAAGATCATTGAATTCATGAAACTTCAGTAACGATTAAATCATTATGCAAACCAAGTAGCAGAATTCGCATGACTTTAGATTTTAAGAAAATAAGTCAAATTAAATTTAATAATAGGTATAAAACATACCTTTATTCATAAATTAAATTATTTGTAAAAACATACTTATAATGATTTATATTATGGAATACTTACAGTTTAGTAACACCGACTTATTCCCCTGTCGCGACTCACACCTCTGTACCAGGATCTAGATAGATAAAATACGGCCTCAGTAACTCTTCTCGGTATATATATTTACAATCAAGACCATTTAGTTTGGGGAATAATCATTTGGGTCTCCTACTGTGAAGCCCATAATTTTTAGGAAAATTATGTCTTCATTACTAGGTTCTAGTTTATTATTATTATTTCGAATCTTATTAGAGAATAAGGGAGAGCTTCCCAAGAACTTTATTATTTTTTCCTTTATTTAATAGAATTTCAAGTCCTAAAATTCTAAATGAATATCTTGTAGGTAGGTGATAATAAGAATTTGATGGGAAGTCAAATTTGAGAATTCAAACATAATTGAAGTTTGATAAGAGAATATATCTTAGATAAGGTAATTAGTAGTTTAGGATATATCCTCTTAAATAAACAAATATCCTTAGGACAAGTTTGATTAGATGAAGAACTAAATTTGATTTGAGTTATGGAGGATGGAATACAATATGAATTTGTAGAATGAAAGATTAAATAATTAATCCGTAATTTAGAATATTCAAGATCATTAGGGACCTAGATATAATTTTAGAAAAACTCAGGGACTTAATAAGAATTTTACATCTCTCTCTGTGAGGAGGACTTAAATAAGATTAAAAAAAAAAATTAATTAATTAGGGACCCGAATATAATTCTGTTCTCTCACTGGAAAGGGGCCGGTGTGTGACTTGTTAAAAGAGGCAGGGGGTAATTGCAAAATAGATAAATAACTCTGTAAAGTTTTATGGACGGCTGAGATGAGAGGATCGATATAAGTACTGATCGCGAGAGGAAGATCAAACCGTTCATTCTGTTGGTAAGATGGCAGTGAAGACGCCCCCACGATGCGGGCATTATCCGAACCGTCCATCACGGATCTTCACCAAAACTCGAGGCGATGAATCAGCATCCAACCCCTTGACTTCGATGGATCAGAACCGTCGATCTAAAAGGAGATGGAATCGCGATGCAGCGCGACCCCTTCTGCCAGCTACCGACACCGCCGCGTACACCGCCGTGGAGACAATCCGCACCGACGATCTTCTAGAAAACAGAATTTAAATCAAGATGAAAGATTATCCGAATTCAAACACTATCTTTGGGACAAATCCGAACTCCGCTGCGAGTTCTATAAATAGGGACAAACCCCAGAATCCCACTTCCATCGATCGGAAACCAACGCCACCACCACCACCACCACCGTGAATACCAGAGAGAGGAAAGGAGGGAAATTGACGTCGAGGACGGCACCCACCGAAGCTAAGATCAACCCCAGAGCAACGGAAGGAAAGACAGGAGACTTACGACGCAAGAAGTCGGCGAACAATCGTCTCCGGTGAGCCCTCACCCCAGTTCCACGTTCATTGTTGAATAGGGATTTTACTGCATGCATGAAGCGTAAATAAACATAGAATAAGATAGGGTAATGGAATTTGGACCCCACGTCGCCCTCTGCGCGAACACGCATAAGAACTCTCCGGTGGACAGCGACTCCTGAATCGGAAACCTCGCAGCTCATCGACGCCGCATCGAAGATCCGGTCAACGGTCATCTTCGTTCGCCAGTGATCATCGCGCAGACCCGTAGCGCCACCCTCGCGCCGGAGGAGCTCCACCAGGGAGGGGGTGCTCGCGGTCCTGAGGTTGAAGATGGAGTTAGCGGGTCGGGTTTCAAATGTTAACGGGTTTCGGTTAAACTAAATTCATTAACGGATTGAATAGTAACGGGTCCAACCCGCTAACCCGATAACAAATAATTATTGAAACTGAATAATCTAAATTAGTGAAATTTTTGTGACAATTAATTATAACTGTAATCAGGATTAGAGATAAGGTTAACTAGGCATTAATAACTAAAATTCTATATTTTTACTAAGGATTTTATTAGTTTTATTATGGTAACGAAAACAAGGATTTATTAAAAAAAAATAATAGAATTAAGGTTTAACGGTAACGTTATCAAAGGTTTAAAGTTAACAGGTCGGGTAGACTCATCAATGGGCTTCGATATAATTCTAGGAAATTCCACTATATTACCGATGAAAATCTATTTTGATCCTATTAGAATTTGACTCTTTCCTAAATTATTAACGGTAATATTAATAGGAATATTAATAGAAGTATATTATGAAAGGTAACAAGAATTGGATGAGTAAGTAACGGACTCGAACTCGGTAATGGTTTATATTATTAATAATGGACGTTCAAATAATTTCAAAAGAAGTGTACGCACTATTAAATCTAGTAAAAGGGGTTTCAGGTTATTGATAAAGGACCGACAGAGGCACATTAGTCTTGCATATGGCTCAATAATGAATCACCCTCTTGCATCTAGGGTTTTAAATAGTATTATCGCTTATTTAGATTTACTATCAGGAGTGACGTGGATGCGAGGGGAGTCGGTTCCTTGGAACACCAAACTTCGTGACTTCTGTAAGTACACTTGCCTACTACCCCACTCTACGGAGTGTTCTTGACTTTTGTTGATTTCCATATTTTTGTAAGTGTTCCTGCCTAGTGCCCACCCAGCAATGGGTTTCCTTGGCTTTTGATGATGCCTTGTTTTAAGCATGTTCTTGATTCACGACTCCCTTGATTTCATACTTATGCACGTTTCTTCATGTATGGGACCTTTGTTTGTTGATCTCATGCTTGTTGGCCCAATGGGGCATTGTTCTATTGTTACTACGACTTGGTATTCTATTACTTTGATTTGCATATACATTTTGTGCTCCTACTTTATTGAATTCCCGTGTGGTGTATGCAAGTTAATGTGTTAAGCTTCGTTTGCGATCGCTGAACATGTCCACCTGTTGACCGGCACAAGGCCGTGGCAACGCGTGAGCCTATGCTAAGTCCGGGTAGACTTAAGGCCAAGACTCTCGAAGATTCTCCCAATTAGTGCAGATTAAGATAAGTTAAGGGATCTCCTCCGGAGGTTCACCCGTCGATTGGGATGGTTCACGGTGTGTATAATCGTAGGAGTGCTCACAGACTCAAGGTCTGATAAGATAAGATAAGATGGCTGCCTGGGAGATGACAAGATAGTTTCTTGGATTCCGTGCTATGTGTTTGTGGTGTAGTGATCCGCTAATATTTGACTTTCTCTTGTTTCTTATGATATATGTGCTTAAATTGGTGTGTATCACTATTTTCTGTTACCTTTATTGAACTTGATGCTTCGTTGTGCTCCTCAAGTACTTGAGCTTTCCTTTCAAAGCTCACCCCACTTGTCTCTTTTCTTTCGTGATCCGAAAGTTTAGCTGATTGTGATCAGGAGTTGCGCTTGAAGGTTCGAGAACCTCGGTTCGCTTAATAGAAGACACTTTATATTTTTGTAGGACCCTTGTAGGGCCAATATGTGTATTACGAAAGTACTAAGTTTCCGCTGTACATGACTCTGAGAATATTTTTTATATTTTCAGACTATTTCATGATATCTGCTTTTGATCTATTAGGCCTTGTATCCGAGTGGGACTCGCTTCCACTTGGGTACGGCCGGTCTGTAATGTGCCCGAGGTCCCGGAATCCGGGTCGGGGCGTTACACCTACACTCCTCCCTTCACATAAACTAGCTACACCCTAATTAATTACAGGTTCCATGTATGTTAACACTATAACTTGCTGGTGTTCGGCATCCATATATTTAAGCTGCCTACTTATAGATATTTGCACGTGTTCATGTATGGCCAACCAACAGTTTTTAAGCACCTCTATAATCCAACATTACATTTGCATCCTCTCATTCATGAGATGGGCAAAACCCAACATTTGATCACAAGCTGGCAGCCTCCCCTAGTATTGGGTATTTATGTTTTGAAGCTTAGTGTACATGTCTTTCTCCATGCATTATAGGGATTGTTTGTGTCTAAAAAATATGCATTGAAAATACCATGTGCCAATATTTTAAAGGGGGCAATCCTAAAATATTTTCAAATCGAGTATATCTTTAAATATCTTGATATTGATATTAAAATATTTTGATGTGGTGTGATCTCAAGGCGAGCCAAGGACACATATCCCAAGGCAAGCCAAGGACACGAATCCCAAGATAACCCTAGAATACAAATCTCGAGGTGACCATAGCCCGAGAATATATATTTCGAGGCGATCTCAAATTCCAAGATGTCTGAGAATACAAATCTCGAGGCAATCTAAAAAATGCAAATCATAAGATGATCCACGGGCACAGATCCCGAGGCAAATCCAAGACAATCCAAGGGAACAAATCCCGAGGCAAATCCAAGATAATCCAAGGGAACAAATCCCAAGGCAATATGGAAAATATAAATCTAATTTCCCAAAAAAATAAATAAATCAATCAATCAATCAAATCAAAATCAAATTCAAGTAGAATTTGGATTTTTAAAAAAAGGAATATCAATCAAATCAAATTAAAATTTAAAATCAAAATCAATTTTGATCTTATTGGTCTACATATATTTCAAATCAAGAAAAAAAAATCAATCAATCAAATCAAATTGGTCAAGAAAGGAAAAAATCAATCAATTCAAATTAAAATTAAAAGATTGATCTTATTGGCCAAGAAAGGAAGAAATCAATCAAATCAAAATCAAAATTAAATCAAATTTAAATAAAAAAAAGGAAAGAAAAGATGATTGATTATATATGGGAGAAAAGGGAAAAAGAAAGGGGGGGATCAAGTCCACCTCTCCCGTTTCCCCCTCATCATCTTCGTCACTGGAAAAAGACCAAAATATAAGTTGTTGTTGTCGTCCAATAAGATCTCGTCATTGTAGGAGAGAAGAGAAAGATGATATGCATCCCCTACCGTTGTCCTCTTGTCACTGTCGTAGATAGAGAGAAGCTGTGCGGTTGATCTCGGTCGAACGAGCGGACATGATTCTGTCTCTGATGGCTTTGCCGAAGGAGATAGGCTCAAGTCCGCTACCGACAAGATGCCGTTGCCGATAAAGTGTTGTTGATGCCGTCGCTATCGCCGGAAGATTGAACGCCACCCCGGAGAATGGTGGTATTGATGGGAAGCCGGTGCCGCCCAAAGATGTTGTTGATGGAACTGTTGTTGTGATGAACTGGTTCACCAGGTTTGATCCACCAGATCTGATTCCCCCAAAGTGGTCGTGGAACAATGGAGTCCTCATGACTTTCTCAAAATCATAAGTAGAGAAGACAGAAGAAAAAGAAGAAAAGGGAATAAAAAAGATATATAAAAAAAAGAGGGATGAAAATGAAAAAAGAAGAGGATGATGAAATAAAAAGAAAGGATGAAATATATAAAGGAGGATGAGGCTGGGGAGAAGGAGCTTGATAACATGCTCAAGGTTGCCGTTATTCTAAACGCTTATTTCTGGAAGGGTTGCTGGGCCTCCCTTGTGGATGTGCCTGCCGCTACTGTCCGACGAGGTCTCGCCTCTGTCGGAGACATGCCATGCTCCGCCGCTGAAGAATCCCAGTGATCAAGGAAACCACCACTGCCATTGAGGCTCTAGCCCAGGGAGCCATGGTGCCAGCGCCGTAACCGTAGTCGGAGCCGAAAGACATACCTGCTCTTAAGAAAACCATTACCAAGTTTAGAAAGGTGGTGAAGACGAGGATCACTGTCAAGAGAATCCCAAAGGGCATCGCCCTGATCTTGTAGATTGTTGTTGAAATTGGCGAGATGGAGGAGCCAATCACTGAGGATGTCCACATTTTTTCTGATGGTCTAGAGCCCAGCAATCCTTTGGAATCACTAAAGCTGCTCGTCATGTGGAAAGAACTTGAGATTGATGGTCCCTTTTTTCGGCCCAAAACTGGTTATGGAGATGACCCTCAAAGTTGTTTATCTGGATGACTATGCAGCAGATGATATTGAGCACAAATAGAAGGTGAAGAAGGTGATGGAAAAGATGAGGGAAATGTGGCAATGGAGAAAATACCAAGTGATGCGGTTGTCGTCACTACTAAGGGGTGGAATTGGAAGAGAGGGCTATAAAATGAATGTAATAGAGTTCCTGTTCTTTTATGAATGAATTCATGAGACGTAGCAGGATGTGAAATTTCTATCTTTCTTTATAGATGTATATGATTTGTTATCCACTCTTGTTAATCTTATTGGTTCTATCCTGTCAAGAGACGTGCATATGACTTGTTCGTTGGAATGTCTCAATGAGATCTTAAGCTATAATTCAGTGTGGAGGGAGCTGAAGATTTATAGCTACCACCATAATGGCTTTGCAGAAGCTATAAAAAGAAGAATGAGATGATGTCCTTAAAATCTCAATAAAATTATGTTGAATAGATCAGTGAGAGAATTTCTGCAGAAGTTTGAAAAGGAGTATAATATGTTATCATCAGGTCTATAAGTGAAATCCTAAAGAAATTCTCTAGCAACAACTCCTATGTGATGAAGACCATGGACAATTATGGCTTTATGGATCAAAAGAAGACCATCCTATCAGTAGAGAAATCACTTCAAATTGATAATGCTGAACCTATTTCCTGCAATTATGAAAACAATCTTTCAAAGTGTTGGATGATGGACATGTAGAGAAGAAAATAATAAAGAATTGGATGTCTTGGTTATTCAGTGATACAATGGAAAATCTACAGGACTTTTTGCTAAAGAAGAAAAAAAGTACAGCATGAGATGATATATGTATGGATTGACTTTCCAGATTTCGATGAATAAAATCAATTCAAGTTCATTGATAACCGGCTGATGGCTATGATATCACTATCTATCATCATTGGATTTGTGAAAGTAGCAAGAGGATATATAGTGATAAAGAGATATATAAAGTGTGAATTCCAATAAATCTTCAAATACAGGAAGCTCATTATAAGACATCATCAAAATAGAATAAATACAAGATATACATGGGAATTCAAACCAATGTCTGAACTTCAGAGATTGGGTTGGCAAATCATATATCAAGGTGTTCACAACTTATATTATGAAAATATGTTAAAGAAATCACAAAGACCACAGATGTTCAAATCAATGTGAATAAATGATGTTCAATACTCAAAGAAGGCCACAAGAGGTTATGCTGCAAAGTTGCTACTGTAATCTTGCGATAAAGATGTCCCAAATGCATATGCCAAATGTTGAAAATGAGAAAGACTAAGACCATTGTTGTTGCTGCCCATGCAAGGAAACTAGCCCTCAAAAAATTTCTTGTTTGCATTGAAGCATCTTTAAATATTGAAATTCATCATGGGATGAAATTTATGTTTGATTAAGAAATAATCAAAAACTATACTAAACACTAAGTTGTGGAATAGTGTTGCTCAGCATGCATCAATACGGCCAAGTTGGAAAGCTAATTTTATACTTTGCAAAGTGATTGTTGCTATCATGAGAGATTTGAGTGTTGAAAGCTTACATAAGTTGAGAAACATTCATTTATTTGTGGCTAAAAGAATGGATGATGGTCTGGTGATAAATAGAAAAGAAATCATGCAAAAGAAAGAGATGGCCCATTTGAAAGGAAAAGCTAGTGATAAAAAAAAGGAAGAGAGCTGGGCCCATTTGAAAAAAATTAGTGAAAGCTAAGCCCCTACCTTAAAAAAAAGGGGGGAAGAAGGCAGATTTGATTATATTGAATTATTAAAGAAAATTTTTGTTATGCATGCATCTCGAGGCAGTGACAAGAGATGCATATCAAGATGGCTCAAAAGCACAAATCTCAAAGCGGCATTCACCTTGAGGCAGCTGATAACATTCAAATCCCAAAACAACATACATCTCGATGCAATGATGATGGGGCACACATCCTGAAGCGGGAAATGAAACATAAATATCGAAGCATGAATTGAGGCGGCCGATGAAACACAAATTCCAAAGTGGCGAAGCATACGTCCCAAGGTGGAAGGCGCCGTCATTTAAATAAATAAATAAATAATATGTATAAATATCCTATGATGATATTCATATGTAATAAAAAGTCATGATTTTCAAATAAATAGAATTATTTTTATTCATTGCCTTTACTTGTACTTATGCCCCTTAATCGGAGGTTCCCAAGACTCTGTCTGGGGTAATTAATAATAGAGGCTTGCCTCTATTAGGAATGGAAGAATCCACGAAATCAAAAAAAAAAAATGATATTTGTGATTCGATATGTCGCCTAGTGTCTCTTAACAGACACGATGTCGGGCGGGTATTTTCGATCCCACAGGGATGTAGTTATTAGTATTCATGTCTATATTTCAAGCCATATATATGTATATGTTGGTTTAGAAAATGGTTTTGATCCCAATTCCAATCTAACGGTTGAATTTGTTTGATTGTGTTGGGGCTAGATCAGGAGGAAATCAAATAAATCGGGGGAAAAACCACGGGAGAGAAGAGATCCACTAGTTATGATCGTGTTTACAAAGATTGAGAACACCTGAGGGAGAGAGAGATGTAGAAATCTCAAATGGAAAGAAAAAAAATAACTAGAGTCTCTAGAGTGACAAGGCTTCACCGCTTCCAATTGGCCTGTTGAAATAATCTCTCTCCCTCATCTTTTATAGGCTTCGGTAGCTTGGAGCGCAAGTTTTGTATTTCTCCACATGACGGACAGGCTGGCTCCAACTATGCTCCAGCTCGATGCCAGCTAAGCAGCCAGCTGGCACCAGCCGATCAACAGCTGGAAGTTCTTCTAGAAGGCTAGTTGGATAATAGCTGGAAGTTCTTCTAGAAGACTGAGCATTCGGAGGTTCTTGGGAATCCTCTTTCTATAGTGCGGTGAATAACAGGTGGGGTTTAGGGTGAGCAAGCCCAAGACCATATGTTCATGTCTGAAGAATGAATGAATTATCTTGGGCCGAAGAACAGACGGAGCGTTTGGACCGAAGAACGGATAGACTGTAATGGACGGGTTGCGGAAGCCGAAGAATAGATGTTCTTCTATAATCTGAATGCTGCCGAACCATTGAAGGTCCTATGATTCAGACATGTGGCTATTCAGATGAAGGTCACGTGTCTTCCCACTTTCACCCCTATTAGTATATACATATGTACATGAGCATTCCTTTATGCGGATTTACAACAGCCGCCATTAGGCTTACTGCATGCTTAATCACAAGGTTGGTTGTTTAGATCCTATACCCCTTTGCAAAGGTGCTGAATATTTAACCCTAAAGTGTTCCTAAGAGTCGTTTACAACTTCACTAGCTTCATACACAAACCCCAGATCTTTAAGCAACTTCAACAAGATGGACGTTGGACCAAGGCAGTACTGTAGGTCAAGGAAACGACTGCGACCGAGTGTATTGGTGAGATTAAATCCACTTCCCAATATGGCAAGATTTTGGTAACTTGCATGGCTTGTCAGACAGCCCTGCGTTCTAGTAACGCAGTAGCTCCTTATGATCACACATACACTTAAAGTTGTCTTAGTTGGGAAGCCATGACTGATTCAGTTTCCATATAAGGATAGATATCAATTCTCCGTGATTGATTCAATTTTCATATAAAGAACTTGATTGATTCAGTTTCCCATTCGAATGAGATTGTAATCTCGTCCAACTTGTAAAAGTGTATATTAATCATTCTAGATTGATTTAGTTTCCTATTCAAATAGGATTGTAATCTCCGTTTATTGGTCTAGTTGTAAGGATGTGTGTATATTATTTAGCGTTTGTGTTTATTTTTTGGGTTTTCCGCTTATTATTTTGCTTAAGAGTGTATTTTTCTGAGTTTCCGCTTATTATTTTGATTAAGCTTGTATTTTTCTTGACTTTACGTTTATTAAACAGCTTAGGATGATGGTAAAGACGCTTAAGTCATTTATTAGGAAAATTTTTGGGGACAGTAGATGTGTTATCTATGACTTGTTAATGTAAAAAAGGGGACTTTGACCTCACCAAGCAAAAAAACTTCAAAGAATAAACTCTGAAATACACGCTTGAACAAAAGAATAAGTGGAAACGCAAAATAGTACACACTTGAGTTGTTTGCTAAGCGACCACTTAGGAAAATACACACTTAAGCCTTTGACTTAGCAGAAACTAAAAAGAAAAAAAAGAAATACACTCTTAAGCCGTTTATTAAATGGCACTGTCTAATTGAACCCCAAGCTCTAAAAAATAAACCCTAAACCCTAAAGAATATACATAGAATCAGAAAATCACGCATGCCCTAAACCCGAAAACAAACATCAACCCCTGAATCACACCCTAAACCCACAAAACCGAAGAGCTTTTCTTTGGGAGATGCTCACCTTGGAGATAATCGTTGGAAGCTTTGGAGAGATGGTCTTACCGGTGGTCGATAGAGACTAGACGCTGCGAAGATGGAGAGAAGAGCAATGAAACTAGGGATTTTTTGGGAGACTAACTCATGAAGTTGGGGAGAAGAGCAATGGTGTGCGTCACGTCACTAAGCGCTCTAAAGCGTTTATTTCTTTGGTGAGCATTCTCATAATTTCAAGGGTTTTAAATACTATCAGTTAGCTCCCAAGATGCCATGACGTTTGATCCAAAAGAAGGGGCATTTTAAGGATATAAAAAGTATCAAGGGTTTTTATTTTATTTTTTTTATTTTTTTGAGGAATTGCGAAGTTTTGAGTATTTTTCTTGAACTTTCCTCTAAACATTTTGATGGAGTCCTCTAGAAAAATAACTTTTAATTTCTTTTAAAATGTTATTAAAAACATTTGTAAAAAATAAATTTATGATAAAATAATGTTTGTCATATACTAAAAAAATTATTATAGAATCTCATATCAAAGTTGAAGATTATTTTTTTTATGAATTATTTATAACTATAAATAAAAATAAAATATTTTATAAATATTATCTACGTAATTGATATATCTTTATATGGTGGTCTCCGATCAATATTTGTTACTTATCCGACCAATGGTTTTCGCTCATTTGACTCAGCATGTTAAACGGGCTAGCCCGGGCCTACACTGCCGGGGGCACTGTGCGTGTCCGTGCCGGCACGGCACGGGGCATGACCCAGCTTGGTTGGGCTAGTGCTGTGCAGGTACCCGACTACCTTCGACCACCTCCTGTGGAGATCTAACCACCTACGGCACCCCTGGCCACCTCTTGTCCAGATTCGGCCACCTCCGGCTCCAATGAACTACAAATCAAAAAAATAAAAATAAAAATAAAAATAAATAAAATAGAGAGACGACTTAGACGAGGGCATCCTCTCTTCTAAGAGAGAGCCCTCTCTTATAAGAGAGGAAGGATAGAGACGAAGGAGAGGGACGAGAGAGATAGGGCTAGAGAGAAGATAAGAGAGAGAAAAGAAAGGGGAGAGAGTGTTTTTTTTTTTAAAAAAAAAACAGTACTGGCCATCCCGGCCAACCCGCACTAGCCGCGGGCCGCGTGGAGCTGGCCCAGCACGAGCATGTGGGTGGGTCGTGCGGTGAGTCGTGCCTACGCATGACCCAAATGCTACAGTGCAGAGCCATGCTTGGCATGGCCCATCCCATGCCGGGCCGTGCTGTGCCCAGGCATGCATGGCCCGATTGACGCCTCTACATTTGACTAGAGGGGGGAACGGGCCGGGTTTTAACCCGGCCCTACCCTCTAACAGTTCCCGAAACCCGCCGTCATCCGACCCGGCTGGTCGGAAAACCCTAACCGTAACCGACCCGCTACAAAGAAGCGGTCGTTACTGCTAGGGTTTTCCCAACCTCAGGACTGACAGTGTTTACTCACGTGTTGACTCGGCTCAACCCGCAGGGTTAGTTTTTTTTTTCCAATTTTTTCAATTTTTTAAACTCATGTAAATATCATATGTTTTTAATTGATTTTTTTTAATGTTTGAATAATTAGGAAATGATAATAAATTTTTATAGATTTGAGTTTTTTTTCCTTGAAGAGAGATTTTTACATTCTCTGATTATCAATAATTAAGGTTTTTCATGGTTATATCCTTATATTAAATAGCTTGCCATTTATATATTTTGTGACTTTATAATTTTTTTGTTTTTATAATGTTTAAATAATTAGTGTAGGATAATGAATTTTATATATTAAATTTTTTTTTTCCTTCAAAAGAGATTTTTTGCATTCCTTGATTGTCAATAATGAAGACATTTTATGGTTATTTCCTTATTTTTAAAGAGCTTGCCATTTATATACTTTTTTGTGATTTTATAATTTTTTTTCTTAATGTTTAAATAATTAATGTAGGATAGTGAATTTTATAGATTGATTTTTTTTCTTTCATGAGAGATTTTTGCATTCTTTGATTGTCAATAATGAAAGCATTTGATGGTTATTTCCTTAATTCTAACTAATTTGCCATTTATATGCTCTTTTGTGATTTTCTTAATGTTTGAGTAATTAGTGTAGGATAATGAATTTATAGATTGATTTTTTTTCCTTCAAGAGAGATTTTTGCATTCTCTAGTTGTCAATAATGAAGGTTTTATGGTTATTTCATTATTTTTTAAGTAGCTTGCCATTTATATGCTTTATTTTTATTTTTATTTTTGGTTTTCTTAATATTTGAATAATGAGTGTAGGATAATGAATTTTATAGTTTTCAATTTTTTTAAAATTTTCTCATTCTATTTTTATATCAAAATATCATAGTTTATTATTATTATTTTTTTTTTACATTTTTTGCTATTTTTTAATATACATTTATATATTTTAAAAAAATAAAAAAAATTAAAAAACCGGCGTGTTGGGCCCAGCCCGCCGGTTCTAAAGTATTGCCCTGGCCGGTTACAGGTCACCCGAAGGTGACCCACCGGGTCAACCGGACCTGGCGGGCTACTAATGTAGCCCGGGCCGGTTCCGGGTTAGACTTTGGCCTACCCGGAACCGGCGGGTCAGGTCCGCCGGCCCGGTTAACCGGCCCATGCCCATCTCTGGACCGTTGTCAAATGATTTGACAACCCAATCACCAACCAATCATCTGATGTCGTCCTTTCAAATAAGAGATTATTGAGGGGGATTTTTGAGAAATGTTCACCATCACTTTCCTTTTTTTTTTATTTTTTCCCACAGACTCGGATTTCCCCTGTTCCTTGGCCGGAAATCTGATCCTGATGTCATCCGACGACGGCGAGGAGCGGGTGCCGCTTAGCCGGCGGCCGGAGTGGGCGGACGTCCGGCCATTGCCGCAGGATGATGGGCCTAACCCTGTGGTGCCCATCGCGTATCGCGAGGACTTCAGAGAAGCCATGGACTACTTCCGCGCCGTCTACCTCGCAGATGAGCGGAGCCTCCGCTCGCTTAATCTCACATCAGAGGTCATCGCCATGAATCCCGGCAACTATACCGTTAGTTCTCTGTTCCCCTTCGATGTTGTCAGTAGACAGAGTTGCAGCTTTTTTTTTTATTCTTGATCCATATCTTAGTATACATGTAACTGTTGTCTGATTGGTTGGTGTTGCTGTTGATAGTTGGAGAATTATGAATTTGTATTTGTAGTATGGATATGGCGGAGAAAAGTTCATATCAGGTCAGACAGCAAAAGTTTGAAGTTTTCATGTGATAGAACAGGTCAGGCTTTACTGAACTTCGTTTGGAATGTCAAAGTTATGAGAGATATTGGTTGCGTGGTCCGTCCCTAGTGGAAGTATGATTTGTGTGAGCGTATTTGGCTATTTTACAAAAATGGAGTGGGTTAGATTAGAATTGGAAGGATTATGAAAGGTTGAATTTAGGAATGGATGATTTTTGCATTTGATTATCCAATATGTTGAAAATTTGCAACTTTTTGAAGTATCAAGTTTCCCTTTAGAGTGTGATTTTGATCAGTATCCACTAGAGATTATTGGGTATCATCCTTTTCATCTTCTCCTCTGCTCCATGTCACTTAAAAGATATGGTATTTTTAGATGTTTAAACATGATGGTGGGATCAAAACTCTGGATTCTCACCACTCAATCTTGATATAATGTAATGAGAGAAGCTAACTAAATTTTGGTTGTAATGCTCTTCACTGCTATTTTTTAATGTCTTACTATGTTGATGATTGAATTTGTTGAGGGCTGTTAATTTCAACTTAAGGTTTTACTTGAATTGAGGAATTGAAGAAAAGAAAAGAAAAAGGAAAATGATGAAAGGAAGATGTGAATGTTTTGGTGATGTGTTTTCCTTCATGTACTAATCCAATGTTTTTTCTTCATCCAACCAAACAGAGAAAAACAGTTTTCGCTCTTCTTTTCTTTTCTTTTCAATTGCTTCATCTTCTCTTAATCAAAATTCCAAATACAACCTTAAATAATATAAAAATCTATCTCTGAGGATAGTGTTAAATGACCATTTCAACTTTTATGGTTTGGATTTCTAAATACTTAGTGAAGTGAATCTTCTAACTATGGCAGACTTATCTATATTGTGCTTAGTGCTGTTCTATGTTCAACAGCAAAGAAAAAATATTGATCATATTTGTGTCTCTTTCTTATGGCTGTTGGTTTTGTCTATTGAATGAATGGGTGCAAATCATCTGCTTCAGTAGAGTACCTTACAGATAAGGTCAACACAAAAATTTTAGATTTCCCTTCTAATTGGTAAAGTCTTTTTCTTTGCTGATATTGTATTTCCTCTAGTTCAATCAAATTTGTTGGTTTATAGAATTAATGTTTATGTTCTTGCAATTTTTTGTGGAGATTATTCTTTTATGAATGAAAGCATTCTCCTAAATGTGGTGAAATTCATACTTTCTTAATGGAGGAAACATTTCTATTCTGTAAGAATATTCTTTGTTACTTTCATCTAAAAACTATATTTTCATCTAACCTTATTTTATATGTCAGTATTTTTAAAAATATGCAATTCTATCATACTGTGGGTACTTTCTACTACTGAGGGAAAGCTGAGTATCACGGTTTTTCCTTCTCCTTTTCATTACTGTAAGTTTTGTTATGTAGGAGATGTTGTCTTGTTTTTTATACTTCGATGTTCTGCAGAGATGAAGTTCCTTATTCTTAGACACCAATGAATTTCTTCATTTTTCCCTCTTTTATCTTGTTCTTGTAGGTTTGGCATTTTAGGCGGCTTGTACTTGAGACACTGAATGTAGGTTTACTTGAGGAAAGAGATTATGTTGATCATGTTGCTGAGCATAACTCTAAGAATTACCAGATTTGGTAAGGGGCAGTACTTTTAACCCTGAATCCTTTTCATTGTAGAATCATATCCTTCTGTTTAAAATTTTGATGGACTTGGCAGGCAACTGTGTATGTGTTATCATATTGTCATTGTTCTTAAGTTCTTTATGCAAGTGGTAGCCCAGATGTTTTTCTTCTATTGAAGGTTGCACATTTGACATTTTTTAACATTGTACAGGCATCATCGACGATGGCTTGCTGAGAAACTTGGACCTAAAGCTGCAAATAAGGAACTTGAGTTTACAAAGAAGATCTTAACTATTGATGCTAAAAACTATCATGCCTGGTCTCACAGGCAGGTGTGTTGCATAATTTAGCTGTGCCTCTGATTCTACTGACTGACACACTGAATATATTGTCAGTAACTGATTTGCTTGAGTATCTGACGTTCTGAAAAGTATATGATGTCTACTATTAAGATGTCCATTTTGGAGTTTGTGATTTTCCTTTCTAATGAAAAATTCTTAAATTTAAAGTTAGATATATTATTATTATTATTATTATTATTATTATTATTTTCCCTTTCTTCTCAAGTATTGATTTCAATCGGCCTTGTTTCATGGATATGGTTACTGATCTAGTTTACATTTAGCCCTACCTGTAAATACTGACTAAGCTGGATCTAGGAAATTTTTTGGTATGGATTTGTGAGCTATAACAGTTTCAGTTTGTGAAGGAGGCTTAATTTGCCGAATGAATTTGTGGAAAAATCTTATGACCTAGCAATCAGTGTAGCTATATTTGTTTCTTAAATTCAACTAGAAATTTATATTTTATATCATAATTCTTGTTATGAAACAGTATATGATCTCATATTGATGTAGTTTCTTTGTTGTAACCTAAAATATCCAATGTTTGAAATTTGAAATCTTCCTGCAGTGGGTTCTTCAGGCATTAGGTGGCTGGGATGATGAACTTGACTACTGCCAAAAGCTGATTGAAGATGATGTTTTTAATAATTCAGCATGGAATCAGGTATACTTGCTAATAAATAACTTTTTTTTTTTATAATCTTTTACTTGATTTTTGCTTCTGGCTTATTTGCCACTTAGGTTTGTATGCACAATTCTATAAACCTGCCAAACAGATGATCTGTGCATGATTGGGAGATAAGGTATTTCTTATGATTAAGAATGAAAATTTTGTGGAGAGTCTAGAGATCAAATAAGCAGTAGGTGACAGTTTTTAAATAAATTAAACATGTAACTGAACTTTGTTGGGTGTATTAGGAATTGATAAGGAAATTTAGGATAATGTGGGAATATTAAAACGTTGTTTGAACATGGAGTCAGAATTCAGAAAGGTTGAATGAACTAACTAGAGTAGATATCATCTAAAGTGATCCACTTTTAAGCTTTCATATGCATTTGCGAGCAGTATTTCTCTAAGTATAGGATAACAATGCCTATGGATACTAGAAAAAAGGTTACTGACTTGGGAATTTTTTTTTTTAATCATATCTTGTTTAAAGAGCTTATATTATTGTTAAACTTAAAATTCCAAAAGTTTGGATATGAGATTTTCAGTTCATATCTTTAAAAGCTTTAATAAGGAAGAAAACACAAAAAGGAAAAAACACTACTGTGAATTTTATTCCTTAGAATCAATAATAATCAGATACAACCTTGTGGGCGGACTATTTATTCTATCTTTCATAGAAACAAAATAAAAATAAAATTTCCTAAAAAATAGGAAACTAACAAACTAAATCCTAACAAACTAACTACAGATAAGCACGACAACACTCCCCCTCAAGCTGGACTGTACAGATTGTACATTCCTAGCTTGGCTAACATCTTCTCAAACATTGGTTTGAACAAAGCTTTAGTTAGGATGGTTGCAGTTTGTTGATTTGTTGGCACATATGTCACACTAATAATCCTTTCATCTATTTTTTCCTTGATGAAATGTCTATCAACTTCCACATGCTTGGTACGGTCATGATGAACCTGATTATGTGAGATGAAGATAGCCTTGTAGTCACAATAGATCTTCAGTGGCATCTGTATTTTCATTCTTGGTTCCTTAAGCAACATCTTCAACCAAAGGGCTTCACAAATTCTATGAGCTGTAGACCTTAATTCTGCTTTTGCACTACTTCTTGCGACCACAGTTTGCTTCTTACTTCACCATGTGACTAAGTTCCCCCAAACATACGAGCAGTAACTTGAAATGGATCGTCTATTAGTGGTTGATCCTGCCCAATCTGCATCAACAAAGACTTCTACTCCTTGTTCTTCTTGTTTCTTGAAAAACAATCCTCGACCAGGAGATCCCTTTAGGTGTTTGAGAATCTGATATGCTGTTTCCATGTGAGTTCTTGAGGGAGAATGCATCAATTGACTAATACAGTTTACTGCAAAAGCAATGTATGGTCTTGTGTGTGCTAAATAGATAAACTTTCCAACAAGGCGTTAATACCGACCCTTATCAACTGGTTCCTCTTCTGGTTTGACTTCAAATTTTGTAGTTAGATTCATAGGGGTGTCCACTGGCTTGGATCCCATCATTCCAATATCTCTAAGGAGATCAAGAATATACTTTCGTTGTGAAACTGTAATTCTAGTTTTGCTTCTAGCGATTTTCATACCTAGAGAATATCTCAAATTTCCTAGGTCTCTCATCTCAAGTTCATGGGACAACTTCTCTTTAATTCTAGTGATCTCAGCTATGTTATCTCCGGTTAGAATAATATCATCAACATAGACAATTAGAATAGCAAGCTTACCATCGTGTTGCTTATAAAAGAGAGTGTGATCTGAGTGAGCATGCTTATATCCATGATGTTGAATAGCTTTAGTAAAGCGATTGAACCAGGCTCTTAGTGATTATTTTAATCCGTAGAGGGATTTCCTCAATCTGCATACTCTTCTCTGCTTGCTCTCATCATCAAAACCTGGTGGTAGATTTATGTGCACTTCTTCGAGGTCACCATTTAAGAAAGCATTCTTTACATCTAATTGTTGGAGAGGCCAATCTAAGTTTGTTGCTAGTGATAATAGGACATGGGTGGTGTTAACCTTTACAACCGAAGATAATGCATCTTGGTAATCAATCCCATATGTCTGTGTGTATCCTTTTGCTACAAGTCTAGCTTTGTAGCATTCAATTATGCCATCAACCTTATACTTCACCGTAACACCCATTTGCATCCTACTGGAACTTTGTTTTTTTTGTTTCTGAACCACTTCCTATGTACTATTTTGTTTGAGCGCTTGTAGTTCTTCTAGTGTTGCATTCTTCCAATTCTGGTTTTGTAGAGCTTCTTCTTCTGTCTTTGGGACTTCAGTGCTTAAGAGATGAGTTACAAAAGCCTGCATAGACTTGGACAGATGAGAGTATCCAAGAAAGTCTGAAATGGAATGCTTAGTGTAGGTTTGAGCTCTTTTTCTTAAAGTAATAGGAAAATCAAGGTCATCAAGCTGGGTAAGTTCATTACCTGAAACTGGATCAGATGATTGAAGGTCTAGAGAGTCTAGTTCATCTACCTTCTGAGAAAGTTTTTTTCTAGAGTAAGTTTTGGCAAACGGTACGATAGCTTCTTCAGAAGAACCTTCTAGATTAGGCAGATTTTCTTGATTGGGTGGAGTAGGATTGGTTTCTTGATTTGATGGAGTAGAATTGATTTTTAAAATTTGAGGAGAAGATAAGGAAGGTTGGTTTAAGGTGATCGGATTTGATGGAATAGGATCCAAAAAAATTCCCAAAGCAAATTATCCGAAATTTTAAAATTTGAATTTCCTAAATAATCAAGATGATCCGAATTTGAATTTCAAACCTTATCCTTACCCCATAAATTTGTTGAACCCGGGGGCGTTCTTTTAGGGGTAAGTGGGTGACGGAAGTGGGGAAATGGCCCATTTCCGCCAGTGCAGATGTTCTTTTAAGCAGAAGTCCCATTTTGACCAATTCTGTCGAAGTGGGACTTCTACCAAAACTTAAATAGACCCATTTCAGCCGATTTTGAACCGAAGTGGACGAAGTAACCTTGGTATAAAAGGTCACTTCAGCCCCACTTTCACCAAAAAGAACATTCGAAGTGAAAAAGTTAACACTTCCAACAGTCACCACTTACACTTAAAAGAACATCATAGGTCTAACTTTACGATCTCTTTGGTTACTTCGGGGAACTGACACTTCTAGTCCACTTCCTTGAAGTGTCGCTTTCGGACAAGCGAACACCCCTAACGGATTTATGGGAAGAAAAGGTTGATTTTCAAAAAAGGAGATATCCCGAGAAATAAGATATTTACGTTTTTTAGAGAATAACAATGATAGCCTTTCTGTGTGGAAGAGTAACCAAGGAAAATGCACTTCAGGGAATGAGGGTCTATGTTGCTACGATCATGATCATGAATGTGAACAAACACCAAGCACCCAAACACACACAGGTCAAGGTCTGAAAACACAAGAAAATTAGGAAAAAATTCATGTAACATGGAAAGAGGAGTTTTATAGCCTAAGACACGAGAAGGAAGACAATTAATTAAATAATAAGCAGTGAGAACAGCGTCCCCCAAGAAGTACTTTGGAACATTTGAAGTGAAAAGTAAAGAACGAGCAACTTCCAATAAGTGACGATTTTTACGCGCAGACACCCCATTTTGTTGTGGGGAATAAACACAAAGAACTTTGATGAATTAGACCATTCTTAAGTATGAAAGTGCTAAGAACAAAATTTAAGTATTTAGTGCCATTATCAGTACGAAGAATCTGTATATTAGCATCATATTGTGTCTTTATCATGGCATGAAAATATTCAAAAACTTATGCAACTTCAGATTTATCACGTAAAAGGTACACCCAACAAACATAAGTGTGATCATCATAAAGAAAAGAAACCATCTTTTATGAGCAATCGTAGAAACACGAGACGGACCCTAAAGATTCCTATGAACAAGAGTAAAAGGTCTAGAGGGACGGTAAGAGTGAATGGGAAATGAAACACATTTATATGTTTTGCTAATTGTTAAATCTCATAAGAAAATGATGAGTTATTACGAAACAAATTTAGAAACAAACGCTTTAAATAAAGGAAGTTAGGATGACCAAGGCGACAATGGAGAATGTGGGCTTGTTGGCTTCATGAAAGGGAACCAGAACCAGCAACTGTGTAGGAGTTTTTACCTGAAATAGACTTACTCACAAAGTAGTATAAACCAAAGACCTTAGCACTCCCAATCATCTGCCACGAAATCTGGTCTAGAAACACATAAAGTTTAGGTGAAAATCTGACAGTTCAATTCAAGGTAGTAGTGAACTAACTTATACATAGTAGGTTGCATGATAGGCCAAGTACATGAAGCACATTAGTGAGATAGAAACGAGGATCAAGAGAAATAGAACTAATGCCTGCAACACGAGTAAAAGAACCATCGACAAATTTAACAAACCGATCACCAGAGTAAGGTGTATATGAGGAGATAAAAAGATGATTACCCGTCATATGATCAAAAGCTCCAGAGTCGATAATCTAGGGCTCACCTTAGTTGTTCATATCGGCGAGTTTAGTACCTTGTTGCACTATAAGTGACAATCCATGAGTGCCTGAGGTAGAGAGAAGCTTCTTTAGTTGATCCAATTGAGCCAGGGAGAAAGGAGCATTAGAAGAGGATTCAGGTACGGAGTTGGAGATTATAGCGTGCGAGTTCTTTCCATTGCGTTGACTCCGTGGAACCCAATCAGCCGGCCTGCCATGGATTTTCCAGCAGGTAGCCTTAGTGTGATAAGGCTTTTGACAGTAATTGCACCATAAGGGACTTCGACAATTGTTGCGACCATTTGAAGAGCGAGCAACCATAACAGAAGGGTCAATAGAAGGAGAAGAATCATTCATAACATGTTTGTGATGTTCCTCACGCCGAACTTCTGCAAATATCTCATCAATGCTTGGTAATGGTTTGAGACTGAGAATGCGGCTACGAACTTCATTAAGGAAGTTGTCAAGCCGGCAAGGAAATCATATGTACACTCTCCCAGAAGCATCTTATGGTAAATTTCAGCATTGGTGAGATCATGCTGATTGTATTGATAAAAAGGTCAAGTTCCTGCTACAAACACGTCAAAGAGTTGAAATAGTGAGTGACTGAATCAGTAGCTTGGCGTAGACCGTGTGCGGAGGGCAAACTGCTGAGATACATCTTCAAGATCAGAATACGCCAACGTTACTGCATCCCAAATACTCTTTGCCGTAGGATACAATAGGTAGATTTCAGCAATAGGATCTTCCATCAAGTGAATTAGCTACGACATGACCATTGAGTTGTTGATATCCCAAGTAGGATAAGAAGAATCATCAGTAGACGGTTTTGGAATGGAACCATTGAGGTAACCAAAATTTCCCTTCCCGCGGATCCCCATCTGGACGAATCTGGACCAATGAAGAAAGTTGCGGCCATTGAGTTTGAATGAGGTGACTTTAAGGGAGATAGAATTATCTGAGGTAGCGGTGGGAGCAATTGTAGAGGTAGGTTGAGAAGCATCCAAGGATACCTCAGAACTATCACCTCTCCTTGCTCCGGTCATGGCCATTTTTGTCATGTCTTCCTCAACTTAAAAAAGCTTTTAAAGCTCGGATACCATAAAAGCTTTAATAAAGAAGAAAACACAAAAAGGAAAAAACACTGCTGTGAATTTTATTCCTCAAAATCAATAATAATCAGATACAACCTTGTGGATTGACTATTTATTCTATCTTCATAGAAATAGAATAAAAATAAAATTTCCTAAAAAATAGGAAACTAACAAACTAACTACAGATAAGCACGACAACAATCTTCAACCATGACAGCGGAATGGGGAAGACTTTTATCATTTTATTGTTAGATATGTAAACAGTATCTTACTCAAGGACATGTGAGTCATTAAATATTTTTATTGTTTTCACTTGCATATGCATATGAACCTTTCTGTTACTAAGCAAATGCATTTTGTTTATTTTTCATAGGTGGTTATTTGATGAGAATTGATCCTTGAACTAGCTTCCAAAATTGGAATAACCTAAAAGTTTTTTGTGCCTACCATAAACAGTTCAAAATTTTCAATTTGAGGTTGAAGCTGTTATTGAAATAAGAGATGTCAATATTTATTTTATCTATCCAAAAAAGTTCTGCCGAGTCCATAGAGCATAATACTAGGAACACTGATGATGCTTCACACACACACACACACACACACACACACACACACACACACACACACACACATTTTGGTTGATATTTAGATAAAAGAGTACTTTTTTGTTTTTTGATCACAGTTCTCTTATGCAAATCCTAAATAAAGCATTGCTAATTAATGATTGGTTGTGTCAGAGGTACTTTGTCATAACAAGATCTCCCTTTTTGGGTGGCCTGCAAGCATCACGAGAGTCTGAAGTAAGTTATGCCATTGAAGCCATTATGGCTAACCCGGAAAATGAGAGTCCATGGAGATACCTTAGAGGGTTATACAAAAATGACATTGATCAATTCTTGAGTGACAATCATGTGTCTGAAGCTTGTCTGAAGGTGTTGAAGTCTGGTCACAACTTCCTGTTTGCATTAAGCCTGTTTTTGGACCTGCTTTGCTTTGGTTTCCAACCAAGTGATGAATTTAAGAGGGTTGTGGAAGGTTTGAGAAATTCAGTGGCAAGTTCCTCAGATGCCAATTTGGCAACTAGTGTTTGCAACATCTTAGAGACTGTGGATCCTTTGCGAGCAAACTACTGGGCATGGCGCAGAAGCACTCTTCCTTCTATTGTTTGTTGATGTGGCTATGTCCAAGGTATGACATTCCAATCATCTAAATTTGTTAACTAATCTCGATAAGCTTCTAATGGGCCCTTATTTTCACTCTTTCAGATCTCCAATCATGTTCACAATCTCTTTTGAATATTTTCATGTTGAGAGAGACCCATTTTACTGCTGGGCTTGTGTAAAAGCAAGACCAAAGCAATCCAGGAAATCAAAAATTATCTGGACTCTTAATCAGTGTAACAATCAACCAAAAAAATTGGAATCTTCACTCACTGAAATCTCTCGTGGCATGTATTTTCTACAATTTGTTCACTGAAACCATTAGCTGAGCCAACACACAGATGAATGCAGTTATACTTTCTTAGTTAATGATGCTGGTATTTTTCTATTCAATTTTTTCACTGTGCATCAAAGATGTTTTCTCTGTGCATCCTTTTGATTTTACTGTGAGTTTTTCAAGTTTTTCACAAAGAACAATTTGCTTGATCAGGCCTCCATCAGTCCTTGCATTTGCACAGATAATTCAACTGCTTCTTCCACTTGCTTTGAGTTGGTGATGTATCAATGTGGTCTAAAATGCATGAAGCTATTTTTCTGTTTGTGACCAAGGAAAGGGGGCAGAATGAATGCGCCTAAGTATATAATTCATGTGAAATGGCTCATGCAGAGTGTGTGTTCCAAAAAGTTGAAGATGCTTGCCAATGATTCAAGTTCTGTTTATTTTTTTATTGTGTTTGCTTGGATGAATTTGGAGTTTTAAATTCGTCATATCTGTATATCAATGCTATTATATCATTAATAAATACCTTACTAATTATAATAAATATATAATTAATTAATTTTGATTTTATTTTATTAAATATTAATTAAGTTAAAATTTGCTTAACTTGTTGTAAAGTTTATTTACCAAACAAATTCACTTTAAATCCCTTGGTCCACCTTGTTACTCTCTCTCTCTCTCTCTCTCTCTCTCTCTATATATATATATATATATATATAAGATAAGGTAGTCTGTTTATCATATACCCATAGTTATTAGACCCGGTTCGGGCATCGACTGGCTTTGGGTCACGGGTCAATTGGTTCAACCGTCGGATCGTTCGGGTCAATGCTAGGTTAATAACTTAATATAAATATTTTTAAATATTATTTTTAAAATTATAAATTATTTTTTAATGTGTAATAATATATAATATTCATTAATTATTGAAGGAAAAAAAACAAATGTGTTATCAATTCTCATCTGAATCATGCCATGCTTAACAAAATGCATATACTGAACAATGTGTTGGATGACAAAGCAAATCACAATCCATACTGAATCATTTATCTTGAGATTTAGTTTTAAATTTTTTTATTTAAATAAAATTACATAATTTGCCCTTTAATATATTAAAAATTTAAAAAAACTCGAGGATAAAATGGTCATTTCAGAAGAAAAAAACATTGACCCAGTCGGGTCACCGGGTTTGGCCGGGTCAAATCGGGTCAAGCCGGTTCAAAGCGAGTCACTTGCTTAAACGGGCCAACTAGAGACCCGGACCAGTTTAAGCCCGAGGTCACCGGATTGACCGGTCGGACCGCCGAGCCGGTCCGGGTTTAATAACTATTCATACACCACATAAGAAAAGGAGGGAGTGGAGTTGGTTCCTATCAAACATAGGAAAAATGAACATTTATAAACTTAAAAAATAGGAAAAATGAACATATAAGGCAGGACAAGTTGAATATGATAGCAACCTAAAATATATTTAATTTATTCAAGAAATTATCCAAAATTTTGGAAAATCAAGTTGGGGTCTAATTTTCTTATTTTAGAATTTTATTTTATTAAAAATATATAATTTCTCCATAATACTTTATGCTTGTGTTGGACATGGGGATAATTCACTTGGGATTATCTCCAACATAATTCCCAATAATAAAGAAATCCAGTCAAAATTTTTAATTAAGATTTAAAAATATAATAATGGGTCACCCATCAATGCATAAAAGATATATCACTATCTTATCATTAATATATTCTAATAAAAAATTTTCCCACCAAAATTTTTATTTAAGATTTAAAAAATATAATAATGGGCCATCATGAATATATAAAAGATACATCACTTCTCATCATTAATATATTTGATTTAAAATTTTTTTCAAAAAAATTTAAAATTATTCCTCTCCGCAATTGGATAATGGATCATGAAGATTTATTAAAATCAATAAAAATAAATATTATTTATTATTTATAATACTTTTATTTGTACTATAACACTGAAAAGTGGCTTTTGTACGACTCTCAACGCTCGCTCGGAACTACTTGGCTTCGCGCTCTTTTGGTTACCAATTCGGCAATTCTCCAACTTCGCTCTTATCTCACCATCCATTTCCCGATTTGGAACCATTTTCCTTCGGATTCTCATAACCCTAGAACTCTCTTCTCGTCTTCGCATCTTCTTCTATGGCGGCGGCGGCAGGGGCTCCGGATGGGACGGAGTCCGCGGCCGTGGTGCCCACGGAGGACGCCGTCCAAGCCCTAATCGATCACCTCGTTCTCCCGCTCCTTCCTCGTAGGGATAGCTCCAAAGAGCCTCCGCCGATCCATCAGCAGGAAGCCGTTGCCAAGCAGGTACTGTCTTTCGGATTCTTTTGAAGAACGTTGTGGTTTTGCCTTCGCTTTTGGATAGGTATCGGGTGTTCTGTGGTTCAATTTGGATTAGTGCTGGTTTTTAGGGTTGATGCATTGGGTTTTTAAGCCAGATGACTTGATTGTTTCCTGTTTAGGGATTTGTTTATTTGTTAGTGACATCTTAGAGAAAATATTTTTGGCATCAATGAGAGAAATTTGGGTTCTTTTTCTTGGCTTATTCTTGTGAATTTTGGATTTGTGTTGCGGCTGTTTTCTTTATGCTTAATGGTTTTGATTGTCAGAGATAGAATGTGGAAAACAGTGAGGATATTTGTGATGCATGAGGGAGGTTTTGGAAAAAGCTCTGTTTTTTTAGATGGTGTGAATACCTGAGATGATTATTGTTTTGGTACCTGAGTTCAGGATTGTTCTTTTCGAGTGGTGGAACCCGAAACCCTAAATCCTTTTGGTGAATATTGGCTTTTATTATGGGATTATACAGTTCTTTTAATTATCTAGTCTTGATTGGAGGAGCAAATTATGATAACCATGAGGAATCTGTTTTGGTGATCGTCATGCATTTTGAAATACACTATAAGGAAAGTTGGCTACCATACTCCCTCTTAAAAAAGGGAGGTCAAGAGTTTGAACCTGAAGCATGGCAAAGTGGCATGCCCACATTTATCAAAAATATTTCTTTTTACATTTACATTTTGTTGTTGATATATATCACTAGTATTTCTAACTGGTGTAAAATTAGCTTGTTAGTTGATTTTCCATAATTTCTTCTTTAACAGTATCATTTTCCACTTAGTATTTCATTTCTGTTACTTGTGTTCATCATTCATATCTTTTTCATGTCTTTTGAATGTTACATTGTCCTTGGTGCTGCAGGTGCAGGCAGTTGTGTTGCTTTACAATTATTATCACCGGAAGCAATTTCCGCAGCTTGAGTTTCTTGATTTTGTGCCATTCTGCAAAGCTGCTACGATTGCAAATCCGAGTCTTTTGATTTATATGAAATATATGCATGGATTTGAAGTGGAAGCAGGAGATATTCACAACAAATGTTCCATCCTTTCCATCACAGAGAAGACGATCGTCAATGCGTGTAAAATATCTGCAGCATTGGATGCTGCAAAAGATGCTCCACTAATAGAGGGATTCCCAGTTTCTAAAATTGCTGTATTTTTGCTCAATCCTGTGAAGAAGACATGCTTGCTTCAGTTCTCCTCTATGACAAAAGGAGTTTGGTCCCTACTTGAGAAAGACTTGGATATGCCTCTTGATTATCTTGGCGGATCAAAGAATAAGAAGCTTTCCTTGAAGAACAACACAGGCTCTAATATGATCTTAGCAGATGGATCTTCGGCTGATGATGATGTATTGCAGAAATATGCGTTTTCAGTTGTTCAGAAAAATACAGGTGACTTAATCTTTTAAACATTTTTTCTCAGTGTATTTTTGATTTAACATGAACTTGCCATGGCAAATAACCAACAGAGCTTACCTCCCGCCAACACTCACACAAACTCAAATATTATGATACAAGAGATTCTGATATGTAATTTTAGTTTATGGGAAAGTAGCAGAATGATGATTCTGATATTTAAGATATGATCTTCTATTCCACCAACACAAATTTTTCGGTTTTTTGTCCATGGCATGCCTTGGATATTGTTGGTCTATCTTGTTCATGAATACCATGAAACAATTTAGTTTGTCACTCATTGTTAAGATATGATCTTTATACTCCCCGACTATTTACTTGCCTTCCACTTACAGAACAATAATGATAATAATAATAATAATAATAATAATAATAATAATAATAATAATAATAATAATAATATTTATAATAAAAGAAGAAATTTTCAGGTCCTAAATAGTTAATCGCCTCATGTTCTTGTATTCTTGATTGAAACAGGCATTGATCCATCAACTTTGAGAATTCTGGGGTGCCATTTAACATATTCATTAAGTGAGGAGAAAAGAACCACTATGTTATATATAATGGAGTATAATCAAACTATAAATGGGGAGTTTGCAGAAGTTCCTACAGATGATGTGATGAGCAGGTTTGTTTGTTGTTACTATGCTGCTAGGAATGTTGTTATTCATGTTTTTTGCATGGTGAATCGGTGATCTGTAGTGTTGACTAGTTGGTTTTTCAAAAATTCTGTCTGCTTATATGTGTTTTCATTAATTGGCTTGTATTGATTGAATTTTATGTTTATTGGCATTTCCACAGTTTAAGAGGTCCTCTAGTGAGGTTAGGTGTAACCCCTGAAGTTACATCAGTTGTGGAGTACTATCATTTGTTACCCTATGCTCACATTATATCTGAATGGCTATCCAGGTAATTTTTAAATGTCCGCTGGTCAGATATGGTAATTTTAGTTTAGGATAATCGAGCATATTTTCTTATCTTTGTTAACATTTATCTTTGATGGGATAAATTGCACTATGCAGGGAACCACCTCCGAAAGGGTCCTTGGATTTGCAAAAACAAGAAGCACATGTGGATAAATTTTCTGTGGAGCCAGAGCCGACTGTGAAGAATCACATTATCAACAACAAATATAGTAAGAACACGCCAGCTATGGCCTTGAACAGCAATATCATCAAAACTGAACATGAAGCTAAAAATAAGAAGAAAAATCATCCATCCTGTATGAATGGATCACAGGAAACTGCTTGTAAATCCAAAAACAAAACTAGTAGTTCCTCCATGAAGCTTGGCATTCCATCCAACTTGCAAGAACAGTCAATGGCTTGTGAAGCAAGTCTCAGTAGCAAGAAAGAGATGATGAAAAGGCAAGTAATAAATGATCAAGGCATTCAAGAATCCTCTTTGAGTGAATCGTCTGCAGCTGATTTGAGACCTCAAAAAAAGGCTGATGGTTCTTCATTGGAACATGTCCAACAACCTTTTTGTCAAAGTAAAGAGCAGAATATTGGATACATTCATATTGATAATAATACAGAGCAACTAGCTTCCAAGGCCAATGTTTCTCTTGATCCAGATGTATTCAAAGACAAGGTATGATATATTCATTTTCTGATTGATTCAATTATTATATATGCAACGTTTGTGGTTTATATTTTTGCAAACAACTAAGCCTTAATCCCATTCTAGATGGGGTCAGCTTTATGAATTCTCTGTCTCAGATCTGGCTCAATATCTAATGTGGTTTATATTTTTGCAATATTACTATATTGTCCTGGTTGGAAGTATAACTTTCTTTGTTCTCCAGGATGATGCTAGTTTGTTCACTTGATCTGCTCTCTTTGTTGTCAATTATATCGGGAAGCAAATGCAAACCTGAGAAATAGGATTATTTTTCTCTGTGCTTATGAAGGGCATATTTTCATTAGAAATGATACCATGTAAAACACTGATGTTGGCCACTATTTGGTATGCTATAGATACAGACATTCTCAAAGTGTCTAACCCTGTAAAACAATATTATCTAAATTGGTTCACTATGTAGCTTTTCACTGCAACCACTTGTATCACCTTTTGTGAGCTTATATAGATGTTTAAGATGCAGAAACTGTTTCATGGAACTTGTGGAATTAAAGATCTGTGCAATCAATGATTACTGAATGGTTTTCAACCATAGCACAAACCAGTGGTGATGTCAGATGAATTTAACATGATAAAATGCTAGTGTTTATTTAGGAACTAACAAGGTGGTAATGGTATTGGATGTTATATATAAATCAAATAAACTTCAAAATCTATGTCTTCCATAGCTGCAACACTCTTTTTGATTGGTAACGCAGTGGTTCTTTGGTTAGTTTTTGCAGCGATATTACCTATTGATAAATCTTTAAGTTTAGGGTCTTTTTCAAATTAATTCAACTGTATAATTTAAATGTATATCCTGTTCTGACCTATTGCACTATGCATCATATTATTACCCAAGAAACACCTCATACTTCCTGTTCAAGTGGAAACTAAATTGGAATGAGGGGTGGGTGTAGCCCAGTGAATCTATGCATTGGATTATGAAGTAAGTAATTTGATTGTATGTCATGAAGAAAATTTAAGGGGTTGTGAATAAATGGAAGGATGATAGAAAGAGGAAAAAAATGCCATAACCATGAAGAATGGTCCAATTGATTATGACACAAGGGAATTCTTGAATCATAACTTGAACAAAAAATAAAATAAAATAAAATAAAAATAAAAAAGCAAAATGAAGAAAGATGCCATAATAAGATACTATAATGCCACCCAAATGCTTATTCGTTAAAAGGGCTTTCGTTTTTTTCAATCTGATACAACCCACATCCTGATTCAATTTTAGCTTGACACAATCATTTATTATGTGACCTTGAGTCAATATTTGATTTTATTTAGGTTCCTAGATTATCGTGTGTTGGCTATATAGATATGGTGTTCGTATCCCTATATCTTTTTTTTCTTTTTGACAAAGGCGACAAGAGCCCCCCAAAGGAAGTCAAGGATGGGCAGCAGGTGCAGAACCCATTCAACGCAACTACGCTCACACCTTGCAAGAGGAGGAGCTCGATTCCGAGACTTGTCTACGAAGATCGAGGCCCACCTCTTAGCAAAGGAACCCGGTATCAATAGGCCATCATGGCCGTTGGTTATCCCTATATCTATTTAAAGAAAAGGATCAAAGTCATTTTTGGTCCCTATATTATATTGCATTGTTTATTTATTTCTTAAAAATGCTCAATGAAATTTGATTCATTTCCATCCTAGTGCCGATTGGACACCTAGTTGGTATATAGTCTACTGGACTTCTTTTATCATTTTTTTCCAGATGTGGAAATTTTGGCTGGTGTGGATGGTGACTACTATGGTAGCTAGGGATGCCACATCATTATCCATGTTGATTTACAAATATGTTTAAAATTTTATTTTATTTTTTAATTTGGCCTATACTATGCTGCGTTAACAGGCCATTAGGTCCCTTCTTTCTTTTAAACATGGCCCACTAATAATGTATAACTAACCAAATCAGATCGAGTGAACAGAACTTGCAAACAAAATAGAACATCTAATTAAATAAGATGTAATATTCATTCAAAACAAGACTGCAAAACCTGTTGATGCAGGAGAGCCCGAGTCAGACGATGTGAACTATCTGATTGCACCATGCGGGCTTTGGTATATCACAAATTGACGGACCGACGTAAAGGCGGAAGGTTATCGAGCCAATTCCGTGACTAGGGAACAGTTTTGGGCATGGTTTGGTGTTTTGGCCATAACTTTGGCTATAGGCACGGATTCATGCGCTCAACCTCAATTTGGAAAGCTCGTCTCGACGCGCACGTGGGATCCACCTAGCTTTGCTCGGTGGACCTTTCCTTCATCCTTAAATTCTACTGTTTTTTCCGTCGTATCTTTATTTTTTGATGTTTTTTTTCTATTTTTGGTAATACTTCGTATACCAATTTAGGATGGGATTTAAATCCGATTTGATCTCGGATTTTTAGGAGTTATCTAATTTGTTTAGGATTATAAAATTAGATAAGTTTTAGTTTTGAATAAAAATTTGTCAATTTTGGCAAATTTGGATAAGATGATAGGCTTCTAGGTTAGTTTTTTTGAATCTATATAAACCCGGCTTTTGGGTTGATTTTTATTCATTGAATATTGAATAATACTTTTCCTTTAAAGCTTCAGAGATTTTCTTCTATGTTTGTCTTTCTCTTGCTTGTCTTCTTCACGATCCTTAGGTTGCAGCTAGCTAGGAGGATAATCACTATCCTTCCCGGCGTCACCTGTATGCAAAACAGAAGAACTTGCTGAATAATAAATTAAAATGTATTGTTTTGACCCCTTAAGTGTGACAACCACCCAAATGGACCTCCCTAGATGGTAAACTTAATGTGGCCGATTTACCCTTTGTTCAACCCTATGTATTCCTTGGCGCAACGGTAAAGTTGTTGCCATGTGACACGGAGGTCACGGGTTCGAGTCGTGGAAATAACCTCTTGAAAAAAAAAAAAAAAAACAAACAAACAAACAAACAGAGCAAGGCTATGTACAATAGACCCTAGTGGTCCGACTATCCCTGTACCCCGCGTATAGCGGGAGCTTTGTAGCAACATGCTCCCTCCTTAATTCTACGTAGTCCTCTATCTGTAGGGTACATTGAATGTACATAAATGGCTATGAACAAAAAGGATAATATTATTCCTCCATTGATCAAGAATTTCAGTCTTTTGCCCAGATTCCTACAAGAGGCAGCAGTGGGGAATTTTTCGAAATGGGCGAATTGATGCTATTAGAACCATTCCTTTTTTATCCATGTCAGTATTTCTTATAGAATTGAAAAAATGAGTCATAACATACTATATAAAACCAAATAATTTATAGAACATGCAATGCACATTCATCATCGACCTCCAAAACCTGTACAACAGAAACCTGCAAATAGAGTAATATATTCAATATTTTGAAGTACCACACATTACTAAGATCTTGCGCAAAAAAGTTCCTAAATATGTGTGTATGCACGCGCGTGCTTGTGTGTATTATTAATTGATATACCTTATAAAATTTTGAATTGGTGATTTGTGTTTCTCTCTTAAAGAATGAATGTATAGTTACTTTATATATATAAGCGGCCGGCCTATTATAACACTTATCTAGAGAGGGTGGGGTTTGTTAGGGTTTTATATTTTTTTGGATTTAGGGTGTTAGAGTGGGCCGGCCGCACTCTAACACGCCTCATATATATATATATATATATATATATATATATATATATCTTCAATATTTTTATCTGTTTTTTAGAGAAACTAAGGATTTTTTCATGTCTAGGTTGCATCATCCTTCATTTTGAACAAATGTCTATTTATTTATTTTTTAAGATAATATGGATTTACTTCTATACCCAGATTTGCATTGATATCTGAAGTGGATATGTATACGGTTTGTTCAATGTTAGATCCTTACAAATGTCGGTTGACTTGTAAACCGAGGTGTGTAGTTTGCTCTAATGTGTCTCCATGTAGAACCATTTTCACATTCAATATTCTCCTTATATAGTTAGGAATTCAAATTTAAGGAGAAAACTAATGTTGAATCATGTTAGATGTTTAGAGCATTTGAAAGTTAGTAATCTGACATTCTTTATGTAATTATTCAAAACCTTATCCCATCTATCCATTTTGATCATCATTGACAACTGATCCTTTTTCTTCCTTTTCAGCATGTAGGCATGTACTGTATAGCCTTGTACATCTGTTTAGTAAACACTATATTAACATATTGACGGAACCTGTTCCTCCATGCGATGGTGACCTTACTGCTTTTAGATCTTCCTATCATTCGTTGGATATACATATATAAAATGGTATATGTTTTGAGGCTTTGACCTTGATCTCTAGTAAAGTTTACTCAATTTATAATGGGGGGGGCCCTTTGGTTCGAATAAGCAATTTCTTCATGATTTTGTAATGACATCCAATCAAGCTAACATCATTTGATATACAGATTCTCAATGAGGCTTCAAGTAAAGCTGTACTGTTGAGAATCTGATGTCAGTCATCTTCATGAACCAAACACCGGCTTGGGGAAATCAAGGCTAACTGCTTATCCAATCCTTTCCTCTTCTTTGTTATTTGTTTATAAGTTTTGTGGCCATATGAGATAAATTAGTTTTGTGCTTGACAACCAAAGAACTGTGTTTGGTCGGTTTATAGGCAGATCAAGTTGATGTGGTTAAGAGGCTTAATGGTACCAGAACCGAAGATGGAGGATTACTGGTCCAGAAGGATAATGCAGGTGGCAATTCAGTTCAAGATAGGATGATCACCAATGATCTTCCACTTGTTACTCTTCAATATTGCTCCAAAAACCATGATAAGAGAAACAATATGTTGCTAGCATCCTTACGAACTCTCAAGAGAAAGCGGAATGAATTGGTACATGTTATTCTATTGAATTCTTGAATATTTAATACCCTCGTTATTCTGTTGATTGTATTTCTATTAAGATCATGTATTTGAACTCATACTACAATGTAGTGTAATCGGCACCGTGTACTTGAAGATGAAATTGCTCAGTGCGAGATGAACATTCAGAACATATTGAGTGGTATGAGTTCCATATTTAGTCTTGTGTTTATTATGGTTATACAGCAGACCCATGGTGCATTTTCCTTATTTCCTTAAAGTATTGTACCACAAAGGTTAATGAAGTTCTATGGTTTTCTTTGCAGTAGGGGAAGGGAATGTGGTTTCCAATATTGACACCATGTTAGATGCATCTGCCATTTTATCTTCCAGTCAAATGAGCATGGATGAATCTGCTTGTTTTGAAGAAAGCTTACCTGAACTTACCAAAAGGAAGAAATTGTCTGAGGCAATTCTATTTTTAAGGAGTCCATGTCAGGTAAGTGCTACTATGTTAGTTTGGAAAATTTTTAGGAATTTTCTGCATCATTTTATCTCTTTCATACTAATTGTTACTTCAAAGTAGAGTTACTAGTTGCGTGGCATTTAAGTATGAGGCATCATGAATATTACACACACACACACACAGGTGGCACTGCCAAAAGTTTCAACAACAACAACAACTAAGCCTTAATTCCATACTAGATGGGGTCGGCTATATGAATTCTCTGTCTCCATGTAGCTCTGTCAAAGACAAGATCCGGCTCAATATCTAATATACGTAGGTCCTTAGACACTATCCCTCTCTATGTAATCCTCGGCCTACCTCTACCTCTCTTCTTACCTTATATTACTAAACTATCACATTTTCGAATCGGGGCACCTAGGGGTTTACGACGCACATGTCCAAACCATCTTAAACATCCTTCTCTTATTTTATCTTCAATTGGTGCAATATGCACCTTCTGTCGGATGTATTTATTTCGAATCTTATCTAATCTTGTATGACCACCCATCTACCTTAACATCCTCATTTCTGCCACTCTTCTTATGAATATGGTGAATTTTATTTACCCAACACTCGTTTCCGTATAGCATGGCTAGTCTAACCATCATCCTATAGAACTTTTCCTTCACTTTGTTAAGCATCTTCTTATCACATAACACATCTGTGACATTTTCCCATTTCAACCATCCTATTTTAATTCTATGGATTGTATCCTCATCTATCATCCCATTAGCACTGCCAAAAATTTATATTTCACACAGTTGAAGCATTTGTCTAGACAGTCTCAAGTCAACTGTCACAATGTAAAGACAGCTACCTTTAACAACCATGTCCAGCAAATTGTTGTATTGTGATATAATTTCGGGATTGCAATCAATCTGAAGGCATTCTGCAGTGACCTGCCACATTGCAAAGACAGCAACCTTTTACAAACTTATCTAGCAGATTGTTGTGTTGCAGGATTATGTTGGGTTTATAATCAATCTTAAGACATTCTGAAGTGGCCTGTCACATTGCAGAGACCACCTTTTACAACCTTATCCGACAGATCGTTGTATTGCAGTATAATTTTGGGATTATAATCACTCTTAAGATACTCTGACGTGATCTGCCACATTGTAAAGATGACAACCTTTTACAACCTTAACCAGAGGATTGTTTTATTGCAACATAATCTCACGATTGTAATCAATCATAATACAGTTGTTTTGCTAGCAGCATTTAATTCAAACTGATTTTTCTATGCAGGAGTTGGACGATATTTGCATTAAAAACAACTGGATACTTCCAAGATACACAGTGTTGCCATCAGTTTCAGATTGTAAGAACCCTAAGTACCTCTTTACATTACCTGCAAATGATAAAGACATGTTAAATTTATGTTAGAAAGTTCTTGTGCACCATCCCCAAACCCTGGACTGTTATGCGGCTGAAGAAAGAAACCAAACAAACCATATTATCCTGTTTATTCTTTTTAGGCGAACTTTGTGATTACTTTGAAGTCTTATGTACGGGGTTTGTTTCTGTCAATGGTGAATCTCAGAGCTCCGTTCTTTTGCAGCAAAGTTCCAGTCTAGTATAATAGTCCAAGGTGTAGATTTTGAATACACATGCCGTGGAGATCTAGAAGATGATCCATGTGAAGCTCGGCAGTCAGCAGCAAGCCACATGTTGATCAAATTACGCGCGAAGGCAGGTTAAAAAGAGCAGACCCTTAGCTTATATCCTCATTGCTATACCTTTGACATGTTTCTCCTGACATACTTTTGGCCCCTAGACTTTGTATGACATATATTTTGATTCCAAAGTGGTGTGTCCATTAAATCCCTTTTTGAACTCCAAATACATTATCTATGACTGAAGGACATCAATATAATCAAACTCTTAACTATTATTTAGAGTATCTTGAGACTTGAGGCTCTGAGCTATTACTATGGTTGATTCCCAATGTACCAGCCTACAGATGTTAAATGTGTTATGGGTTATATGCCTTTATGGACCATATATATGCTTTGAAGTCTTCAAGTTACTATTTTGTCCCCCCAAAAAAAAGGGAAGTCAATTTTCTATTTTATGTAGGGTTGGGTTTCTGTGCTGTTTATTTTAATATTCTCTGTTATTTTTTAAACCAAATTAATTAATAGCCATTTTTATTTTCTATAAGAAAAAAATGCAATTTAAAAATCAGAAGAAAGAAAAAATTACAAGGAATAACCTCAAGATTTTATATGAAATTTAAGAAAATATAAATAAAAATCAGATATCTAAACTAATCCTGTCACTTTAAATTTTTTAGGGAAAATTTCAAAAAAAAAAACTATGTGGTTTCACCGATTTGCAAAAAAAATGAAAACTCGTGACCAACGTTAACCCCTGTTGACGTGACACGGGTATTTTTATCAAATCACATAAAAAAAAACCCCTTTTCCCCAAATTCACTTTCTCCTCTTCATGTCCGCCCTACATGAAAGCCCCGCCGCCCGCCCGCCGCCGCATCGCGTGACAGTCCCCTCCTCTCCCTCTGCCCCTCTTCCTCTCTTTCTCTAACTCCCCTCCCCCGTCATCCCCTTCCTCCTCTCCCTCTAATTGATTTGATAGATCCGAGAAGAGGTTGGCGTTAATGTAATTGAATTGATTCGCAAAGCCGTGAGAATACAATCGATTTAGTTGTTACCAAATGAAAGGTGCAGGCTTTATCCGAGAAGAGGCTGGCGTTAATGTAATTGAATTGATTTGCAAAGCCGTGAGAATACAATCGATTTAGTTGTTACCAAATGAAAGGTGCAGGCTTTATCCGAGAAGAGGCTAGCGTTAATGTAATACTCAATGGAATTTCATAGCCAAGATCTAAGCCCAACCTTGTTCAGCTTCATTCTCCTTTTTTTAATTAGAATTCTGTGAGAGAGAGAGTGGAAGAGGGGAAGACAAGGAGCTTCATTCTCCTTTTTTTTTAATTAGAATTCTGTGGGAGAGAGAGAAGAAGAGGGGAAGCGGAGGAGGAGGGGGGGAGGGGGGGCGGTCATGGGGGCGACAGCGGGGTGAGAAAGAGAGGGAGGAGATAGGATTAATGTTTAATTAATTAGGGTTTAGATTTAATTAATTAGTTAATTAGATTAGAATTAGAGTTAAAATTAGTATTAGGTTTTAATCAATTATAATTTACGTGATTTGATGAAAATACCCTGCCACGTCAGCAGGGGTTAACGTCGGTCACGGTTTTTTCTTTTTTGTCAATCGGTGAAACCACAGGTTTTAAAACGAAAAAAAACCACTTTCCTTTTTTTGCAAATCGGTAAAACCACATAGTTTTTTTTTCTCGAAAATTTTGTAATTATTTATTTATTTTTTTAAAATCAAATGATAAATATAAGGGTAAATTATTTAAATAGTCACCCAACTATTCAGGTGTTCCTATTTGAGTAGTCAAATTACAAAAAAATTTCAATTAGGTACCCCAACTTTAGAATCAAGTTCAATTGAGTCACCCATGTTAACACCGTTAACAGCGAAATGATGTGGCATGACACATGGTGCATAGTATGCCACATCAGCCATACCACGTGGCCAAGTATCTTTTTGGGTAAATTGTTTAAATAGTCACCCAATTATTCGGGTACTCCTATTTGAGACATAAAAAAATTCAATTGGGTACCCCTACATTAGAATCACGTTCAATTGAGTCATCCATGCTAACACCGTTAATGGCGAGATGATGTGGCATGATATGTGGCGCACAATACACCACGTCTCACGTGGCCATATACACTGGAGTGGCTGTAAACAAGCTCTTAGGTTCTAAATGACTTCACTTTCATAACCACAAAAACCAAAACTAACAACAATCAAACCCTAACGAGCAAGGGATCAATTTTCACATGAGCATTGTTCCGAGGGAGAGAATCTGTGGCGACGTGTGATTCCAATGACTTTACCCGGATCACCTTCGGCTTCTTGGTGTTATCTCAATGTTGTCGCTAGAGTAGAGAATCAGTGGCGGTGTGTGATTCCAGTGACTTTGTCGGATCATCTTCAGCTTGTTGGCATCGAAGGAGTAGAGAATGCACGCATGGATTAGGGATCAATGGCCTTCAGGAGAGGATAGGGGGTTACGGATAAGTGGGAGGAGATTAAAGATTTACAATACAACGCTGGAGAGAAGGATAATCCAAGTAAAGTCACTGGAATTAGAAGCCGCCACTGATTCTCTCCCCCAAAACAATGCTAATGTGAAGATGGATCCCTTGCTCATTAGGGTTTGGTTGTTGTTAGTTTCGGTTTTTGTGGTTGTGAAGGTGAAGTCATTTAAGACCTAAGAGCTTGTTTACACCCACTCCAATGTATATGGTCGCATGACATTACTGACGTGGTGTACTGTGCGCCACGTGTCATGCCACATCATCTCGGCATTAACGGTGTTAGCATGTGTGGCTCAATTGAACGTGATTTTAAAGTTGAGGTACCCAATTAAAATTTTTTATAATTCGGTGACTCAAATAAGAGTACCAGAATAGTTGGGTGACTATTCAAACAATTTACCCAAAAAGGTACTTGGCGATGTGGAATGACTGACATGGCATACTGTGCGCCATGTGTCATGCAACGTCATCGCGCCGTTAACGGTGTTAGCATGGGTGACTCAATTGAACGTGATTCTAATGTTGGGGTACCCAAATAGTTGGGTGAAAGAACGACTAATTTTAATTTTAAAAAATAAAAAGAATCAGAAAAAATAGGTTGAGAATTTCTGATGATTGTGGATTTTTTTTTAATTTTAAAAAAAATCTTTCTATCTATATTACTTAGAGCCTGCACTAGTCCCTGTGGAGTACTCACCAGAATTATTACTGTAACAACATGCTCACTTGCAAGTGAGCGTGGTCTCCGCGCCCCGAAACAATTGTCTCTTCGTTCACAGAAAATTGTCAAATGGCTCATTGTACAAAGAGGATGAAGAGCAGTAGCCTCTCAAAGATGAGGCCAGTGCACCCAAAGCTGTAGGTCCTTTTTTTATGTCCTAATTTTTTATTCCTTGACAGTTAATCTCTTAACAAGAATGATTTTGGTTGAATGTTTTTGTTTTTTTTTTAACGAACTAGTCTTCTCCTATTGTAGATAAAGTTGGATTGCCTTCCCAATCGAAGAAAGGGAAGAGCAAGAGCCTCGCCAAGTCGAAGGCCAACGTTTCCGTACTAGTCATTGCAGGTTTGAACATATCTCCGTAGTATATATGAAAGTAGAATTATGATTGAAAGTTAACGGTTTATTATTTAAGTTCTATAAACTTTGATATTGAAGTCATGTTTTCTGTTTTTTTTTTCCTTATTTATGTTGATCTATGTCTCTGATTTTGGTATCATGTCCTTTTGTTTTTTTAATGTTCTCATCTTCACCTTTTGCAGAGAAATCTAATTTGCCTCCTCAAATAAGGAAGGGGAAGACGAAGAGCCATGTGAAAACAAATTCTATCGTCCCCAAGGAACCCTCCCTCGGCCCAATATAGTTCTTGAAGAAAAGGTTGAATTGTCTCCCCAAACAGAGAAAGAGAAGACAAAGAGCCCAACGAAGGAGGTTTCCGTGCTCGAGGAAACTCAGGCTGTAGAACTAATTAATCTTGATACATTTTATTTATGATGAGTTCTCATTTTTTAGTGTTGACAACTAGATTTTTTGTTTCTTCGTGTTCACTTTCAAATTCTTATTTATGTCCTTTTTTGTTTCTCCTTTGGTATTTATGCATTTTGAGTTTTATTTCTGATTTTGATGTTAAAACATTTTTCTTTTTAATGTCATCTTATTTTTTTTGAACAAATAACACTGAAATGGCTCCCCGTGCGGAGAAGGGAAGGTCAAAGAGCCCAACCAAGAAGGTTGTCGTGCCCGACAAAACTCGAGCCATAGAACCAATTGATCAAGGTACTTTTTCTTTATACTAACTTCTAACTTTTTAATATCGACTTTTGTCAGTTTTTATTTCTTCGTTCTAACTTTGACATTCTTATTTCTGTCATTTTGTTTCTCTTTTTTTTTTATGGTGTTCATTTTTCCTTCGACATATGTTGTTGAAATGCCCGCTGAGCATCGGACCGAAGATCATGACATCACTCCATGTCCATATTTTTCAGCATCTTCCTTATACTGAATTGTGTCCTTGTAGATTATTGTTGAAGTATTGTACTACTATTATTTTTTAAGAGTATGACATTTTATGTGCACATGTGTTGTTCAAGTGCCTCCCCCAATGTCGCAGGGAAAGAGAAACAACACGACATAGCCAAATCTTGTCGTGCTCGAGGAGCCACTTGCTGACCAGAACTAACATGTAGGTTTGTGTATTTTCTTTTCATTTCAAGTAACTAATGTATCATATGTTCTTTCGCTATTAACTAACGAGAACAATTGATTCACTTCTTACAGCTGGTCTCCAATCCTACCAATGGAAGCCCATGATGTTGGTGAAATAGATCTATATCAAATCTCGACTAGCATCACCGCCACCAAAAGAACACCAAAGTGAGGTACAAGATGAGGAGAGACTGGATGGGGAAAATATTATTAACACTAGGGAAGTTCCAAACATGGACCCCTGCAGTCCCAAGCTGAAGCACAACCTATAGCGACCTCTGGAGATAATGAATTAGGAATCCCCGTAGAGGAGCAGGGGGCCTACCACAAAAGCCATCTTCTTCTCGCCAGGATGAATCCCAACCCGTGGAGAAAAAGAAATGTTGGGGCCGAACTGTTTGTCATGCATTGACAAAGGACAAAACTTTGAGGGTGCTGGAGTGGGATGAGAGAGAAAAGGTAATCGGACAACATGCTCCCTAGTTGGCCAATTTCTTGTTGGATATTTTTATAATAAAATATATTTATGAAATGGTTTATGAAAGGATATGAAAGAGTGTAGAGAAAGATGAGGGACACATTGAAAAGTCATGACCCATCCGGATGGACACATCTCATCCAAAGGAGTGTTACCTGCTGGAAAGGGCATGACTCTTCATGATGGGTTGTGTCTCATCCAAAGGGGTGTAACCTATTGGAAAGGTTATGACTCTTTATTATGATGGATTGTGTCCCCTCAAAGGGATGCATCATTGGCTATAAATAGCCTATGAATATTCCACAACAATACACACAAGAAATCTTCTCTCAAGTATTCACTCTCCTTCTCTATATTTCTTTCTAAAGGCGTTACCAAATTTTTGTTCTCCGTACAAAGCATCAAAATTCCTATTCTCATTCTTGTTTTTCCACTTTTCAAAGATTTCACTTTCGTCAGTACAAGCGCAGGTGAAAGGAAGATCTGTTGTATTTTAAAGGAAATTAGCCGGTAATCTGTTGTACTACAGAATTGGTGGGGGCTAATTTACCCTTAAGGAGAGCGACATTGTAACGTGTCTCGAGACTTCATCTCTACTAAATCCATCTCCCACCAGTACACATATTAAACATTCTTAAGGGTAAAACAAATCTTGATGGATTTGACGACACTGAAGGAGATAGACAATCTAGTCAAGTTAGAATAATTCAATGGGACGAACTTCAAACGTTGGCAAAAAAGGACGCATCTATTACTTGCAACTTTGAAAGTGTTGTATGTGTCGTCTACTCGAAAGTCTGTTGAACCCATGATCCAGAGCAAGAATCTTTGCATGCAGCTCGAAAAAGACAAAAATGGGAGAATGATGATTTGATGTGTCATGGACATATTCTCAATTCTATGTCTGATGCTTTGTTCGATTCATATTAACATCATACTATTGTAAAAGAGATATGGGATGCACTGTTGCAAAAATACATACTTGAAGACACTGCAAACAAGAAGTTCCTGGTCATTAAATTTTTCAGTCATAAAATGATAGATGGTAGATCTATTATTCAACAATTTTATGAGATCGATACTGCAACATTTAAAACAAAATAATATAAATATGGATGAGACCATCATAGTGACCTCTATCATAGATCCCTCCTTGGAAAAATGTGAAGCATAGTCTTAAACAAAAGAAATAAGATATTTCCCTCGAGGATTTGATTAATCATCTCCAAATTAAAGAGGGATATCGAAAGCAAGAGGATGGCATTCAAAAGATGGATGGAAAGTTCAAGGGCCTCTTAGCAGAGGAGGAAGTCCCATCCAAGCTCTCAAAGGGAAAAAAAGACCCGATCATCCTACCAAAGAGCACGCCAAGAACAAGAAGAAGAAGGCACTTGCTATTATTGTGGCAAGCCAGGGAATTTAAGCGAGATTGTCAGTCTCGTAAGAAGGACAAGGGGAATGAAAAAGCTCCAAAATACAATTTTGCAGCCATGATCTTTGAGGCTAACATACTCATAGATAATATTTCTTAGTGGGTTGATTCTGGGGCTATAAGACACGTCTGCAACAACAAGAGTTTATTCAAGAAATTTGAGTCTAATGTGGAAGGAGTTTCTCTCTTCATGGGAAACTCGACTAGTATTTCTGTTCAAGGCAAGGGAGTGGTGGAATTGGAATTCACATCCAGAAAATTTCTCACTCTAAATGATGTGTTGTATGCTCCTAATGTTCGAAGGAACTTGGTGTCTGGAAGTTTGCTTAATAAGCATGGATTTAAACTTGTATTTGAGGATGATAATTTTGTACTATCTAAGGGTGAAGTCTTTGTTGGAAAAAGGTCATTTGTATGATGGACTCTTTAAGCTTAATATTAAAAGTAAGAACTTTATTTATGTGTTTGAGTCCTCTGATTTATGGCATGTTCGTTTAGGACATATTAATTATAAGAAATTACATAATATGTCTAAAAATAAATTATTACCTCACTTAAATGATCATGGGAACAAATGCTCTACTTGCATTCACACTAAAATTGCTAGGAAGCCTTTTTCTAATGGTTAAAGGAATTTAAACTTGCTTGAATTAATACATAGTGATATATGTGATTTGCATGCTACTCCTACTATAGGTGGTAAAAAGTATTTTGTGACATTTATATATGATAGCTCTAGATTTTGTTATGTTTATCTTTTATCTTATAAAGATCAAGCTATGGATAAATTTAATATCTTTAAAAATCAGGTGGAAAACCATTGTGGAATCAAGATTAAATACCTAAGGACTGATAAGGGAGGGGAATACTATAGTCCAAATTTCGAATCTCATGGGATTATGCATGAAGTGACATCTCCATATACACCACAACAAAATGGTGCGACTGAGAGGAAGAATAGAACATTAATGGACATGGTTAACTCCATGATGTTTATGTTTGGCCTATCAAATGAATATTGGGGTGAAGCATTATTAACTGCTTATCATATTCTTAATAGGGTTTCTACAAAAGGGAAACCTATGACTCCATATGAGGCATGGAAACATAAAATACCCAATCTCAATTATTTGAAAGGATGTGGTTTTCGTGCTATAGTAAAGGTACCCGAACCTAAAAGGAAAAAATTGGGTGAAAGAGGAGTGGAATACATATTTCTTGGGTATACACAACATAGTAAGCCATACAAATTTATGGTTATAGAATCTAATGATTCAATTTTCATTAATACGGTGATTGAATCAAGGGATGCTATATTTGATGAATCAAGGTTCACCTCATCACCTAAACAACACGAATTTAAGGAATCTCACATGGAGAAAGAAACTTCTAAGGAAGATTCAACTGAGCTTCAATGGAGTAAGCGACCAAGAATACGGATCTGACTTCTATATGTTTATGTTGGAAGGAACCAATGAAGATATTTTTGCACAGATTCCAATATGTTTAAATATTGAGTATGATCCCAATACCTTCAAGGAGGCTATGTCATCATTAGATGCAACTCTTTGGAAGGAAGCTATGAATGATTGAATGGACTTAATAACGGGTAACAATACTTGGATTTTGGTAAATTACCACCAGGATCAAAACCAATTGGTTGTAAATGGATATTCAAGAGAAAAAGACAGATTGTTGGTACTATTGAAAAATACAAAGCTAGATTGGTCGCTAAAGGCTACACTCAAAAAGAAGGAATAGATTTTTTTTTATACTTATGCTCATGTGGCTAGAATAGCTTCAATAAGAACTTTGATAGCCTTGGCCTCCATTTATAAATTGGAAATTCACCAAATGGATATAAAAACAGCATTCCTGAATGGTAAATTGGAAGAGGAAATTTATATGGAGCAACATGAAGGTTTTGTGGTACCAAGCAAAAAAAATAAAGTATGTAAATTGGTTAGCTCCTTATATGGTTTGAATCAAGCTCCTAAACAATGGCATGAAAGATTTAATGATGTGCTTTTATCAAATGAATTTATAGTTAATCAATCAGATAAATGTGTATATTAGATTTTCTGGTGGCCAAGGAGTTATTATTTGTTTATATGCTGATGATATGCTCATATTTGGGACTGATTTAGAAAAAGTAAAATATACTAAGATGCTATTATCTAGTAATTTTGATATGAAAGACATGGGTGAAGCTAATGTCATTTTAGGAATCAAAATATTTAGAAGTTCTGATTGTATTATGCTTTCTCAATCTCATTATGTTGAAAACATGTTTAAGAGATTTGAACACTTTAATTGTTCACCGGTATCTACTCCTTATGCATTAGGATGTAGATTACTACCTAATACTGGTAGGGATATCTCTCAATTGAATATGCAAGAGTAATCGGATGTCTAATGTTTGCAATGACGAGCACACGACCGGATATAGCATTTGCGGTCGGAAAGCTTAGTCGGTATACAAGCAATCCAAGAAGGGTGAGCTCATGCTCTTAATGAATTCATGGACTATTTGTCAAGTATCATAACACGGGGATACTAATTGATTCACCTATATGAATACAGGAGTGAGGCTGCTTCTAAGTTTTTCAAGACTTTAATTCTAAGCATTCATGAAAGGATATAAGATACATGGTCATAATGGTGTTCGCTAGTAGAATGAAAAGATGGAAGATTCGAAAAAGTTTGTGTAGATTCGGTCTGGTTATTAATTTGAGATGCTGGTTCAAGGCAGTGTCCACTATGTAACTCTACTTAACTTTGATTGAATTCTACCAAGTGAAGGTTCAAATCGTGAGATACCTTCATTTATGCAAATGACTTCCAAGAAAGTGAGAATGTCTAATGTCAACCGTGTTATTTATTTATCTATTCATTTTAATTTAATTTAATTTTAAAAATAGTGGGGAAATGTTGGATATTTTTATAATAAAGTTATGAAATGGTTTATGAAAGGATATGAAAGAGTGTAGAGAAAGGTGAGGGACACATTGAAAAGTCTTGACCAATCCGGATGGACACATCTCATCCAAAGGGGTGTTACCTGCTGGAAAAGGCATGACTCTTCATGATGGGTTGTGTCTCATCCAAAGGGGTGTAACCTATTGGAAAGGTAATGACTCTTTATTATGATGGGTTGTATCCCCTCAAAAGGATGCATCATTGGCTATAAATAGCCTATGAATATTCCACAACAATACACACAAGAAATCCTCTCTCAAGTATTCACTCTCCTTCTCTATATTTCTTTCTAAAGGCATTACCAAATTTTGGTGTTCCGTACAAAGCATCAAAATTCCGATTAACATTCTTGTTTTTCCACTTTTCAAAGGTTTCACTTTCGTCAGTACAAGTGCAGGTAAAAGAAAGTCATGTTGTATCCTAAAGGAAATTAGCCAGTAATCCATTGTACTACAAAATTGGTGAAGGCTAATATACCCTTACGGAGAGCGACATTATAACGTACCTCGAGACTTCATCTCTACTAAATCAATCTTCTACTAGTACACATATTAAACATTTTTGTAACCAACTAATACGTAATCACAACCTTGCACTGTTGCAAATCAAGGGCTGGCCTAAGATGCCCCGAGAAAAGATAAATCAAATACTAGACCTTGTCATGGTATGATATTAATCATATCTACTTTTTTATTTTAACTTTCTAACTTCTAATCTCTCTTAACCTCCTGTGTTTTTTAATTATTGCAGGACTACTTTGTAGTGTCTACGCTGGAGAAACTTAATGATGTGCATGGCCAGAGGACACGCCACCTAACATAGAAACTAAGCCATCTCTATCGGAAGTATAGAGGAGAGTTGCATGATATATACAAGACCAGGCACACAAAGCCAGAGAAGGTAAAGAAGGTTCTGTACAAGGTACTAAACAAAGATCATTAGGACTACCTAGTCGCATACTGGAGCAACGACGAATTCATGGTAAGTGTTCTTGAACTGGGATGTTTGTATCTTGTAACTTAAGTAACACATACAATGGTATGAATTAATATTTAATGTCTTATGCTATAAGGAATGGGCAATAGAGATGCTCATAATAGAGATAAGTTGACGATGGTTTCCTACACTGGTAGGACTTCGTTCAGCGAGCTAGAGCATAAGCTGGTACAATTCTAAACTTGAACTTATTTATTTTGCGAACCACTATTACATGTAGATAAATGTTACTTAAATTATCTTAGGTGACTAAAATATTTTCTTTCGGTTCAGACAGCCAAGCACAGAAGAAAACCAATGCATCTCAAAATGTTTATGGAGACAAGGATACGTGCAAATAGATCCTTCGTCGATGTCGTCGCACAAGAGAAAATAGAACAGATCACCGTCCAATTGTAAAAGTAGCATGAGTGTAAGGTATTTTCCCTCATTTAGTGTCCATTTAATAATTTTGCAGGCAAGGGTGGAGGAACTGAAGAAACAGTGCACAAATGAAGACTTGAAGATTTAGGAGGAAGAGAGTTTTGGCAAGGTCTTTGAGCCAAGCAAACGCCATAGGGGACCTTGTCAAGAGTATGGAGAGGGCTCTGCTACTACTGCTCATAGGAGACCGGTGCATAACGATGAAACCCAAAAAAAATGGAATTAAGAAGCCATCAAATAGGCGAAAAAATGCAAAGTGGGGAACTGAGGAACTAGAGAGGAAAATGGACCTTTTGATGAAGTATATTTCAGACAAATTTGGGGAGTGACTACAATAGATTTCTTTATCTTTGTGTATTGATGAGTACTTTATTTAAATATTTTATTACCGTATTTACTTACTATTATGGACCGTTTGAATGAATGCATTTGCCAAATATTTGTGAATGTTCAATTGGCAATGTATGATGGATATGTGTATGTGTGTATTTAGAAAATCAAAATTACCTAGCAAGTATTTTCATACAAAATTTGACTTTCACCGATTACCCGTCACCAATAATACAAATAAGCATGTATATACCAAATCCCCCACAAACTCTTCCTGACCGAATATATGTCGTCAGGAATGAATGATAATTCCCGGCAACTATTATTGATCCCCATTTAACAATCCCAATAGGCAATATTTGGCATGTGAAATACAAGATTCATGATGGACAATTGTCCATCAGGAAAATTTCCCGATAGGACATTTGCTGACAACTCTTGACAAGCTGTTTTTCCATCGGGAATCTCTTTTCCAACGAACTTTATGGGTTTTAATGATGACTTCCACCTGTAGGTAAAGGCCCATTTTCTAAAGTGATAAATAAGCTAATAGACAACTCTGATGATCGAGTCAATTAAGAATCCAGCTCACTGGTCTAAGCACCTATATAAAGGGGTGATGGAGATGGAGGGCTTTGAAGACCAAGTACTAGAAGGGGTGTTTGATTACTTGGAAGAACATGAGACTGAAGGCAAGAGGTTCATGGTCAAAAGGATGGACATGAGACAAGCATGGATCAAGAAATATCTGTTTCGCATGGAGTGAACAGCCTGAAGGGGGATAGACTTGTTTACTTTCTTTTTTTTGATGGAAAGATCTACCTGGTAGCTATATATTGAGAAGAAAAAAAATAAAATTACACACTAAAGAAGTGTATGCCAGGCCATCATCAAGAAGGCCAAAATATTACAACCACGAGCCAAAACTAAAACGCTAATAGCAAGCCGAAACATGTTCAAACCACGGTAAGCAACGGTGAGAAAGGTAGCAAGGACAACGTTCAAATCCCCTTCTCTCGGGCTATCAATCTGCCCTTCTTTTTGATTGCCAACAAAATCTGAACCCCCTTTCGAGCAAGGGATTCTTTCCGCAAACATTTTTGGAGCTCCCAAAGGGTTCGATCCTCCTCCGAATTCTCCAAATTCTCATAGTCACTCATTGAGTGGTCCGAGAACCCTGAGGAAACTTGGTTGGCTTTGAAAGCCTCCTAAACCCTATTTACTAATAACTGGTGCCCCTTACTAGAATTCTCCGCCCTCAGATCTGCCGAAGACATTAAGAGTAGTGGGGAGGATGAATCGGCTCTAGGTAAGGATAAAGCCCGGACTCCTCCTTTCTTCTTCTGAATCCCTAGAGAGGAGCATCCAATCTCCAGTGGTTTATGTTTAGGAAGACCTCTTGCTGACCCCATCAAAACTTGTTTGTCTTTTGATCCTTTTTCATCACCAGCCATCAAGACATTGCTCATATGGTTTACAAGAAAGGAGTGAGGGTTGGAAGGATTTGGGTCCCAGATTTTATCTTCCTGATTGGTTGTATTGGGGTTGGGCTCGAGCATAACACTATTATCTAGTGAGGTAATAAACTTTGGTGGGACATTATGCTCAGCCGGACCCAATTCCAACAATTGAGATCCTTTTACTTGGTCTGTAATTATGATTCTTTCCTGCAGCTCAGGTACTTCGTGATGGGGATTCAGTTGGTCATATCGAGTGAGCGGTGCATCACCTTCCACGTAGCTATTGAGTGGATATTGATTCTCCATCCTATTGTCATGGTGCTGGTTGTAATTGCAGTTGTAACTGCCTCTTCCTTCTCTAGTGGCTTTACTCGCCACATGTCGGTCACCTTTACCTAGTGAGACCTGTAATTCCATGGTGGGACCAGTGGGTCGTGTCCCAAATTGGCATCCCTCCTGACTTCCTTTTCCCCTTGCATATCCCTCAAAGCCTCCTCGGGATTTAGTGCCTCGGCCTCCACGACCTAAGCCTCTGTTGGTAGCCCTAGGTCCCACGTGTCCCTCCCATATCTTATCTAGCTCTTGACCGTTCAAGTCGTGTTCCAGTGTCTTTGCAGGTGTCTCCTCTGACACGCTTTCGAGTACCTCGAAACTGGTGCCCTTCGTCTTCCTCCCGTTTTCCTCGTCGGAGCTCCGGCTATTGAAGTTTTGCATGCGGCCCCTGTCCCTTCGACGCCTGTCTGTTAACCATAATCCAAACAGACCTTCGTCCTCCTTCTGGTCATCCACTTGCATCTTGGAATTATTCTCATTGTTTTCTCCGGGGGACTCAGTATTCCGGCTGGAAGGTCCGGCGTCCACAGTCTCTACTCCTTTTCCTTTCGGATCAGTTCGTACTGACTGGGTTCCTGAGCTGTCCGTTCCGCCCCCGGCCTCCCCCTGAGAGCATTTGTCCTCAGAGTGTCCGGTGACTCCGCATTTAAAACATAATACAGGGAGACGTTCATACACCACTGCGACGAAGACTAATGCCAACGAGAAGGGCTTTTTGACCCAAACCCCTCGCCGGAGTGGTTTATCAAGCTCCATCTCCACGCATACCCTGGCATACTTTCCTCGTTGTGTAGCCGTAACTTCAACTTCATTTTGAGCTTCATATGTTTTATCATCTATCTTGACAACATTTTCGAAGAAACAAGCTACTGACTCCAGGGCGTCCGGCTTCCAGTACTCCGGCGGAAGGTGGTGGAGCTGAATCCATAGCACCGCAGTCGTAAGTTTTTCAAAAATTGGCTGAAAATGCTCTTTCCAGGGTATGAGATGCAAGACTAGTCCATTCACTGTCCAGGGCCCTTCGAGGAGGAGACGAGCCATCATCTCTTTCGATGAACACCGAATCATGAAGTATCCGTTTGGCATATCAGCAATGGTAAAATTTCCGAGGTTGTGCGAAAGTCTGACCAGGCTGTTTATGAGCACTTCAAGTGTCAGAGAGAAGAGTTTGGCGTACAGTACTGTCTTCATGCTTGCTTGGGCTCTTTCCACTACTTCTTCATCAAGGGTGATTGTGTCCTTGACTGAGGCCATTAGTCTTTGCAAGAGTGGTCCGGCGACAATGACAGTCTCCTCTGGTCTCAGTTGCTAAGGCCGGACTACATTCGCCCAAGTCGGCGGTCGGCCATGCAAAGAATTGCATCAATTTGAGTTTGCAAGCGAAAAAAGTGGACTTCGATATCAAACAAATGTAGATTGTATGCTTTCAAATCCCTAACTGTTGATAAATCTTCGGATGATTACTTTGCAAAATTAAGCAATTGTAATTCTTAGTACTTGATGTTCATATAAACAATTGATATGCTGACAAGCAATAGGTTAATTGACATATCATGCTGGTTTTTTTTATATTCGACTTAAATGTACTTAGTTCGAATAATAAAAAAAAATTATAAATATTATCTTTTATAGGGTAGTAGTATACTAGTAAAAAACATTTTTAAATCAATATATCAATAATTATTCACTTCTACATAGCATTTAGATATTCCTTTTTGTTTTTTTTAATAATTTACAAAAAAAAGTTCATCCAAAGTAAACAAAGAACTTGATTTTCTTTTTCATTTTTTTGATTGAACATTTCTGCATTTATGCATAAATAAATAATGCCTAACTATGTAAGACTGTCAAAGAGTTAGCATTTATGCATAAATAAATAATGCCTAACTATGTAAGACTGTCAAATGATGCATAAATAAATAATGCCTAACATTTCTGCATTTCTGCATTTAAGGAGTTAGCTAATAAATAACCATCAAAGAGAATTTATTTTTAGACATCACTTGTCCGAAAGTGGCGATTCGAGAAAGTGGACTGGAAATGTCAGTTCCTCGAAATGATCTTAAAATTATATCCATGGTGTTTTTTTGAGTATAAGTGGTGACTGTTAAAAATATTCATTTTTTCACTTCATACGTTCTTTTTAGTGGAAGTAGTGAAAGTATAGTTGAAATGAGATTAAAGTGGGTTAGGACTGAAGTGAGCTCACTTTGGTTCAAAATTGACTGAAATGGGTTTAATTAATTTTTAACATAAGTCCCACTTCAACGGAAATAGTCGAAGTGGGACTTCCGTCTAAAAGAACGCCTGACGGAAGTGGGTCACTTCCCCACTTCGCCACTCACCCTTAAAAAAACCCTTTAAGAGAAAAAATTAATAACAAATAAATAAATAAGAAATAAATAACATACATAACTATAGAGGGGAAAAATTACTTACACCATAAATGTAATTTAGCAATTAAATAACAAACATGGAGAAAATTAATTGAAAGTATTCTAAATCATAATTAACAATTTAAAAATGTAGAAGGAGATGATTATATATAATAAGACAAATAAATATGAGAGTTAAAAATCCATTGGTAAAAAAAAAAAACCTAAAGCTCAGGATCCTAACACCCAAAAACCAAAGTGGTAACCCCACCTGCGTAGAGAAGTGACTGGAATCACACTTCCAAACAACTAAAATGTGGAACTCACACTTCAGATTGTTCACTTCCACTAACCAAACATCTAAAATGGGTAGAAATAGGCAATTTCTGTCTAATCAAACATAAAAACCTGCGAGTTCCATATAGAACCTACGGTTCCATCACTTTTCGTAGACCACCGGAAACCAAACACACCACACGCACGCATCAAGTTTTCAACCAGATGACTCAATTAGCAGCAAGAAAAACAAAGGTTTCAATTCCTTTCAATAACTTCCATACTCCCAAAATTTCACTTTTAAGTACACCTCTAATCTGCATGTAAGAAAGAAATCAATCACTCTAGGGTTTGGTAAATCTTGTTCGGTGCTTTCAGGGTTGGTTTGAAATAGCTTAGATAGCAAACACGATCACCAACAAACTTTGCATTTATTACTGTAAGAATGTGCCTAATGGAAACTTTTACATGGAAAAAGAATAGAAGAAATAATAATGACAATAATATGCGGAATTTATGTGATTATAATGAAGTGCTGTATTATATGCTACACGGAGGATCTTTCAGCATCCTGCAGCTTTCAAGAATTTATCATATGGGCTTGAAGGCGGAAGCCTGAAAGACTGCTCGGATTCACAAAACTGTGAATCTGAGCTTTGTGCACTCTCCTCGGTCAATGTTGATCTTAGATCTACCTTGGGGTGGTATTGCACCATCTGCTTAAAGGCAGTCACAGTTGATGAAACAACAAAACAGAAAGCATTTCTTAGAATACAGTTTAAATTAGTGCCAATTGGATGAAGTTCACAATGTGATAGGTTCTAAGCATCAGAACTTACCTCTTGAGTAACCACTGCCTCACTGTTATTGCCCGGGGGCAACCTCAGTGGTGATCCATCTTGCTGTTGTTGCTTGAAGCTCAGAAGAACCGACATTTTCTGCTGCTTTCCCATCACAAGTGCCTCACATTGGTTTTTCATTTGGTCATAAGGTACAGCGATGGTCGATACCGGTAAATTAGCAACTTCTCGTGCAGTCTCAAGAACCTGAGGGGAGCAAACTACTGTTGTTAAGAGTTCAGGGAACACCCAAGATCTATCAAAATACCCAGTTTGGAAAATATGATGGAAGGTACGATCTAATTATAAGTTCACTGGCACTTTTCATATCATGACATTGTTGAAACAACCTTCAAGTTCATTCAAATTAAAAATGAAAGTAAGTAGGGAATAATCAGAGCACAAGATTCCACGTTATATTCGATCTTGTGCAGGTTACATCAACCCCAGGGAACTATGCTCCCAAAAGTAGTTGACGGGACTTCTTACAACATATTCATTTACCACCAAATGCCCACAACTTGACCAACAGAATCTTCCTGTTATTTACTGCTCTAGAGCTATCTAAACTTCACAGCCATTTCAGTTTTCAAAGATCACTTACTTTATACTAATGTTTATCATCCTGAACTTCGGCACATTCGCATTTCTTACCATGATTATGAACATTATCAAGTTTAGCTAAATTATCAACAAATACCAAATTGTGACAACATCTCTCTAGGGATAATGTGGAAGGAATTAGAGGGTGAAGAATTCCTAAGGTTGGTTCCTAATTTGTGCCTAAAACTTGGAAGTCATCCGCATGCAAATCATAAATAACAATATTTGATATGGCATCTCAGCATTAAATAAATCTAGCAACTGGAAACAACTTATTAGATTAAAAAGTTTATCTGAACACACCAATAGCACATGAGAGTAATTGTCCATACCGATTCCATCAATTGATTAACATTTAAAACATCAAATCCATTAACAGATTCTGACAGTTTGCGATCTGACTGACTTCCACAAGCTTCAGGAAATAGATCGTCATCTTCTGTGAAAGTAATACCCATCGCCTGTAATAAGAAAACATTAAGAGACTAACGCATGCAGTAAGAATACAATAAACTAAAAGTTAATGCAATATAGGTTATGATGAAGAAAGAACCTCATCAAAAAGTTGAGTTTCCTTCTGCACAAGTGGTGAACTAGAATGTGGTGTTTCCATGAACAAAGGAGCTCCTAATAGAAAGTCATCATCAGGTGAAAATCCCTGCAAAAGCTGCTCCTTTATGCTCATTAGTTCTTCCTGTAATACAAAATTTAGTTAGTGGTAAGTATCACAAAGTAATATCCCATTAGATTTGAGATAGACTGATTCCTAATATAAAGCAATGTTACCGCTGGTAATTCTTCAAACTTCCCCATTAAGTGTGGTATAATAACTTGCTTTAGTTTCCCATCATCAATTTTGATTGTCTCAAGGAATTTCAATGCATCATCATCATCTTCCTTGCACCCATAAGTGGCTTTTTTTTCCGACGGTGCCACATAAATGGCCGGCAGCCTACCATCTTCGACCAACCGAAGATGAGGATCAACCTGTAATATGAATTTCATTAACAAATACAGATAATAGAACTAGTTTTTGAACAAATCATGAATGCAAGAAGAAAAAAAAACACATAAGAATATTAATTTGACAATGTAGTTATTCAAGTATATGATTACATGAATACTTTCAATTATCAGAAAAAGCTAGCAGTGTACCATGTTATCTATGATCATAGCTTTCAGGGAAGAAATTAATTCTGGAAGATCTGCAGCCTTTGCTGAAGATATTAGCATGGAGGAGGCCATGGTAAAAAGTGATCTTCTCTGAGATGGCTGCAAACAATCTTCATTAAAATGCCAAGTCAGAAGAATAAAATGATGAAGGAAAGCTGGTGACTTGAGCCCTCACAATGTAAAAGCTTCTATTGGACTCACACAGATCATAGTCAGACTTGAAGTGAAAATCTTCACAGGATAGATAACAAGCAGTTGAACATTATGACTGCGCTATATACTCATTATATAATAACAATGAAATAAATCACATTAACTTTGTAGAATATTTCTAACCTAAGGAATATTAGAATTATTAAATTTAGATTGAATATATAAGAATGGGTCTCTCATCCTATCAACTTGCAACTAGCCAGGAGAATAGTGGAAAAATACTTAAGAAAAGTAAAACTGCTTATTATAACTTCCTCAACTAAGAGATCATTAAGCATCAGATTTTTATTTAATGAAAGGAAAAGATAAGGGGCGTTTGGTTTGTTTTCCATTTTCCGTTTTCTGAAAAGGTGGAAAATGCAGAAAATGGAAAACGTGGAAAATGGAAAACACAGAAACTGGAAAATGGAAAAGTTGTTTGGTTGGAAACTGTTTTCAGAAACAGAAAATAGAAAAGCTGTTTGGTTTAATAGAAAACTGTGTAGTATGTTTTCCGATGATTTTATCAAATATGTATAAACAGTTTTTTTTAACTATTGTAAATAATAAATGTAAAATAGAACTATAAACCAACATAATAATTGTAATAACAAAAATTCAAAATATAAAAAATAACAAATGACAAATATGATATTTTTATAAAGTTCAAAATATAAAATAATGACAAACATGATAGTTTTATAAAGTTCAAAATATAAAAATAACAAAGATAATATTTTTATATATTTTATATATAATAAATAAAGTAAAAGAAAATATATTTTAAAAAATAAAAAAAATGACAAACATGATCTTTTTATAAAGTTTAAAATATAAAAATAACAAACATGATATTTTTATATATTTATATAATAACAAAAGTTCAAAATATATTTTAAAAAATAAAAAAATGCAAACATGATATTTTTTATAAAGTTCAAAATATAAAAAAAAAATAACAAACTTGATGTTTATATATTTTTACAATAACAAAAATTAAAGAAAATATATTTTAAAAAATAAAAAAATGATAAACATGATATTTTATATATTTTTATAATTAATTTTGGAGTTTGGTTTATTTACAACAATGCCACCGCCTTTTCCAATCGTTTTCCAAACCTAGAAAACGACTTTTTTCGTTTTCCAGTTTTCCATTTTCCAGCCGTTTTCCTTTTCCGCCTTTTCCAGAAAACGTTGCAACCAAACGTGTTTTCGCGTTTTCCGCGTTTTCGTGGAAAATGGAAAACGCAGAAAACGGCGAAAACGTGGAAAACGCCCCAACCAAACGCTCCCTAAGCTTCTCAGACATTAAATAATTTAAAAGTAATTTCCCTTCCATGAATGTGTTATACTGCTCGAGGGCTGAATAGCTACAGAGGCAAACATTCAAACAAATAAAATATGAAACCTTCAGTTGCACCATATAGATTTACCATCCCTAGATGTGAATTTTTAAACCTCCAGATCCTCCAAAATAATAATTGTTCTTGATCTCAGTCTTTAACTTTATTGTCAATATGCACATCCCACGTTCACCCTCTCAGATCAAACTACAGCTTTAATATCCTCTTATTAAAATTAAAGGTTGAGTAATCTAAGAACTAAGAATGTAGTAATGTAGAAATGAACACAAAGTTGAAAGCAAAAAATTACTACCAATGCTGGAAATGGCTTACTCTATATCAGAAAAGACTTACTTCCAGGATTACGAGAGATGCTCCACAGAGAAATTGCCAGCTGAAAACATCGAACTAGAGCCACATGACTTGATGTCTGGCCAAAGCACAAATATTGGTCAAGAAAATACCCAAAAAACATGGGCTTACTGGTTCTAATTATGCTTACTTACAAAAACTACAACAACTAAGCCTTAATCCCATACTAGATGGAGTCGGCTAATTATGCTTACTTAAAAAATGCAATTCTTCCTAAAATTAGAGGAAGAATTAATTAAGATATACTTAGCAGGTTCTTCATAAAAACATCATATACTGAGATACTGAGAATTCAACAAAATGTAATCGGTTTTCACGTGACGACATCATAATTTGAAATCTTCAGCCAACAGTTTGAGAAAACAGGTTATTTATCAGGGTAGACAATAATACTTAAGAAATAAGGGATAGAAACACTATAGTGTGTAGTAGTACAAGTAGTAGTAGTAGAAGATTCGGACAAAATCACAATCTAAACTGAGCATCTTGAATCTATGGTCACAGAAAAAAGCAGCCAACCTTCTTCATATGACAGAATAATTGCCAAATAACAGTGCACAGAAAAATAAGCTTGTTGCTCCTAAAACATAACAAAAAGTTTGAATAAAATATAGATGCAACATACAGCTTAAACTGTACAAACTGCTCAAGTTTGAGTTGGGATAAGGAAATATAGTTGTAACCTCTTTATGCATAAAGATGTACCAGAATAAATAAAACAGAGACAAGTTGTATACCGGGAACTTACTTTGGATCGAGAAAACAATAAAGTAAGGTTGTAACTGTGTGCCATTGCCTCATAATTAGCAGGAATATTCTCTTGTGATGTAGCCTGAGTCCAGATGGATGAAAGAAGAAGACCAACTTGGTGACTACTCAATCTCAGAGATATCTGTTTCTGCATGACAGTTTGATTAAGAAAAATCAGTTGAATAAAAGCAACATTGAATTACATGCTTACTGATTAGAAAAAAAAATAGCCGTATGCATGTTTCAGTTCAGCAGAACATACTTCTTTCCCGGATTCCGCATCAACTGTTCCTTCGGAAACAGTCCACAGAGGAAAGAGATTGATGCTATGAGACTTGATGCCTGGGGGATAAACTTTCAGCATCTTTACATCTTCATTTACATTATGGTATCCATTATCTTGTGTTCCTTCTGAAGCAGACCCTGGTTTCTCATTCTTTTCCACCGGGTCATAAATCTTAGGTGAAGTTTCAGTAATTGGAAGTGACCAAGGACAAGTAGCTAACGGCACAAGAACAGCAGAAAAAACACGATGGGAGCCAACTCTTGTCATGTGATCTGGGTGGGTCATTGCCAAAAGCAGCTGGTGGAATAAAGCTTCAGGGAAAGCCTGAAATATAACATAAAATTAAGACACCATCTTTGAAATTTGATGAAACTCTTCATGAAATAGTTGAATGTTTTTGGGGAAAAAAATAAACTTACCTTTTTGTGATATGATAAGTTGGGGATAGAAGCAGCTATTCGTGCCATGTGATAAACAGAAGAAATTGTTGCCCGAGCTATAATTGCTGATGTTGGGATATTCTCCAGCACTACAGCCATCATATCAAGTATAGGCCCAACATCACCAACCTGCTGATCCAAAATGTTAGCCATGCTATTTTCATGGAAAAATGGATTGAAAAAGAGCCTAAAAGATTTAGATATAATTCCCAGCAGAAGTTGGAAAATACATTATGCCAGTCTCTTTTCTAAGTTCTTGTCTTATCACTGGAAGATATAACACTAAAGGTAGAAACTAGTGAATTATCAGTAAAACCATGATAACCAAATGACTCAGGAACTCGTAGAGCAGACTTAAAATTACCAAATATATGTGAAAAAGAATAAGAAGTTTAGAAACCTTGTTTGTTAATTCTCTGAGGCAATTCTCTATTGCATAATGAAAAAGAGAATTCCATTTAATGATTTCATCCTCCAGGTTTGGTGCTTCAATTGAGACTTGCATGCATTTCCGCAAGTGTCTCAATAATTCATTTATTGCAGTAATTAAAGCTACTGAGGCTTCTGATTTTGACTGCCGTGCAAGATATGTTGTAACATTAACGATGTTGATCCGCTTACTGGGCTGCTTAGCAACATTCTTGTGATCCAAATGCTTGACGATAATGGATAATAACAAGTGGCTATTTTCTCCTGAAGTTTGAGGAAAAAAAGAAACAGAAATAAAAATAAAAACACATGATATCAAGTCGTTTCTCTAGTGCACAAATAAAATAATAAAACAATGAACAAAAACCCTCCTTAACCTGGCTTCTCCATTAAGATCTGCATTTCAGATAATATTGCTGATGCAATCCCACTATCAGGATCCCAGTGGCTCCCAGTGTCAAACACACGGAATAAGGACTCCAATACACGCCTCACTGTAGTTGCTTCCTTGGCAAGTTTAGCCATATTGTGCACACAAATCTTTGACCAGTATGCAGGGCTTTTGGAAGTATCACTGCTGAGAGATATCAATTTAAATGTCAACATGAAGAAAAAAAAGAATGAAAGCTTAAGTTAAATATTGGGAATAAGGATGAGCTCTAACATTGTGGAATCCAGTGGAGTTTTGATAGCATCTGATAGGACAAACTCTTTTCTAACTTGTTGCACCCACTGACTTTGAGGCAGCTCATGCTTGCCTTTCTCTTGGTAAATTTCATGTAGCTCAAAATTATCCAAAGTCACTGAAACTATCTGTTTACGGTCCAAAAGTTATGTTGACAAAACACAGCAGTATCAGAAACCTAGGGTGAGTTGTAGCAAACCAAGCATCTAAATTGATGCAGTGAAAAAGTTGGTCCTTTCAGCTTATAAAGATAAATTGATCTACCAATTCAAATGCAGATATTCTGCAGAAACTACACTTGTAGGGAAAGAGAATATTCAAGACAAGAAGCTAAATTTGAATATGGACAAAAAATATTCTCAAGAACAGAAACCATTAGCAGCTGCTTAATTTGTGAACGAATTTATTAGACATTATTTACTTTAGGAATCTGCTGAAAATAGGTAGATCAGCTTCTGGTAATAAGTAAATTCAGATAAAGAGAACTTGATGTGTGGATAGCATGTGTCTGAAATATACAGAGAGGGGAAGTATCTCTTACATACTCATCAAAAACAAACACGGAAGGGGGATGACAGGAGTTTATGATAAATTTAATGTTTGACCTGATCATACTTTGAGAATGTCAAGTACAGTTTCAAATCTTCAAGTGACAGATTTGGATATACATACATTCATCCACCTTGAACACTTTAATTCCATATGAAATTTGTGAGCAGCTAATTTCTCAACCTATCCCGTTACTGATTTGCTCTCCCATCCTTTTCTATTATATAGACATACAACCAAGATAAGAAGTCAGTTGACTTTCATGTTCTAACCAATTGGCCTTCAAGCAGCAGACTTAAAAAACAAGGCTTTTGTCAAAACTTAAAATTAAAAAAAAAACAATCAACAGTGAAGGCTTGTTTCAATCAAGGATGCTAACAATGAAATAAAATATTTATGACAAATAAATCTTTGATTCATATAAACATGTCCATTGCTTGTCTTCAGAAATCCTGTGCATCTCATATATGTAGTTTCATTACCAACCAATTCACTATACTACATCTATAAGTGTAAAACTAGTTGATATGATCTGACCAATGTTCTTTAATTCCTATCATAAATTAGTTATAAAAAAATCTGAGATGAATATAACATATCCATTGCTTGTCCTTAGAAATCCTGTGCATCTCATATACGTATTTCCATTACCAACCAATTCACAACATCTGTAAGAGTAAAATTAATTGATATCATTTCACTGATGTTCTGCAAGATCTTTACAACAGAACCAATGGTTGGACTTGAATCCCTTCATATGGAATATTATCTTCTCAAAGTAACAATAAGTATTCAATTCAAACTTAGAGTCTTGATAATTCAATCAATTTAAAGTTACAATAGAGAGATCCTCAATTTAAGATAACTCAGCCACAGCACAGCAGATGGCTAAGATGAGAATAATCCTCACAGAAGTTTGGATGCCTAAAAGAATACATTTTCATTTATTTAAAAAGATTGCACTAATGAATGGTCCAAAAGAAAACATCTGATCTCTCACCATGATGCTATTTAATAACTTTCATCCCTTATCCGTTCATCTAAATGTAAAAAAAATCATTGGGTATTTTATCAGCTTATTATTACTAAGTTACACATAATATGATAAAATTCTGTGAAGTGAAATAGAAGGAATAACCTATTTAAGGATTTTTTAGGAAGTATAACCAAAACCAACAATCCATGTACCGGGCAATTGGAGGTAGTGTTAAGCATCCTACTTTGCCCATGCCAATCCTAACATGCTATCTAGCTTATACAAAAGAAATTTTAAAATTTGTGCTCAACGTTATCTTCTTACACCAACACAAACAAGAGTCATCTCCTCCTTGGAGCTAACTCTAGACATAGTTGCACTCCTATCATGTAGCATATCAAGTCTATATACAATAATATTTTCAAACAAGCTTCTTGTCTCATCAACACAACAAGAGATGTTCCTCTCATTGTAACCAACTCGAGACATTGTTGCACATGCCTATACCATCTTAATCAATTCTTTACAACTTTGCTCTTAACTTGCATGATGATACATCCCTGTGTTCATTTGTAAACTAAGAATGTGTTTGGATGTTTGCATTTGGTCATCCCTTGCTATGTAGGGATAGGGGAATATGTGTGTGTGTTTGACTTAAGTGATATGGGGATGTGGATTTATAGTTTTCGTATTTGATTTGATTGATAGAGAGGGATAAGAAACAAACGCCGAACCTTCAAAAAGGATGGGTTGGGATAACAGCTGGAGATAAGGCTTATTCATCATTTTGGTGGAATGAGATCCATCCCTGTTATAAGAATAAGATTAATCCCATCACTAGGGATACCAGATCCCTATCCACTTACATCTCCTCACATCCTTCTATCCAAACACACTTTAATTCTTCCCAATTTTCCCAAGGATAGATTATAATACACTCCTATTTGTTTACTTGTCAACTATTCTTCCTAATTTTCCCAAACATTAGACCATAATAGCTATTACACTTAGGAGCTTCTTTCATCAATGTTTACTATTCAAATCTATAGAACATCACAAGCCAAAAATCATCCAGGAACATTTCTTTTAAAGATTTAAAAAGCTTTTGTCAATTACATGAGACCCCAAAAGCATCTCTATTTAAATATTGCACAACAGAGATATTATGGGACTTTATGGATAAGGAGTTGTTTGCATTAGAGATTACTCATTCCAATTGGTATTGTGAACTTCATATTTTTTTGGACAGAAGTAAGAGGAAGTTCGTGAACTTCCTCTTTGGACCTCGTATCAAGGCCTTTATAAATATTCCTAATATCTTTTCTATTTTCAAGGTCACTGAGATTTATTGAAGTTGCATATAACAATTGCTTCAACTTAAACAACTGAAAATCAAAATGATCATTTTTCAAAGGCAAAATAACAAAACCTAAGGTGAGGGAGAAACATAAAAATAAAAAATAAAAAGAAAGAAAAGAATCGGGTTCACATGCAGTTATATGAGACTGCCTCTCATCAGTTTGAGAAGTGTAAACTACGAAACTTAAGAACTTACATCATCAAAGTCCATTGATATATGTGAGTAATCACCCATGAATTGCACCTGTAAAAAAAGTACATGAAACTATACTAAATGTACGAATAATGAGAAGTGTGACATTAACAGGACTAATAGAAAAAAACATATAATATATTGTCTGTTCAACAAAATAATAAACAACAAATGAAAGTTTATCACCTAATTTCCAAAATTTAGCATGTGCATCTTTACTAATTTGCATCAGCCTGGAAACAATGCTTAACTTATATGAAATAATGCATCTATCGATTCATTTAATAATCTAGTTTCTTTTATGCCTAATAATTAGATGACTATTACCTAGGTCACATGATGTATATGATGTACCTATTGTTAAAGAAATTAAGACATATGGACTGCAACTTACTTTGCTGTAGGTCAAGTGCAATAAATATCAGATTCCATAGCCTTCTCACCCAGGTATTATTCTAACAGAAACTTAACATACAGTTCTCAGGTTTAATTTAATAGGAATAAGACTAAGTATATTGTGAAAGACAGAGAACCTGATGTGACCTTATATCACAAGGCCATAGGATGCCAATGAATCAAAACAACAACAACAACTAAGCCTTAATCCCATACTGGATGGGGTCGGCTATATGGATTCTCTGTCTCCATGTTGCTTTCCAAAAAAATAAATAGATAAATAATAATAATAAATGAAGAAATACATTAAAAAAATAAAAAATAAAACATAAATAATAAATAAATAATAAATAAATAATTCCCTGAGGGCTTAGCATGTTAAAGCCGAAAAGTATCCCCCAAACAAAGCTAATGAAATAAAAAAGATTTTTAACCGACTTATCCATAATCCCGTACTAGATGGGGTTGGCTATATGGATTCTTTGTCTCCATGTCGCTCTGTTAAAAGCAAGATCAAGCTCAATATCTAATATACGTAGGTCCTTAGACACTTCCTCTCTTCACGTAATCTTAGGCTTACCTCTGCCCCTCTTCTTACCATCTATAACTAAACTATTACATTTTCGAACTGGTGCATCTGGGGGTCTCCGGCGTACGTGTCCAAACCATCTTAAACGCCCTTCTCTTATTTTATCTTCAATTGGTACAACATGCACTTTTTGTCGAATGTGTTCATTTCTAATCTTATCTAATCTTGTATGACCACTCATCCACCTTAACATCCTCATTTCTGCCATATTGTTGAACTTTAGTTGCCCAACACTCGCTCCCGTATAACATGGCTAGTCCAACTGCCGTCCTATAGAATTTTCCCTCTACTTTGTTATGTATCTTCTTATCACATAACACATCTGTGCACTTCTCCATTTCAACCATCCAGCTTTGATTCTTTGAATTACATCATCATCTATCATCCCATCATCCTGAAAAATGGAACCTAAATATTTAAAATGGTTAACCTTAGGCACTACCACCCCACCTAGTTTCACTTCCCCTTCATCTCTCCTATTTAGACTAAAATTACAATGTATATATTCTGTCTTACTTCTACTTAGCCTAAAGCCTCTACTTTCTAAAGTATTTCTCTATAGTTCTAACTTTTGATTTACTCCATCTTTAGTTTCATCCACAAGGACAATATCATCTGCGAACAACATACACCATAGGATATCATCTTGGATATAACTAGTTAACTCATCCCTCACTAGAATAAACAAGTATGGACTAAAGGCCGATCCTTGATGTAAACCCACTATTATAAAGAACTCCTCCGTATCGCCTCCCACTGTTCTCACACTTGTAACCGCTTCTTCATACATATCCTTAATAATATTTATATATTTTACATAAATGCATTTCTTCTCCAATATCGACTACAGGACTTGTTTCAATACCCTATCATATGCTTTCTTTAAGTCAATGAAAACCATATAGAGATCCTTCTTCTTTTCTTTGTAGATCTCCATCAAGTTCCTTAACAGGAAAATGGCTTCTATTGTGGATCTACCTGGCATAAAGCCAAATTGGTTCTCTGATACCTTTGTGATATCCCTGAGTCAATGCTCTATTACTCTTTCTGATAGTTTCATCGTATGACTCATTAACTTAATACCACGGTAGTTGATGAAATTTTGAATATCTCCCTTATTCTTATAAATAGGAGCCAAAGTGCTCTTTCTCTAATCGTATGGCATTTTTCCCCTTTCTAAGATAGAGTTGAAGGGTTTAGTTAACCACTCTACCCCCACCTCTCCAAGGCACTTCCAAGCTTCAATTGGGATACCATCCGGGCCACAAGCTTTTCCAATCTTCATTTTCTTCAGTGCCTCCTTGACTTCACTAGGTATGATTCTACGTGTGTAGCTAAAGTTCCTTTCTATCCCTGATGCATAAAAATCTGTAAAGTTATCCTCAGGACTTGTATTAAACAAGTGATCAAAGTAGCCTCTCCATCTTTCTTTGATTTCTTTATCTCCTGTCAATACATGTTGAGACTCATCCTTAATGCACTTGATTTGGTTCAAGTCTTTCCTTTTTTTTATCTCTAAGCCGTGCTATCTTGTATATTTCTTTTTCCCCTTCTTGTGTCCCTAACTTTTGGTACAAATCGGCTAGAGATTTACCTCAGGCCTCGCTAACTATTTTCTTGGCCTCTTTTTTTTGCCTTCTTATACTTTTCAAAGGCTTCCCCATCCTCAGCTGTGGGTAATTTCTTATATCAATATCTTTTCTCTTTAATAGCCTTTTGAACCTCTTCATTCCACTACCATGATTCATGTGGTCGAGGTCCTAGTCCCTTAGAGACCCCTAGGAGTTCACACCCTATCTTCTCAATACTATTCGCTATCTCCTTCCATAAAATGTTTGTATCAGCTTTCATGTTTATGCCTCCCTCTTCCCATATTTTATTCTTAAATGCTAATTGGTTGCTATGGAGCACCGATATGGACACGGGACACCGACACAACACGACACGGACACGCCGACACGGCATTTTAAAAAAAAGTAGGACACGGACATGTTGGGACACGTTGAATTTAAATACATATAAAAATATTTATATTATATATATTCTGGAAAGTAACATATGGTCCCTATATTACTTTTGAAATCCCTATATAGTCCCCCCAGGTGTCGGTATCTGTTTACGACAATGATCTATCCGCTTACTATTCGCCCTAAGTGTTTAAAATCGGAAGAATGTAAAGTACCAAGGACTATACGATAATTTTCCCTTATATATAATACAGTTTGTACACAAAAAAATGAACCACTGCTAACTTCAAAAGAACCCTAAACCATTGTTACTAGTACTCATGGACCAGATTGATGCTAGGTTTACGAGCAGATGTGTCGACGGCAATTAAAAAAAAGGAGGATACGTTTTTTACCGTATCAGACACGTATCCACAAGTGTCCGGCGCGTGTCGGTGTTGGATACGTGTCCGATACGGATATGTGAGCTGATTCAAGGTGTCGGTGCTTCCTAGATTGGTTGGTTCCTTTTAAAACCCACCATCTCATCCTACTTTGATTAACCCTATTTTCTGTTTTCACTATACCCTTTTTCTTTATATCCAACACCACCAACCTATGTTGGGTGGTTAATGCTTCTTCATATATAACCTTACAATCCTTACAAATAGATTTATCCCTTCTTCTTGTAACAAGAAAATCAATTTGGCTACGATTACCTCCATTCTTAAAGGTAATCAAGTGTGATTCCCTCGTTCCTGTCGTCATATCCATAACCTCCATCCACTCGCTCGTAGCCATCACTAAGTCTGCCTACATGCCTATTAAGATCTTCCTCAATAAAAAAACTCTTGCTCACTTGGAATCCCTAGAACTACCACATCCAAATCTTCCTAGAATTTGACCTAATTTTCTTCTCTTAAGCCTACTTAAAGGGCATACACACTTATTATATTGATTGTTTTTTTTCTCAACACTAGCTTCAAATGTATAATCATATCTCCTACTCTTTCCACTTCAACCACTTTGTCCTTCATTTTGGTTCCATAATAATACCCACATCATTTCTATGTTTATCACCTCCACAGTACCACAACTTATAACATGTGTTCCCAATCTCTCTAGCTTTGTTTCCTATCCATCTAGTCTCTAGCAAACATATTAGATCTATCCTCCTACTTTTTAGAGTATCTACTAACTCTATAGATTTTCCTGTCAAAAATCCTATATTCCAACTACCAATCATAATCCTACTCTCGTGGACTAACTTCTTTACTCGCACCCGTCGATTAAGATGCGAGAACCCTTGCTTATTTATCACCACATCCAGGCGTCAATGTGGCGGGACTAACTTCTTTACCCACACCCGTTCATGATGTGGGAACCCTTGCCTATACTCCATCACACCCGGGCGGCGATGTGATGAAACCCCTTGCTCATTTAATACAACATCCGAGTGCCGATGTAATGCATGCCTAGGTGGGCACGTCCCAACGTTATATTTGTGCAGGGAATTAATATTAGGTGTTTGACAAAGTTTTATGCTGGCTGTCAACCTACCGCAACCCTCCTCCTTTATCCGGGCTTGGGACCGGCTATGCTCACATACACTCAATGAATCAAAACAACCATAAAATTATGATGCAGATATTATAAACAAATAATTACTTAGTAACATACAAATAAATTAATAAATACCATTGCCGCAAGAGCTTGCAACCCGGCCGAACGTAGACGAAGTCCCCTGTCGTCTTCTCCTACTTCCCGACCAAGTTGGCAAAGTTTTGGAATGAGGCCTTCAAGATTAAACATATATGTGCTATCAACCTATTATGAGACATGCTGTTTAAAAGTTAGCAGATGATGGATAACTCTTACATATATTTATGCATTAAATCATTTACACTCATGGTGTTTTCAAAATTTTGCGAGTAATTCACACTGATAAACAGAGTGGTAAAGAAATACCTGGCTGTTGAGAAAGTCCACAAGTGTATGGCAACCAAGAATGCGCATCTCATCATGTCGTGTTTGATCAAGGAGGGTGCGTATGATGCACAATAGACTAGTTGCGAAAAATGGCCTGAGTGCACTCAGATAAACAGAAAAATTAGGCAACAACATTATAGAAAAGAAGAAAAGATAGGGAAGGAGTAAACGATATGATGATGAATTATGAGCTATGTTATATCAAGCATGTATTGTATTATCAATAAGAATTTTTTTTCAAGGTTTCCTTTGTATTCTCAACATGTTTATTTCAATTAGTAAATTCCCATTCATTGTATTACAACAGATAGAGATTCTCAGAACATTTTGTCGGTTCAAATCTTGAAATGCAACGGGCAGCAAAAGTGCAGCCCTTTTTCCTAGCTTAACTAATTCCTTTGCTCCAGTGTTTTTCTACTTGGTGAAAGTACCATTTGATATTTCTTAATTATGAATATTTTCATAACTGTCCCCTAAACTATTCACTGATAGAAAAAGGCTTCAAGGCAGGTGAAATAAATGTGAACAACCAATAAGCTTTCTATAATGCAAAAATAATTCAAAACAAGGTACAACTACTTAGGGAGTTGACTTTTCAACAACACTTGAAACCATTTGGTAAACTAACCGAAGGTAAAATCAGCTACTCTTCAACTGAAATCCTATATATATTTATCATATGAAAAAACATGGCCCATTTTTCAAACTAGTCCACAATACGCCATTCTCTATATCCAAGAGATACTTGGTTTCTTGTCTCACAACAGGTGTAGATGCAACAACACGTAGTTTGAATTTCCAAATAAATGAATCACCAAAATTGTTTATTGAGAGATGTCTTCACCTATCAAAAAAATAGATTTTAAATATGTAGGTAGAAGACCAAAACCTAAATTTTTCCAAATTATACTATAAAGCAATTCACTTTATGAATGGCTCATTCTACTGCTTTAAAGAGTGTGATAAGACTAAGGAAAAACAACCTCCTACTACTTTGCACCTTCAGTTTTTGGTCATAAAATTTAGGTATCTTCAATGTTCAAAGCCACCATTCAAGTCTATTTTTCTACTCATGTCCCTCATGTTTATAACGTACATTCATTATTTTCTGAAATGATATGAAATGAACTTACTTCTTGCTAACTCTGTTCTTGATAGATCTTCAAACAAGTACTATGCGAGTGGAAAAAAGTACAAAGGTTTAACATGTCTCAGTTATATAGCTAAATTTGGGGTAATCTTAAAGTGACTTTGATGAAACCAACAGGAATCAATTTTAAAACTTTTCAAATTAATTACATTTTTCCTTTTAACCACCCTTCTCTTCATGCCTTATATAATATTATCAACTTCCCTAACCAATGTGGCTATCATCACTTGCTTTAAAGACAAACAACTATGATAAAACTAAGAAAAAACATTGTCTTCCCACTTGTCATTGTAACTTCATTTTTTTTTCCCTCATAAAATCTAGTTATCTTCAAATTTCACAATTCAACCTATTGATCTTGTTATCTGTTTAACTTATACTCAACCTTCGATTTTTCTGAAAATATATGAAAATGAATCATAACCTATGTCACCATGCCTCATATACAACAATTTGAATTAAAGCATGAAATTGAAAAGAGAGAGAACATTAAGATCTAGATCTGTCATGATTATCTCAGATATAGGTTTGGATCCAAATATATTTTATGAAAACAACCTTGTGCTGGTCATGAGTATTCTTGGAAAATTGCTGACAATAATGTGTGTGCAAACACAAGTTTGCGAATGTGATAATGGACTCGAGTGGAAAAAAGGATGTAAATAGAAGTGTGTGTAATGATGGACTCAAGTAGGACTATACCATACAAAGGATGTAAGTAGAATCTGGCCAGCTGAAAAAAATCAACCTTTAGCAAAAGCTAACCTAGAAGAAAACATGCATTAAACTTACATCTGCTCCTTACATGAAGCTAAAAGTTTCCTATAGATGCATGGCACCACTTTTGCCAGACAAAAGTGTTCATTCCGCAATTCTTTGAAACACCTTTGCTCTAAATACTGCGTGATCTGCAAATTACACTTACAGGTAGTTAAAATTATTTGGCATGTAATAAATAGTATGAGAAAATCCAAGAAAGTTTCCAGTAGTGTAATGCTTCGGTATGAACTTAGTCACAAGAAATGATAAGTAGGACATAAACATATGAGAACAAAGAAGTTTGGATGAGGACATCAAAAGGGCAGGTTTTTCTTGCTGTTTTTCTTCTGTTGAGGAGTTGCGTGATTTTCTCTTCAAAAAGTGAGGACAAATACATGTCATCCTATGAAAATTGATGTTCAAACATTGAAAATAGGCAAACATTTTCTAGGCACACTCTGCATAGAACTAATCTAATATGATATGAATTTTTTAGATGTTTTTTTGCCTTATTGATAATCCACTTTTTTAGATGCAGTACTTCAATTAATAAGAAGCAGAAAGCTATTTGATGCAGGACAAGGGAGACCAACACTATTATATGGCATTGTTTAGATTTAGAAGTAAGTTAATTCGTTTTTGAATTTTATTCTAGGTTGAGTTTATCAATAAGTTTAGGAATCTAGATACGGCTAGTCACATAACTACTATTTTATTTGTATTCAAACTCTATTTAGATAAGATCTCTAATCTCTATAAAAGGAGATGGATCTTTCCTAGATCATGCTAGTTAATGAATGAATTCAGTTTCCTTAGCTTTAAGCTATTATTGTGAGATGTGATTGCCTTCTTTTTAAAGTGTGATGCTTAGATCCTCTAGGTGTGATTGCCTACCTACGTGAAATTGCCTAGGTTATCTTGCATCACTACTGTTTCAGTCACTTGTTAAAGTATATCACCACCAAACATGGTTGACTGCTATTGTGGATTACTAGCTAGTGAGTTCGCAAAACAAATAATAGACTGAGAATGTATAACAAATCTCATAATTAGTAGCCCTATTTTGGCAATGCCTTTTGCAGGGGTACCGTAAGTATAAAATTATAGAAGAAGCTTCCTCCTGTAAGCAAAGCATCAAAAAGGGAAACAAACCTTGCCAAACTCAAGAACGTTCAAATGTTTTATGATAACTTAATAGATGAAGCAGATATAACACAAATAGTTCCTAAATGGAAATACTAGGTTTGATCATTGAGAAAATTAGGTCGAATATTAACAAGTTCAGAATCAATGTCACACAACATATATGTTGAAGATAGGAAGTACCTTTGGTATGCGCACTGGATTTTTTGAAGCATATTCACAGAGTTTCACAATCATCCTATCATTTGGATCACCGTCCTACACTTACAAAACAAGAAAGTAGTCATCAAGCAATACGTTAAACAAAAATGACTTGACAAAACTCCTAAGTCAACTAGGAGAAAAAATGAAATAAGTTGGAATTCAGATCATCAAAATGTCTGCATAGTTGAGCATACAATTAGATCAAAAAAATAAAAAATTATTTTTAACAAGGAAACTGGTTTCTGAATCTTGCAAGTGCCAAGTTTTCAACAACTAATATCCAAGGATTCAAATCCAGAAATTCTTATATACTCATATGCGGCGCACGCACACACACATACAGACATAACCTGGAAACATGTTCATATAGTTTGATAAAATAGAGTTTAAACAATAAAGAAAAAGCAGTGAATGAAAATGATGTCTTTACAGCTAGATTAAAGTATGATAAGACTTGCAAGCAAACAGAACATCAACTGAATAGAACGAGTAAACAAAAAGGAAAAGTTGAGGTGAAGTAGTGCATTTTGAAATTCATTTTGGTTTGATGAAATTATGAGGAAACACGTATAGAAGCTTCCTCGTATATATATATATATATATATATATATATATATATATATATATATATATATATATATATATATATATATATATATATATATATTACCTAACTCAAGGCCCAGGACTATGCTAATCAATGCCAGAAAATATAGTTCATTTTAGAAAACGATTTCAACATTTTCCTACTCATTTTTCAGACATTAAAAGCATGTGTAAAGCTAAACTCTCTTGTTTGTTATGCAACCTAAGAGACAATAATTGTGAAAACTAGGCTGGTGACTAAGAAAGCCAACTGACCCAACCTTTGGATATTTATCTGCATTGATGATTCACTAAATTTTTATTTTTTTATGCTTAATAATAACATTAACACAATTAGCATCCATGTAATTCAGCTATAAATCATCCTAAAATATGTTCCTTGAAAAAAAAATATAAAAATACTGATACATAAAATTAAAAGCTTATAAACTCACCTGAGATTTAGGGAATGCATCAGCAAGAAGCTTCTTGTAACGCTTAACGGGCTGTCGAGATCTTGCGCGTAGAGATGGGCAAAAGAAACACAAGCGGCCACAAACTGGCAACACACGCCTCGACATTACACCCATTTTTCAAATTTTTTTAAAAAAATTTTAAATCTTTGCTTCAATTTTTCTTCTTTCTTTCTAGCTTTTTTTCTTTTCCAAATAATTCACCCAAACCCCAGAACAAAATCAAACCGTATAATATATCAATTCATCTAACAAGCACATAACACAAGATTCCCAATTTCCCAAGAATTGGGCCCAAGTCGAAAACTCAAAATTCAAAAACAAATTCAACGCCAAAGACCCCGCAATACTGAACAAAAATTCTGAACAAACATCCAATCAAATCAAATCCCAGAAACCCAAGAAACAAAGAGCTGATTTCTTGGTTGAATCACGCCTTCGGGATCAGCCTGCAATTCAAGATCTCCACAATCTCAGACTAAGAGATCACAAGAAGAAAAAAAACGCAAAAAGCTGCGACTTTGACCAACGCATTGAATTGAAATGAAAAACAATATTTAAAATAAAAATCCCAATTCAAAGGAGAAAATAGGAACAAAAGAAGATCATAGGTACCTCCGTTGTTTGCCTCCAAGAGGGGGCAGAGGCTTGAGATCCCTCAACGTTCCTTTTCCAAACTCATTATTGCATATATCGGGATGGTTTGGTTGGTATGAAATAATAAAAAATAAAAAAAAAGAAAACAATAATAACCAGTAAATAGAAAATTACAATATCGTCAACTCAAACAGAAAAGTAAAAACTATACACAAGTTCAATATTTATCACTGGCACCGAAATTTACATATATAACCCTAAATAAAATAAAACTTCAGATATATATTTACATATGAAAATTTAGTTTTTTTTATTAGACGAAAATGCAAATTTACTTATTAATTTTTTGCATATGCATTGCAATCTCGTTAATAAAAAAAATGGAATTATATATTTTAATATTTGTCACTATGATAAATTAGTAATGCATATAGCCTGCCATTTTGTTTTTTAACAAATAATTATATTTGAGATTAATTTATTTTGAAGTATTTTATAATTAACTAATTTAACTTCGAGGGTTGTTGTAAACTAAGAGAGAGAGAACTTCATTGGCGTGTCAACTCATTAGTTAAATGGAGTAGATTTATGAGACAAATCACTCTCACTCTCACTCTCTCTCTCTCTCTCTCTCGTGGGCAACGACGATCTTCTTTGGTAGTTACGTGGATTTGTCTTTTGATTTCTGGTTTGTAGTAAGTTTGAAATTGTTTATTGGCCTTTCTTTCAAAATATTACATCATAACTACTTCGAGAAGGTAAAAAATAAAATATAAATTATCTAAATAGTCATCCAACTATTGAGGTACTCCTATTTAAGTCACCAAATTATAAAAAAATTTAATTGAGTACCCCAACTTTAAAATTACTTTCAATCAAATCACCCACAGTAACACTGTTAACGACAGGCTGACGTGACATGCCACGTGGCGCACAGTATGCCACGTCAGCCATGCCACGTGGCAAAATATAATTGTTTAACACATAATTAAAGTAATAATTATATTTGTTTAATTCATAATTAAATTAACAATTATATTTTGATTTTTTTATAATTAAACCCCCAATTTATGGAGAAATTGAAAAGCATACAGTCAAACATCCCTATGAGGAGGTTCGACGGTTTGATGTCGCGGTGGACGATCTTCCGGTGGTGGAGGTAGGTAAGGCCGGTGAGCACTTGCCGGGTGACATCAGCGAGGAAGGGTTCCGAGCTGATGCGCCGGTCGTCAAGGGAGCCGCCGTCCATGTACTCGAGGAGGACTTGGATCTCACCGGAGCGGTCTTCGAACCCGTGGCACCGGATGACGTTGGGGTTATCGGCGGTGCGGAGGTTGTCGATCTCGCGGCAGATTTGGTGGCTTCAAGGCATAGATCCTCCCGGTGGGCTTGTGGCGGACCATCCACATGGTGCCGCCGGAGCCTGAACCGACGCGCCGGAGTCGCTCGAGGTTGGCGAAGTTGAATGTTTGAGAAAGAGGCGCTCAGGGCGACAACGAGGTGGTGATGGAGGAAGGGGGCGGTAGGGGAAGGGGCACAATGAGGCTGTGATCTCGCTGAGGGAGCGAGAAGGTTAGGTCCGGCTTTCGCCGGGAGCGGGAGGGAGTGGTTACGTCGGGGCCAGTGCTAACGTTGCTCGGCGTCATCCTCTAGGATCAAAGGTTAGGGTTTTGGGTTTGTTAATTTATATTGTTTTGAGTGTAACGAGTTTAATTGTTAGTTTAATTTTTGGTTAAACAATTAATACATTGATTTGGGGTTGGAGAAGTTAAGGTTAGGGTTTGTTAATTTGTATTGTTTTGATTGTAATGAGTTTAATTATGTGTTAAACAAGTATATTTTGCCACATGGCATGGCTAACGTGGCATACTGTGTGCCACATGGCATGCCACGTCAGCCTGCCGTTAACGGTGTTACCGTGGGTGACTTGATTGAATGTAATTTTAAAATTGGGGTACCTAATTGAAATTTTTTATAATTGGGTGACTCAAATAGGAGTACCCCAATAGTTGGGTGACTATTTAGATAATTTACTTAAAAATAAAATTTGCAAAGTTTTCAAGAGGAGTATATATATATATATATATATATATATATAGGAAAAGGATTAAAGATGTTATGATTGAATGCAGGCATCAAAAAGCAGGGCTGCTTTTGTGGAATTAGGTTGGATTTAAGAGACAAAAAGTTAGAGGCAAAGCATGAGCATCATCTGGCAGGCAGGCCTTGTCTCGCCTAAGTTGGCAAAACTATTGTACATTAATCCTATCTATAAACTATGTTTAGAGAAGTGTTGCTTCATTTTATTTTTTGTTTTTTGTTTTTATTTTTTTATTTAGCGCATATTTTGGTGGAAATTATTTAGTCAATGGATTAGGAAGAAACAATAAAACGGATATTGGAGAAATATTGAAATTATTTCCAAAGTTAGAAAATTAAAAAAGAAAAACAAAACCATCTTTGGATTCGGGCATATTAAAGAAAGAAGCATAGTAGAATAAATGGCCATGAGGCCGCTGGCCAACTTCCATGTGCAACCAATAAATGCATTTATTAAATAAGAAATGATGAGTTATATTGTAATCAACAAGATATTAATGTCCCCGCAGTGCCCGCAAGATACCAGCAAGAGTATTAAATTATAGCACTGTATTTTCTCTATTACACTACACAAATAGAAATAGGATACCAAAGTATAAAAACTCTGAATAATCTCATCTAGTTTCTGACCTTTGCCATATTAGGCAAAAAAATTGCTACAAGATCCCCATTTTCAAAAATGAATAATGTTAGAGATCCAAGTTTTATTTTGATTTCAAAATGGTGAACTCAATTTACCATCCTAGTTTGCACCATTCTGATACAGAAAAGGTTCTGTGCTAGCTGTGACGAAGGCTTTCTCCAGTGAAACACACCTCATAACATTATAGTGACTTATGTCTCATCTGAAACCAGATGTCGAATTTTCTTAGTTCCTTCGGTCACTAGAACTTGGACTTTTTGGTGTGCTAAAAATCCCGTACCTTGGAGGTGATTGACTAGGATTATCGGATTTCACCACAGGAGAATCTTTGATATTCCTTTGATCAGTAGATGTGGCAGGATTTGGTTTGCTGAATATTCCAAAGCTCGTTCTACCAGCACTAGAGCTCCCGGGCTTTTCTGCAGCAGCACCTGTAGTGTTCCTCTTCTCACCAGAGGCAATGTTTGGACTTCCACTAAAAGTTCCATAGCTTGGTGCCGTCGAGCTAGTTTCACTTGGTGTTGGTATGGCAGAATTTTTGGGCTCACTGTTTGCATCACCTGAACTAGCAGTTTTTGAAGAAATGAATACTCCGTACCGTGGAGAAGGTGAAACAGGATTGCTCGGGTTAGACTGTCTTTGCCTTGGATCCAATTGAACTTGCCCTTCTCTCCCATTTCTAGAAGGCTGCTGTCTTCCCTGATTGAAGACTTGGTTTTCTATACCTGCTCTTCTCTGTGTTGGTATTGCCTGATTCAACCTTCCCTTGGACTCATTCTGTCTAGCATATCTATTGGTTTTGACAAAAGAAGGCTCTACAGATCTATCAGCAGGATGGAGGGAGTTGGTGCTTTGACTAAAACCAGTAGGGTTACAGTTCCTTGCTGATCTGAGATCAGAAATTTTGTTGTTATTTTCATTAAATTCCTTACTGAAGTTTCCCCTTGGTGAGCTTTTGGAGGTATGAAGCGCACTAGAGAAAGAATGGCCTTTGGCTTCCACAAGATCACCGAGGTCCTCAACCTCAGCTGCTGAACTACCATCAATTGGTTCCAATGAAGTATCATCGAGACCGGTGTGTTCAGCACTAGGAACTCCTTTACTTGCAGCCTCCAAAACCTTGCTGACTTTTTTCCCGGATTTCTTCGTGGCAAACTTAACATGCCTAACAATGACATAAGCTTGCCTTGCCTCCACATGTGGACCACTTTCCACAATAGATACATCCTCAATCTGTCGCATATAAAATGCTTGATACTGTAAGGATCTAACAAACTTCTTATCTCTTAGTAGAGATCTAGCAAGCGATAACACTGTATTCATGAAAATCAGCAATATATGAAGGAGATATGTAAATTGTTACCAGAGATAAAACACGTGTCACGAGGCCGGCCAAATCTTCGTCTTCTTTTCCATTGGGCACAGCTGTACACTGTTCAATAGTTTAAAAGGTGCACTGGAAATTAGCATTTTCCAACTAATGAAATAACTGAGAAATAAGAAAAGATAAGTTGGCATTGGCCCTCTCGGTGACAAATGCCTGGGCAAAAAATAAAGTTTAATGTAATCTGGGAAGAAAGGCAACTTGCAATGCATTACTCTTAATTTGTGTAATCAAGAAAGAAAGGTTTAATGTAAGCTGTATAAAAAAGGCAGTATGTTAGATGAACCATAGAAGATAATTGTGGTACCTTCACCCTGTAACCACGCTCCATTAGTCTCGTGATTGTGTCTGCTTTCATTTTAAGGTCTTTTAACTCCTGAGGAAAAGAGAGTACAATATTTAAGAACTAAATGTTCAACTAGAATGACAAAAGACGAAGGAATCCCATATAAGTCCTCATAACATACTATTGGGTCTGCTTTCATCAAATTATTCTGTAAAACATAAAATTAGATGGCATCAAGATCTTATAGGAGTGTACTTTTTGAAAGATGGGCAGTTGGCAAATGGCCAAGTTTGACAGGTTTTCTGATTTATAAATTAAAAAATGTCTCATTGCCTTGTAAAACATATGTTGAAAAAAACCAAGGATAAAGCTATTGATGTTGAACTAGGATAAACATAATCAGCAAATTTCCTTGGTCCTTTCATAATCAAGGCATGCTTCCAAAGAGTTCTAATATCATATGTATTGTAGATTATAGAACCAAGAAGCATTAAGATTACAATTGAAGATCAAATTTGCTTGAAAATAGTAATGTTTGACTTACTCGTATTTTTATGTGATTTTGGTCCAAACAGAACCCATCCAGTTATTTTTAAGTCCATTTTAATTTTTTGTCTTGTAACAAATGCAAAACTATAGAGAATACTATCCAGTATTTAAATTTGAAATTGATAGTGGCATTCACATAGCTAAGCTATCTGATTGTTTATTCTTGAGTATTGTTGCTATGCTACGAGTAAGAAATACTGTTTTGCGGTCATATGTGACTGTGCAAATAGTGAAATTGTAATAGCTTCATAATTTAGACAAAATCAATTCTTCAAGCAATATATTTGTCAATACTTACTATTCTTCTACACATCTTAGTATCTATCAAGCCTATTAAAGATTTTGTCCATACCATAGAGTACATGGTAGAAGTAACATGATCTTACTTGTCAAGCTAAGGAACAACGATGGCTCATCCACCTTCAAAATAAAAGCTTGATAAGAGAGTCTAAAAGCTTTATGTTAACAATATAAATTTCCCAATATTCACCAGTAAGGGAGGATCCAGGAATTTATTTTAGTGGGGCAAAAATTGAAAATAAAAATTATTTATTTATAATTACAAAAATTACAAGGAAAGAAACTAATCTATAAAAAAATACTTTTAAAATTTGTGAAATGCCCTATTTACTTTTTTTTTCAATCATGAACCCTCAAAATTTCTGAATTTTGAGTGTGGGGTAAATTTAAAAATAACCAAAATTTTATATAATAATATACATTTTAAAAAATTCAGTGAGGTCTTCAATTTTTGAATTTTGAGTGTGGGCGCAAACTTCAAAATAACCCAAAAATTTTATATATAAAAATATATTTTTAAAATTTTAATGGGGGCAGTTGCCCCCACTGTATATCTGCCCATGTTCACCTGATTCATCACCTAATTTTTCTTTTTTTATGACCCAAGATTTGAATTTCTATAGAAACATAGAGTTTCATCATATTATCCATTTGTTTCAAAAAGAAACATAAATCACCAATCTACTGATATATTCCTCAACCAAACTCAAATTTTTGTATAAATATTAATCTTTGACATTCCCATGTTGTTGTTTGAAGCTTGCATTTATCATATTCGAAGCTCATGTATATACTATATGAACCTCCCTGAATCTGAATTTTATTTTTCTATTGCATGGAGATGCTTTCATATTTTCCAAGTGCTAAGCAAATCAGATGGAAATAGATTTAACATGGGACCTTTCCAAACATGCATCAGAAGAACGTTCAATAAATTAACAATGTTTCCTGATTTAGGAGCTCATATTAAGGATCAACAGATTTTAAAAATGTGTAAAAAACAAATTCTACACCAACAATAAACTAGATTTACATACGACAATAATGCAATCCAAACTCATATTAGCCAAAGATTCACATTACCAATAAACACCTTTTCAATTCAATTACATCATTTTATTTCCAAAGCAAGCTTGTTTTAGTCATATTAGACCGGGGTTTACACTACCAATAAAAACCTTTCCAATTCAATTACATCAATTTTTCCAAAACCAGCTGGTTTTAGTCCGAAGTTTGTTTGTGAGAGAGATTGTCACTTCTTTGTTTGTAAGAAAAGACCCATTGCACTAGCTAAACGAAACAAAAATAACAAACAAAATTTTTTATTAACTTTTGCTTTTAAAACAACAGATTAATCATGTACTTTATACGACCCTTATCTTTAATCATGCAATTAATATTACCTTTAACAACAACACAAAAAACATCCATCAATTGAAAAAAAAATCCATGAAGAAAAGATGCATCAAGTATATATAGAAGATTATTCTACTTGACTATTAACACAAAAGTTGTTATAGAAACAAAAAGGATAACCCAAAACATGAAGTGCTGTAAAAATACTACTTACAGTTTTTGGTTTAAATCGTATTTCTTTGTTCTCACCATTGCGTAAAGCAACAACAGACTGCATCATAGCCAGATAATCATGGAAATGAATGAGACAACTGAAACAAATCTGGGAAAAAATTTACATCAAATGTACTAAAGAAACTTGATTTGGACTAAGGTAGCAAAATGTTGCCACCTTAATTATAAACAACAAAAGTAATTTGTTTCGAATCATATATATAATTACATATCAAAACATGTGCCTCGGGTTTGAACAATTAGATATATAAGAAATTTGCCCCCTAATTAAACAAGTCTTTTCTCGATTGGTAACCTATAACTGACTCATTATAGTACTGATTATATTATTGATAGCGTCACTTCCAGTTTAGTAAATCATGACAAACTAATGAAACCAACATCATCATTATAATCCAAGCTCAACCCCAACCATAATATATTAGTTACAGATACATCACTAAGCGTCCAGATGAAAAGAACAACATTTGTGATCAGCTGTCAGTTAAAAATAGTTAGAATGTTAACCAATGCAATTGGCAAAGTCATGACTCGACATAGAGACTCCATTAATTACAACCTCATAATAAAAAATAACAAGCCCATTATTTATTGTATCGTCCATCATTAATAAAAGGGTTAATTTTTTTAAACCCACCTGAACTAAGTTGCTTTTTCGATCCGGCACCCCAACTTTTCTAAGTCTCTCAAAAAGCCTGAACTTTTTTTAAGTTTCAAATCGGCACCTCCGTCAACCCCCATGCGACGGACGTCCGGTTAAGTCATTAATTTAGTAATTAGCTTCAAATTAATTGTATTTTAACATTAACCTTAAACCTAATTGATTATTATTATTATTCAACCCATCTCCTCGGCTCCGCGGCTGCGTCCCATCCCACGCCCACAACCCCACTCCCAATGCTACTCGTTGTCTCCCGGTCGTGCTTCTGGTCACTGCCGGGGATGCTCACCGCCTTGAGCTCTCTTCTTTCCGAGAGCCCCCGGCGTTCCGGAATGGCAGGAGCTACGCCGCCACCCCGACGGTGCACATCGCGATGACACTGGACGCGGCTTACCTCCAAGGCTCGCTCGCCGGCGTGCTCTCTGTCCTCCAGCACGCATCGTGCCCGGAATCCATCTACTTACCTCAGGGCTGCTTCGCCACGTGCTAAAACCCCTCCTATCTCCAACCTTTGGATCACTAGCTTCCGCTCCCCAGCCTCCCCTCCCCATTCCCTATCCCCCGTGTCTCTTGTTGTTCTTCAATTAGATTTAGCTTTTCATAATTTTTTTTCAATGATTCGCGATTGAGATTAGGGTTTCGGGGGAGGTTGGTTTTTCTTGAGTTGGTGCCTGTTGTGATGTCATTTGGATCTTAGGGTTTTGTTTTGCTGACGCGTTTGAGGTTTGTGATTGTTGTGAGGGAATGATCGGAATATGACTACTGTGTTGTGTCTATTCTATTCCAGTTTCTCTACTCTGGGGTTTGATCACTGTATCATTAGATCAAATTCAATGTGTTTGATTGAGTTTTTTTGGTTATGTATTTTTCTTTTCATGCTAAACTTCGCTAGCTATCATATTGCTGATTGGTATTGCTGATTTTAGGAGATGGAGGGTTGTGATTGCTCGTTGGTTGTCCTGAGGATGAAGAAGAGGAATTTTTTGATTAAAGTTTAATTAATTCAATAAACTAAAAATTAACTCAATTAATAAACAGATTAGCGACTAAACCTCACGTCCATCGCATGGGGGTTGACGGAGGTGCCGATTTGAAACTTAAAAAAAGTTCAGGCTTTTTGAGAGACTTAAAAAAGTTGGGGTGCCGGATCGAAAAAGCAACTTAGTTCAGGTGGGTAAAAAAAATTAACCCTTAATAAAATTAAAAATTTTTAAAAATTACTAGATTTGATTTTCATCCATCTTCACAAAATTCCACAACAGTTTTATTCATATTCAAACACATCTAAGATCAGATAATAAAGATTGTCCAAATCAACTAGCAAACATCTATATATCTAGTAGTCACATGAAGTCTCAAGCATATAAGCATTAGAGTGAGCATATTCCCTAATATCAAGCTTTCTTTAAATGGAAAATACAATACCAAAATACAACTAACCTTGCTTTTGACACGTTCCTTTTCTTTTACTTCTTGTTTGAACTTCTCCTTATGAAAGTCCATAATCTTGCAAACAGGTGGATCAGCAGTTCTTTGAACCTGCATTCAATCAACAGGAAAACCTTTCAGTGCAAAGTTCCTAGACAATAAATCATGCATAAATGATGCAAATCCATGCCAAGGAAAAGCTTCCAACATTGATTTTATGTTACATATTGGTTTTGAAAGATCTCAACAAAGTTTAGAAAATATAGTCAGTCAAACAAATGGCAAAATAAAAAAATTAGAATATCATTATCAGAAGAAAAAAGATCTTTTGGGTTTCTCAGAGATTCTACTGCTACTATTTTCTTACTTTGATATACTTTATACACTTTGGCAAGCAATTATCAAGTATTATTCCTGCAGGATATTCAACACTGTGTCTGATGTTATATAGATAAAGTGTGGTTCATCAAACTAAGGTGTTTTAAGGCACTTGAAATTGATGAGAAAATTGTAACAGTTCATATTAGCTAAAATGTTAAGACTTATTATTAAGTCCATATATTTCTACCATTTTGCGTTCATGACTTTGTATTGAGAAGATAGCTCCTCAGATTTCTAGAGCAAAACCTATTGGTCAGTTCCTAAAGCCACATGTTAGAGGCCTAATGCACCTTCATAATATCGAACCTATTGGCTAATTTCAGTAAAAACAATTTTTCTTTATAATTCATGAATTTGATGAGGTTTTTGAACGAAATAGAATTATGAGATCAAGATGCATTTTTATGTTATGTTAATAAGAGAACCATTACTAATCCTTGTTAAAAATCAAATCATGTTGCATAAGCTATAAAAACATGATAGACATGCCTTTAACTACTATATGAATCAAATACTTGAACATAATACAGATATCAAACAGGAATAAAGACAATCTAAATAAAAAAGCATATTAGAGAACAATTAAAAATAGATTGGCCGACGATCAACTCCATTAGTTTCTTATATTTAGCTCAAAATCTTCAAACACAGTTGCATCATCCATACCACCAATTTCATTTAAGAGAGAGTGCAGTTGTGCGAACAAGATGACAAAGAAAGAAGTTAAAAGAGATCATGAACATAAGACAAAGAAATCTGGTAAAACAATAACCTCAACTAAATCAAGGTCGAGCCTCCTTGCACAATCAAGTGCCTCTAGTCTTGAGACAACACCATGCCCTACAAGCTGATCACATTTAGTAAATGCAACTTTGATTTACACGGCCATACAACTTTCCAAGCAAAAGAACAATCAACGACAAAACAAGAGGGTTCAACTAGGGTCTTTACCTTCGTCAGTGACGAGCCGAACAAACGGAGCGGTGATGGCGCCATTGATGCGTGGCCCAAAGGAGAAATCCTCACTAGACGTAGGTTTAGGTTTAGCCTACAATTCCATCGACGATTGAAAGCCATAAATAAATAAATAAATAAATAAAAATTCTAAAAGGTTAATTCTTGGAAAAATGATTCGAAATCCACCTGAAGTGGAGCTGCAAAAGATCTGACGGAGATGAAAGTGAAATCTAAGACAGGTGATAAGCAGAGGTGCTTCTCCACGACACCCAATGACCGCCGCCAATCGGTGCGGTTCATCACTGTAGCTCCGGCGAGATACGAGAGCCATCTCGCGCGGTGGCAGAAGAGGGGCTCGAAGATAACGGGTCGGATTCTACGCCAAATCGGCATACTTTTTCCACTCTATCGAGCAGAGAGAAGAGCAGTAAGGAAGAACACCAATAGATCTTTTTGTTTTTGCTTTTCGTGCCTTAAACTTTAAACTCAGGGCCTGTTTGGGTAAAAAAAAAAATTATGTAATAATTTTTTTATGTAGAAAGTTAAGATGATTATTACAGAAATTCTAATAGATTTTATTCCTACAAAATAAATATTTGGCTAGCATAATAAAATTTTCTTACATAATAAAACATTAAACCATGAGAACTTTAGAAGTAATAACACATTAAAACCCCACTAATCTTTAGAAACAAGTTTGGTTTTTTCCTCTTGGCAATGGAATATCAGAGCTGGTAACAGAAACAGCATTACACAGGTAGAATGCTGCAGAGATTCTGTTTTGTAATCTGTTAATCTTTACATCAAAATTTGTATTTATTCATATCATATGATTCACTAACAACGACAAATTACACAAGTATTCTGCAAGTTAAAACCCATACCACTCAGATCACAAGGAGATATGAATCAAGCCCTTGCCTGAAATGGCCAGAAGGCATTAATATTCAGATGCATATCTGATGAATCAAACCATTCAGAAAGTAGACATTGTATTTAAAATAAAAACAAAAGGAAATGAATAAATACCACTCAGATCACCAAAACAATTCATCATTTCGTACATGGATGAATGCACAAACTGGAATTAAATAACAATCAATGAGAATTCAAATATCATTTTCGGGTCAATGGAGACATTCTCCGTGAAACACAGAACTCTATTGAGCTTCTTAATTCTCTGATAAAAAAATCAGAAACAAATAGAAACTATCGAAGAATCTAGGAATAAAACTTCAATAATCAAAGGAGAGAATTTAGGGCAAGGTAAAGTTTGGTTTCTATAATAATTAGAAGAATAAAAAAAAAATTGGGATGATTACTTGGGCGCGAGAAAGAAGGGCACAGGTTCGCGACTGAAGGTAGGGTGGGGAATCGCCGGAAAATTGCAGCTGATGCTAACGTAAACCGGCTTGCGCTCCTTCAACTCCATGGAGATCGCCTTGTCTATGAGCTCGTGAGCATCCTCCAAGTTATTCACCACCGCCTGGGACACAGTTCAAGCCACGGATGAGCGGTCAGACCTCAGAAATGTGAATTCACTAAAGATTAGGCAGGATCGGATAGATACCTGAAAGCAGGTGACGGTCTGGAAGCAGCGGAGCTCCTGAGAGAAATCCGGGAGGCCGAAGGTGTGGTGGAGGACGGGAGCAGGAACGGGGGGAGCCAACGAATGGCTACTTTCACTTCTTTAGGTCACCCCAAAGATCATTTTATTAGATAATGGGAGGACTTTTAGGGCATGTTTGGTTGCTGGAAGTGTACCGAAGTGATAGAAGTCTAGAAGTGATGTTTGGTTGCCGGAAATGTACCGAAGTGGTGGAAGTCTAGAAGTGACACTTCCATGAAACTCTGAGTTTCATATAAAAGTTGGACTTTGGGGTGTTTGGTTGGCGGAAGTGAAGAGGCACTTCCCTATACTTTCATTGTTTGATTAACGGAAATATGGGACACTTTTGGATGTTTTTTTGGCGGAAATCTAAGTTTATGGTCACCACTTCTGAGGGATGGTGAGGTTACTGATGCAGGAGAGCCCGAGTCAGACGATGTCGAACTGTCTGATTGCACCATGAGAGCTTTGGCATACCACAACTTAGCGGACCGACATAAAAGGGAAGGTGATCGAGCCAAGTCCGGAATTGGGGAGCACTTTGGACACGTTTCGGTATTTTGGCCATAACTTTGGGTACAGGCATCGGATTCGCGCGCTCAACCCCAATTCGGAAAGCTCGTCTCGACACGCAGATGGGGTCCATCAGTTTTTCTTGATGGACCTCTCCTTCATACTCAAATTCCACTGTTTTAACCATCGTTTCTTCGTTTTTCGCTATTTTTTTTTTTCATTTTTGGTAATACTTCGTATGCCAATTTAGGATATGATATGAATCCGATTTGAACTCGGATTTTTAGGAGTTATCTAATTTGTTTAGTTATTTTAGAATTAGATATGTTTTTCTTTTGAACCAAAATTTGCTGATTTGGGCAAATTTGACTAAGGGCCTGTTTGGATGCACAGTAAATTTCCCTATAGGATTTTAATTCCATAGTATGTGGACCTGATCCCTATGGGGAAAGTTACAGTAAACATTCCTATGGAATGAGTGTTTGGTTATGCACAGTAAAAATTTCCTACGGAATAATTTTAATATTAAAAAAATAATTTTTTTTCAAAAAAATAGCCGTTAGAGTTTTGAAAAAAATATCCGTTGTAAACTATTCGTTGAAAAATAGCCGTTATATACTAACCGTTAACCATTTTGCCCTATTTATACCCAACACTCTTCTTGCAATATTGTATTCATTCACAAACTTATCTCCCTTTATCTCTAAATTTTCACACCTCCAAGGCCCGTATTCAATATGGATTTGGATCATTGGAGAAGGATTAATGAAGATGATGACGAATTCGTGTTCACTATTTTACCGAGCTTATTTCCTGGAAGTTCAGAAAGTCGACCTTGTCATACCTCAATACTTACAGGTGCTGCATATGTAAGAGAAATCCTTGAAAGCCATGAGGTACGCTGTAAGAGGGAGTTTCGTATGGAGCCTCGTATTTTCCAGGCACTGGCTAATTGTTTAAGGGAAAGGTCTCTTCTTCAAAACTCGAAAAGAATTGCAGTCGAGGAACAATTAGCGATGTTTGTGTACACTCTTGCACATAATGCTAGTAACCGTGACGTACAAGAGCGCTTTCAACATTCTAAGTAAACAGCTTAGCCGTTATTTTGGTAAACTGCCTAATGCTATGACCATGCTTGCCAGAACATACACACAACCTCCATCAACAGTTACATCACCAGTTATCCAAAGCAATAGCAAATTTTTCCCATATTTCAAGGTATGAAAGTATAAATTATGATTTATTTTCAATTTATTTAATATTTTTTTAATTATGGGTTAATTTTTGTAGGATTGTATTGGTGCCATTGATGGAACACATATTCCGATCACCATTTCTGCCGAATTGCAAGATCCTTACCGAAATAGAAAACAGACATTATCCCATAATGTCATGGTTGCTTGTGATTTTAACTCCCGGTTCGTATATGTCAGAGCTGGTTGGGAAGGGTCGGCTTCTGATGCTAGGATACTTCAGCATTCGATCGACCAAGGCTTTAATGTCCCGAGAGGTAAATATTATCTAGTTGATGCAGGATATGCGAATACTCCAAGTTTCATTGCTCCATACCGGGGTGTGCGTTATCATTTACAAGAGCAAGGACGAGCGCAATGCAGACCATCCAATCATAGAGAACTATTTAATCTGAGACATGCACAGTTGAGGAATCATGTTGAACGCATTATCGGTGTCTTGAAGATGAGATTTCCTATACTCAAAGTTGCAACCTTTCATCCAATAGATTCTCAAACTGATATAGTGGTTGCTGCATGTGTCTTGCATAATTTCATCCGTATCCACAATGGTGCTGATGATATTGAGGAAATTTTGGTTGGTGATGAAGAAACTGCTATCCCCGATGGAGATGATACGTATGGAGATGATATTAACACAATGAACTCTGAACGTATTGCAGGTGCTCGTAAGAGAGATGAAATAGCATTGCACATGTGGGCGGATTATTGTAACTATCGTAGAAATGTAGTGTGAAAGATCTATAAGGCTTTCATCAATGTTGTATTTTTAATTCTATAAATGCATTATGTTTTATTTTTAATAATGTTGACTCAATATATGTTACAAAAATAAATATCTCCAAAGATTACATCCTACATAAACATCCAAGACACTGTTTCAAACATAAACATCCTACATAAACATCCAAGACATTGTTTCAAACATAAACATCTCCAAGGATTACATCCTACATAAACATCCAAGACATTGTTCATAAGTAAACATCTCCAAACATAAACATCCTACATAAACATCGAAGACATTGAGGAAAAATAAACATCTCCAAGGATTACATCCTACATGAACATCCAAGACATTGTTTCAAAAATAAACATCTCCAAATATAAACATCCAAGACATTGTTCTTCTAATGCTCCACTAATCCATTTTTGAAAGCATTACTCGAAGCCACTCCACTCTTTGTTCTTCCTTAAGATGTAAGAAGATTTCACGATTATCGGCATCTTTAAAAAATGTTGTAGCTTTGACAATGTCTTCAATTGAAAAAAGATCGCATACTTGGTTAAATACCGTGATGCATTCTCCTATGGTACTTTTTTTTTGTTCTACTTGATTCATCCTTATAGCACCAATATATCGATCAGTCTCATTGCGACGCATATCTATGTATTGTTCTATGAATGCCTCTTGTACAGTTTTCCTCTTCCGGGTCCTTCTTTCCCTTTCCTTTTCATTACTTGAACTTTGAGGCGGTGAAATGAAAGGTTGGGTGCATGGAGGTTCCACTTGCGTAAAGTCACCACCCTCTTCTTCTATTTCAGGAACATCCAATGATTGAATGGGGTCATTTGGAGCAGGAATACTTGGAGATGGAGTGTCCATTGATGCACTATCAATGTTTGTATAATATTCTACACCACGAGAGCGTCTTCCTTCCGCATATCTCCCTACATAATGCATAAAGAATTGATTAGAAAATTTTAAAATCTTATGAGTAATCATAAGTAAACAACACATGCTTACCCTCATAAATCTCTTGCAATGATATGAAATATGGAAATGGTCTTTGATGCCATCTCCTTGCTTCTTTATTTCTCTGTATATTATGACAAAAATCATGTAAAGAAAAATATCATATATGGTACATTGCTAATGATATAAATATATATACCTCAAGTAGTGGTGCCCAAACATCATCAGGGGCTGATACCATGTTTTTTTCATGATCCCATCCAAACCCACTTAATTCAGAAAACCCCTTTAGAAGCTTGTAGATTTTCTTCATCTCTTGCTCTAATGCTTTGACTTGGACGACACTGCAGTTCATATTAGGGAATTTATTTACCATGTCACGTAAAATTTTATTCCACGCCTCTTTGGTCCATCCATTTTGTGAGCGATATGCTGGAACATTATAATCACCCAATAACTTGACTAAATGAGCCCTATGACTTTCATTCCATTTTGCTCTTGTTTCGGTCTTTTCTTGATTTGCCATATATTCTGAAATAGGTAACAAACAATAGGTATAACAAACCCACTTAATTTATCTCATTCGATATCCAATAAAAAATTACTACATAAAGACACCCAACAGATAAAGTATTTGTTAAGCCTACTAGCAAGATTCATACTAGATTTGTCAACTGATGTAATAGTGGTCAAACACATTGCAAGATCAAATTACTTGACAGAATTGATTTCATGAGAAGATGACACATATGCATATTACCATATATTATCAGATAATATTACAGTCTTCTTGATTCTGTTGTCAACAAAAAATGGACTAAATGCTCTATTTTATTTTAATGAGGGAGGCCGGGCCACTAGAACTAATTTTTAATAAAAATTTGACAACTATCATTTGGAAAATCCTGACTGTCTGGAAGTTTCCAGAAAAAATCTCTAATGATTGATGGTAAAGAATTGGTGCCACAATAACATATACTTTGCCATGTGTAATTTAAATAACAAATTGACCATTTCTTTCCATGATCACCATGTGATCTTCCATATTATATAGTTTATCTATGTGTTCAATTGCATTTACCAATTGGACGGCCTATTTTTATTTTTAGCTATTCCCTGCAATACCTATAGACACTTGGTGATTCTTTCTCCAAAATAGAGTAATGTTTCCTTAATTGCAGATTAATTTGAAAGATATAGTTTGACCCATGATCTATTTTATATTCTTTAATTTTAGGGTAAGAATTCAAACCAAGAATTGATTGACATCCAAGAATATAAAATAGAATTTTTGCAATATTGGCTTATGTGTAAATCCAAGTAAAAGAAAAGTCAAGTTCTAATGTGATTTTCTTTACTTAAGCACAAATTACACCAATATCATATTAACATAGAATCATGCATGCAGATATCAGAAAAACTAATCCAACAATCATTAAATTGTTTATTACTTTGCAATATGATTTGAATCTCAAACAAATGAACAGAAAATAAATCAAGTAATGCTTATTAGTTTTTCTGCAAAATTTGAAGATTATGTGTTTGAGGGGTCCCTGCTCTCCAAATATCTGCAGAAATGTATTGGTGGTATACTCTATTCCATTTATGATTGTTTAGTTGTCCTATGAAACTTTTACTCAAGCTGTTACAACCTGAGACAGCAGCAATTGGCATTTGAGAACATTTTAAGGCTTTCTTCCAATCTCTAATCTTGAAGAAAATAAACTTCCTAAGATGATTTAGAGAACACGTTGAGGACAATGAAGTCACTTGGCATTAGGCAGACACTAAAAAAATCCTGCACAACTCTCCAAACTAAGCATCATATGATAAGTTTTATAAGTTCTTTGACAGAAAACAATGTTTATGCTGCTTTCTCATCTACTAAACAGAGTAATGGGAGTAACATTCAGGGACATGAATAAAAGCATGACAAAACCATGCCAAAAAATGGATTAATAATCTTGAAAATTCGATCAGATCTTTCTATCCGAACAATCTTAGACCTCAGAGCTTTCTTTCCAAACAACACACATCATCCAATCAGATCCACTAAAGATAAACCTTAAAAAAGTAAAATCAAAACATAAATTTTTCAGGGAAAAAGAAAAAATCCAGCTAGCCAGCACATCAGAATCAAACCCAAAATATGAAGATAAACAAAAGAAACCCTAAATCCATCAGAAGCCACAGATCAAACTTCCAATCTGATGAGAACTGCACAAACAACAGTAGATACCTTGACAATGCAATGCAGGAATGAGGCCTAGGTTTGGGAGGCGCGAGGAATGAGCCCTTCGTCGTCGGCTGAAGAGTTGAAGGGGGGAACGGGCGGAGGGGGAGCTAGCAGTCTAGCTAGCTCGAGAAGGCGTGATGGAGGAGCTCGCCGACTGGTGGACAGGATCGCTGCCGGCTGGAGCGTTGAAAGAGGGAGCGCGTGAAGGAGGAGCTCGCGGTCCAGCTCGAGAGGGAACTCACGACAAACACAGGAAAAAAAAAAAGAGGTTTTACCAAAGTTACAAATTACTATGGAATGAGCCCATTCCATAGTTAATTTTTTATGTAAAAATGGTAACCAAACGGGCCCATTATGTATATTCCATAGTAATGGTCCATTCCATAGTAACAAGGGCCATTACTATGGAATATGGGTGCATCCAAACAGGCCCTAAGAAGATAGGTTTTCTAGGTTATCTAGGTTAGTTTTTTTTCAAGCTATTTAAACTCGGCTTGTGGGTTAAATTTTAGTCATTGATTATTGAATAATATTTTTTTCTTTGAAGTTTCAGAGACTTTCTTCTTTGTTTGTCTTCCCCTTTCTTGTTCTTTTGTCAATCCCCCTGATTACCACCGCCCACAGGTTAATCACTACCCTGCATAGCGTCAATTGGTATCAGAGATCATCTTTCTTCCTATAGCATTGGCATCAATGGCTAGAGATCATGGTGGCTGTGGTAGTCATCATGGTGGACATGTTCCGACAGAGGAAGGTCCGTCTCGAGACCCAATCGCCTTGGAAGCGATAAACGAGGATCTACAGAGACAAGTAGCGGAGTTGACCTAACGGTTGGCGGCGCGAGATTTGGGGGATTGTGAGGTTTCAGACCACGACTCCGAGTCCATCTTCGTTAACCCCTATTCCTGGCGTGGGCAATCCAGAGAGCACCGTGCATGAAAGGAGCGTCACGAAGATCTCAGCTTTCAGGTGGAGTTGCCCAAATTTACTGGAACCCTACATGTTGAAGTCTCCATTGACTGGCTGAATGAAGTAGAGAGGATATTTGAGTACAAGGAGGTCCCTGATCGTCTAAAGGTGAAGCTAGTTGCCATCAAGTTGTAGGGCCGAGCATCTGCGTGGTGGGAGCAACTGCGGCGTTCACAAGATCGACAAGGCAAACCAAAGATCGCAGATTGTGACAAGATGAAGAAAAAGATGAAGGGGCACTTCCTCCCCTTCGGCTACACCCAAACCTTGTTTCAACAGCTTCATACGTTGAGACAGGGTGCAAGATCGGTAGATGAGTACACAGAGGACTTCTACCAATTGATCGCGCGGAACGACTTATCCGAGACGGAGGAGCAACTGGGGCCCGATATCTGAGAGGTCTAAGCCAACCACTATAGGATGTTCTCAGTCTATATACAGTGTGGACTGTTTTGGAGGCATACCAGCGCGCCCTCACTGTTGAAAAACAGTAGAAATAGAAGACCACCAATCAGGAGTGATCAAAGTAGCCAGATAGCTCTCCCTTAGACACCCCGCCCGGTCCAGCAACCACCATCAGGTAGTTCTAACTCTGCCGTTCGATGTTATCAATGTGGTGAGCAGGGGCATAAAGCACCTGAGTGTCGGAAACCTGCTAGTCATAAGGGCAAGAACCTGATAATTGAAGAGATTGAGGTATGCGAGGCTGAGGAGGCTGAGGAACCAGTTTATGATGATTATGGAGATGATGATAATGGGGCTGGTGATGTGCTGATTAGGGATGGCCATGAGACTCTCGTTGTTCGCAAAAGTCTGCTGGCACCCAAGGATGAATCAAGGGACAACTGGTTGAGAAAGAACATCTTCCACACCACCTGCACAGTAGCCGACAAAGTTTGCAAGGTGATCATCGACAGCGGTAGTTGTGAGAATGCGGTGTCTAAAGACGCTGTCCAGAAGTTGCAGTTGAAGACGGAGCTACATCCGAAGCCCTACAATCTATCATGGATAAGCAAAGGCACCGAGGTAAAAGTAGATCGACGGTGTCTCATGTCTTTCTCTATTAGGCAGAGGTACTTTGACAATGCATGGTCCGACATTGTGTCAATGGATGCCTGTCACCTACTACTGGGGCGACCATGGCAGTATGATCCGAGCGTAGTTCATGATGGAAAGAAGAATACTTATTCCCTCAGCATCAAGGGAAAAAAGATCGTGTTGGCACCCCCCCCGGGAAGAAAAGCCTTCTACCACGGTGACCAATACTAATCTACTTTCTATGTCCAGATTTTTAAGTGGGATCAAACAGGGAGATGTAGTCTATGCACTGCTACCTTGCATGCATAATGCTTCGGCCAGATCTACCAATAGAGGTGCAGCAGTTGCTCCTAGAGTTCGCGGACTTGATACCAGAAGAACTTCCCCCGGGACTCCCACCTATAAGAGACATCCAACACCAGATAGATCTTGTCCCAGGATCGAGCTCATACAGCCTCAGTCCCAAGGAGGCCGAGGAATTGCAGCGGCAAGTGGAGGAGTTATTAAGAAGAGGCTAGATCCGAGAAAACACGAGTCCCTGCGCAGTTCCAACCCTGTTGGTGCCAAAGAAGGATGGCTCGTAGCGTATGTGTGTAGATAGTTGAGCAATCAACAAAATCACCATCAAGTATCACTACCCCATTCCCCGCTTGGACGACATGTTGGACCAACTATCCGGCTCAAAGGTCTTCTAAAAAATCGACTTGAAGAGCAGATACCACCAGATCAGAATACAGCCTGGAGATGAGTGGAAGACGACGTTCAAGATACAACATGGACTATACTAGTGAATGGTGATACCTTTTGGGTTGTCCAACGCCCCCAGCATGTTCATGCGATTCATGCACCAGGTTTTGTGACCGTTTATAGTCAAGTTTGTGGCGGTCTATTTTGATGACATCCTCATCTATAGTTCGAGTTGGTCCTCACACTTTGACCATCTTCGCGCTGACTTTGAGTTGCTGAAAACAGAGCGCTTGTTTGTCATTCGAAAGAAGTGTTCCTTCTTCACCACTTCTGTGACCTTCCTTGGCTTTGTTGTTTCTACTGATGGCGTTCATGCAGATCAATCAAAGATAGATACGATCTTGGAGTGGCTTAGATCAAGGACCTTGTATGATGTTTGAAGCTTCCATGGACTAGCCTCGTTCTACAAAAGATTCATCCGAAACTTTAGCACACTGATTGCCCCCATCACCGAATATCTCAAGGGGCGTGATTTCAAGAAGATGGATGAGACGAAACTAGCTTCCACCTGGTCAAACAGAAGATGACTGAAGCACCAGTTCTAGTACTTCACGACTTCGAAAAAGTGTTCGAGGTCAACTGTGATGCATCTTGGATTGGCATTGGAGGTGTTCTGAGCCAGTAAGGACGACCGGTAGACTTCTTCAACGAGAAGCTGTTGGGGTAGAAGAAAAACTGCTCCACTTATAACTTGGAGTTTTATGCAATAGTGTAACACCCTTATCCTTTTCAGGACCCAGGTGTCACACCAGCCAGGTCTAGGGAATGAACCCTAAACCTAAGGCTGTAAACTGCTAATTAACTGTGGAATTAACAACATGTGGAAGGTAAATAAGCAAACATATTATAGCATAATCCTCAAACGCTATATATTATTCAATACATCACCAAATAAAAATATTGCCTCAAACTTAAAGTCTCACATCACTCATAAACAAGATAACAGGACTTCTAGACGCGGAGTCAGAGCCAGCTACAGGACATCTCCACTAACTCGTGATCAGACGACCCTCTATATAGTCTCCTGTCTAACGTCCTGCAATCACAATGTCAAAGAAGAGGGGCTGAGCTACTGGAGCTCAGTGAGTGGGAACAAGTCTGTCGGGTGTAACTATACCCATATAATAAGTAAAACTGTAAAAGAAATCTGACGTATAAAAACATGAATAGAAAATACTGAATTTAAATACTGAAAACTGAACTGAATACTAAGCAAATACATGTTGATCAATGTATTCTCTTTTAAATGCATATCTGATTTTCTGTTTCTCTGTCTTGTGAATTATATATGAAACCGACATTCCCCCTGGGTAATCTGTACCTGTGCCTTCTCTCTCTCTGAGATGAGCTCTATCTCTAGAAGGCGAGGAATGCGGCATCATCTGATAAACACAAGACTAATTCTCTGACTGCATATCTACTTCAATACTGTATGGCCAGTAACCAACGAGTATATCTGATACACGTGGTCGACTATATATACGTACACTAAGCATCCGAAGGGATGGAAAGGGGGTTTTGATTTTTATAAAATGGAAGTATTTTCAAAACAGATAGTTCGGAATTAAATCAGAATTTAAATCACCCCTCTCCTAACTTAGTGTCGTACTCTCTGGCTCTACACGAGCCACCACTGGTCTATACAAGCATATCAATAGAATGTAATCTATCTGTATCTGTAACTGTTCCTCTTTTCTAATACTGAATACTAAGCATGAAATGGGTTTATAAAACTCCAGAAACTTTCATAAAACTCCTAGTTCATGCTTTTCAAAACTGAAATCTGTATCGTATAAAAATACGGTAAAACAAATGAACTGTACAGGTAGATCCCCTCACCTTAGTCTGGTTCGAGCTTAGATCTGGCTCGGTCTTTCGGCGGCGGTGGACTTGCCTTTGCCCTTACCTGATAGTTGAAATAAGAAATCTATGAATATGGAGCCCGTATTCTTGATTCATACTCCAATTAAAACTAAATAGAATACGATAAAAATATGAGATTTCTCTTCTAACTATCTATACTTAACTTCATCATTAACATGTCTTAGAACAACCATCATGCTTTTATTAAGGCAATTACTTGCTAATTAATGCATGATAATTCTAGGTATATCGGCGGAAATTTCGGCAGCCTCCTCTAATTGTAGGGCACCGAAATTTCTACAACCATTCACACATATCAATTTAATTAACAATCTATAACACATGGCATCATCTAAACAATCTTCAGCCCTTATTCATGAACATCATCTACCAAACCTTAAATCAATATTTCAGTTAGGGTTTTCCCCACATTTCTCTTCCAATTAGCAATTAAGAGTGAGATTTTCTCCATGAATGCTCACAATAAGGAATCGGGGCTGATGGGCTCAGCTCGCTGTTGAGCTGAAGGGGAGCTGCGAGGGACGACTGCAGCTGGAAGCACTCCACGTCGGGGAGAAGAGGCTGGCCGGCGGCGTGGTCCGGTGGCGCGAGCTGGCGGGGCGCGGAACTGACCTGCAGGCTGGGGTAGCACCGGGCTCGCGATGGAGCACGGCCGAAGGCGGGCTCCGGCTGGCGGCGCCGGACTGGAGGGCGACGGTGCGAGGGAAAGCTCGCGAGACGCGCGTCCGGTGAAGGAAAAGCGGACTGATGGGGTCGCGGGCTGGAGGGTGGCGGGAGGGGCGGCCGTGACTGGAAGCTCACCGGTGGAGGGCGGGCTGGCGTCGGGTAGCTCGCCGGCGTGGGTTAGGGCACGAGCAAGGTAGGGCTAAACTAGATCGAGAGAGAGAGAGTAAAGAGAAACCTTTCATTCTTTCTCTCTATCTTCTCTTATATATAAAAGATATGAATTAACACTATTCCCTTATGATAAGATATTATTTAATTAACTTATTAAAATATCTTATCTATTAAAAAGTAACCGATTAATTAAAATTATCTTCCACTACAAACCGAACGACTTTTCGTATATCCTATCTTCGTCCTGTGCCGTCACGAGGGCGACTAATGATATTCTCAGGCCTGTCTCTATCTCAAACCAGATCCGGGAATCCCTGGTCAGACGACCCTAGTGACACGGGTTGACTGTATCATCAAGGGTCGTCTCTTCTCCCGACCCAGATCCGTAAATCTCGGCTTTTGACTCGGCTACATCTACTTTATCGGGACTCTAACTTTTGTCCGATATTCCTACTTAATTAATCTGGATTAATTAATATTTAATTAATTTCTGGTTTGATTAATCTAACTCGGCCGACTATCCATCTCCAATTATTCTATGTAACTCTGGCCTGGCCCAATAAGGCCTCTCTCGGCCCTATAGTTGCAAGAATAGATTTCGGTCCATTTTATTCTAATTTTCTTTAACTTCGAGGTTAATAATAATTAATCTGATTTAAGTTAATTAACCTCATTTAAAATTTCAAAAATTTACTGAATTTTACTTAGGAAATTTTGGGATGTTACAAATAGTTCAGTCGCTGAAGCATTGGCACCACTATCTCATACATAAGGAGTTCATCCTGTTCACTGATCATGAGGCCCTAAAGTACATCAATAGCCAACACAAACTAAGTAGGCAGCACGCTAAGTAGGTGCGTACTTGCAGGAGTTCACCTTTACCTTGAAGCATCAAGCATGAAGCCTCAACCGTGTAGCAGATGCTTTGAGCTGTCGCTGTTCTCTTCTCACCACAATAAGCGCCAAAGTTATAGGATTTGAAGCCTTCACGGATATGTATACGAATGATCCTTCCTTCGGGCGGATACTTCAAGAGATAACCGATGGGGATTGTCACGATTTTATTTTGCATAATGGTTACCTGTTTCGTGGCCTGCAACTGTGCATCCCTGACTGTTCATTGCGACAGTAGATCATGAGCGAACTCCATAATGAGGGGCACTTTGGTCGTGATAAGACCTATGTTCTCATAGCTGCAGACTTTTATTGCCGAAGCTATCTAGCGACGTGGCTCACTTTGTGGAGCGCTGCCTTATGTGCTAGAGGGTTAAAGGAAGTCTCACCAATGCAGGCCTATACACTCCCTTGCCAGTCCCTGAAGCCCCTTGGTTTGACGTCAATATGAATTTTGTTCTGGGCCTTCCTCGTACCCAGCGGGCCTCAGATTCCATCATGGTGGTGGTTGACAGATTTTCCACGATGGCCCATTTTGTAGCCTGTCGGAAAGCTGTGGATGTGGTTCGCATAGCACATCTCTACTTTCGGGAGGTTGTCCGCTTGCATGGTGTCCCTCACTCTATCACGTTTGATCACAACACCAAGTTTGTCAGTCTATTCAGGAAGAGCTTGTGGGGGAGGTTGGGGACGCAGTTGAACTTTAGCAATGCATACCACCCCTAGATAGATGGCCAGACACAAGTAATGAACCGGAGTTTGGGTAACCTACTGAGGTGTTTGGTTGGAACTAAGACGAAGCAATGGGATCTGGCACTACCTCGAGCCGAATTTGCCTACAATAGATCGAAGAATCGGACTACCAGCTTGAGCCCATTTAAGGTTGTCTATGGGCAAAACCCACCAGGAGTACTTGATCTGACCCATCCCACGAATTGGGCGTATTCACCCCCGAGCTGATGAGATGGCTGAGCATCTTCGGGTTATTCATGAGCAGGTCAAGTTAGATATTCAGGAAAGTAATACCAAGTACAAGGTGAATGCCGCAAACGGCGGCGTCAGGTGCTGTTCGATGAACACGACTTGGTGTGGGTTGTTCTCACTCGAGATCGCTTCCCTGTGGGTGAGAATAACAAGCTCAAGGAACTGAAGATCAGACCTTGTGAATTGTTGCAGAAGATCAATAACAATGGATACCGGTTGCACCTCCCAGTCATTTGAAGACCTTTGACATCTTCAATGTGAAGCATCTGATCCTTTGCTTTGTGGAATCGACTGATCCTATTACGAACTCGAGGGCGAGTTCTTTCCAACTCGGGGAGGCTGATGCAAGGGAGCCCGAGTCAGACGATGCCGAACTGTCTGATTGCACCATTAGAGCTTTGGCATACCACGACTTGGTGGACCTACATAAAGACGGAAGGTGATCGAGCCAAGTCCGGAATTGGGGAGCACTTTGGACACGCTTCAGTATTTTGGCCATAACTTTGGCTACAGGCATTGGATTCGCGCGCTCAGCCCCAATTAGGAAAGTTCGTCTCGACACGCAGATGGGGTCCATCAGTTTTGCTCGATGGACCTCTCCTTCATCCTCAAATTCCATTGTATTCCCCGTTGTTTCTTCATTTTCGGTGTTTTTTTCATTTTTGGTAATACTTCGTATGCCAATTTAGGATAAGAAGATAGGTTTTTTAGGTTATCTAGATTATTTGAACTCGGATTTGAACTCGGATTTTTAAGAGTTATCTGATTTGTTTAGTTATTTTAAAATTAGATAAGTTTTTCTTTTGAACCAAAATTTGGCGATTTGGGCAAATTTGGCTAAGAAGATAGGTTTTTTAGGTTATCTAGGTTATTTTTTTCAAGCTATTTAAACCCGGTTTGTGGGTTGAATTTTAGTCATTGATTATTGAATAATATTTTTTCTTTGAAGTTTCATAGACTTTCTTCTCTATTTGTCTTCCACTTTCTTGATTTTTTGTCAATCTCCCCTAGTTACAACTGCCTGTTGGTTAATCACTACCCTTCCCGGCGTCAGTTACCCCATGTTATAACTCTTTGTAATTTATTAAGTATTTGATTATTATAATTTGAGATACTAAATTTGAGTAAGTATAAAATAAATTATACCTATATTTAGGGTCCTACGATTGAACTATTGGTCTAAAATTGTTAAAATTTTATAGTTTAATTTAATCACATTCCCTCAACAGATATATTTTTATGTCTTAATATATAAATAGCATGTGTTTATATATTTATATAAAGAAATAAATTTTAAGTTATTATATCAACAAGGGTTTGCAACATGATTTTTATATGTAGACAAGGTACTATTAATTCATGTTATGCAAACATTTTTTATAAACCAAAAATATAATATATATATATATATATATATATATATATATATATATATATATATATATATATATATACTGTTTTTTTTTGGTTTTAGTCTTCCCATTCACTTGAACCATATCATACCTGTTTAAAATACAAACAACAATGCAAAGAACACAATATTTAACAAGATCACATGGGCCTGGAAACAATAGATTGTTCAAATCTTCAACCAAAATTTTATTTATTCACTTGATAGTAATACATACACTACAAACTACATTACATTCAATGTTCAAACTTCCAATATGCATTTACAAACTTCCATCTATCATTGTTCAAACCTTCAACTTATATTTGATTTATTCATTTGAATGAAAATAAGAATGCCTCACTTCTACTGTGTAGTATCACAAGAATTTTTGATTGAAAAGGAGTACAATGTTGAATGCATCTGATTCCTTTCTTTATTGTAGCTTCTCCAAACAAACTAAGAAGCCTGAAATAACAAACAAAAGCTATCAGTGTCATCAATTAAAAGATGTAAAACAAAAGCACCAAATGTACAATACCAGGCCATACCTTTTCTAAAGAGAGGACAACAAAATCAATATGTGTATCTATAACCAAAGTAAGCTTGATCTATAAACAAAATACCCCATCCAACAAATAGAACTCCAACATTTATGCAAATGCAATTTTAAACGGTGTCATCAATTAATACAACAATGAAAAAGTGTGTCAAAACATACCTCCAATCACAAAAACAAATCAAGGTAACCCTCGCATCAATTACATTTTTAAGTACCACCTGTAAATCAAACAAGTAGAATCAAACTTTTTTTTATCTCAAGAAACCTGCCAACAAACAAACACTTCTTCAATCAATCAAACCTGATAACAACAGAAAAATAGATCCAACATAAACAACTCCAAAGATTAATTTTATTAAGGATGAAGGATAAGAGATTGGAATCAAACCTGACAGTTCTCCAACCAATCAAACCTAACAACAACATGAACAACTTAACAAGAAAAAAATTCAAAACAACAAAGGCAGTACACTCAAATGAAACCAACAAATTCATCCCACCAGATAAAGAGATTAGAATCATCAATACTGCACTATTGGTAATTCTCTAATGGAAAAAAATGACAACAGCAGAAACAAGTCAAACCAACATCTAATTTATTGAAACAAAATCCATACCTGCAAATCAAACCAACATAGAATCCCTACAGTCCTGCAAATAGAGCCAAGAAAACATAAATGTACATACATATATGTATCAATACTGAAATTCATCCAAAGACATATCCTGAACTACAACTAACAGACAGACAATACTGAAATCCATCCAAAGATGCACAAGGTGAAAACATAAATGTACATACATATATGTATCAATACATATACACTTGAAATTCTGCAAATGAAAGTAAATAAATAATACCCCAGATTTCCAAAGAAGAAATTAGTTGTCCTGCAAACCAAGTTATAAGAAGTTTCATAAATAGTCACATAACTTAAACAAAATTTCATTGAAACAATACTTTCCTCAGCAGTAATGTGAGGGTAACAACATGAATTCAATGCTGAATTGTTATCAGTGTCTAAATCATATAACACAATATATAAGATCATATAATCTTATAACAGTGTAAGCATAGAACCTGAAAAAGACAGGAACACAGAATGCAGATCAATAACCAATTCCTATGAAACATATATGGGAGTCATCTTCAAATAAATTAAATTAAACCACAGAACACTTTAATATCAATTTGTGAACTAGATTAACAAATTATTCAAATAAAAAAAACACATTGGCTTTTTAAATAGACCCTAGCAGAACAGGTGAATGGAAGAAGAAGCATAATATATGCAATTTAAGAAAACCCATTGGCTTTCTAAATCAACTAATGAAAGCCCAAGAAAACCTTAATTCCAATCCTGTTAGAATCAGTTAACTGCAAATCAAAACAACATAAGATCCCCAACATTCCTTCAATTTGAAGTACATATCCATGGCTCAGTTCAGGCAGAAGCACTATCATCGGCATGAGTTAACATAATATGCTTGCTCCCCTCCATTAAAACGATTAAAACATGGGTTAAAGCCATTTTTGGTCCCTGAAAACGGGACCAATGTTCATTTCCATCCCAAAATTCAAAATTTGTTCAATATGGTCCCTATGTATTGCATATTTTGACATTTTGGGTCCCTATATATTCCGTATTTTGGCATTTTTGGTCCCTATTGCTGACATGGAGGTCATGTGGAATACCAATGAAATGCATATAATTTTTTATTATTATGTTTAGGTCGTTATTTTGCTGATGAGGGGTGATAAGTGGCAGTATATGCTGATGTGGACTGTATTGAATAAATTTTAAATTTTTGGGATGGAAATGAACATTGGCATTGTTTTCAGGGACCAAAAATGGCTTTAACCCTTAAAACATTTGCCACCACCAGTATAAAAAATCCAAAAAATTTTGATGTATATAGTAAAACCATTAAGGTTGTGTGAAAAATATGCAAGTAGTAAGGAAAGTTCGTTTGAAAAACATGCAACAAAAGTTTGTTTGTTTGAACTTTTGAATGATAAAGTTTGTTTGAAAAACACTCAAGTAGTAAGGAAAGAAGCATGCAACAAAAACATTAAAGTCATTAGAAGAAATTGGTTGTAGTGGCTGCCTAATGTGGCCTCCCAACTGCCTCGCCGCACTTCCCAAATGACAAAACAAATATGAAAAAACAATGCTAACAGGAAGGAAGGGAACAAGCAATACGAATATTAATGGGTTCCTCACAACTGTCTCTATGCCTCAATGTGCCTCATGATCTTTCATCATAGCCATCCAATAGGTCACCACATGCAAGAAGAGCCATATATAGGCAACCACCTGTAAGAAGATAGTAGTGAATCATAATAGAATTAAGTTCAAATGGTCTTGCATACTAATAAAGTCCAACCACCTATAAGAAGACAGTAGCGAATCATGGTAGAATTAAGTTCCAAATAGTGCACAAAAGTACGGTGAAACACATAGAAATGAAAGTAGGTTAGTTCAGCAGAAACACAGAAATGAAAGCAGGTCAGTTCAGGTGAAAACAAGATAAGCTGAAAATAAAGAAGGCAAAGCAGTCCATGCAAGTAAGGAAATAAAATGTCAGTCACTCCATGTAACAAACTAAATGAACACCGCATCAATCCATGTTTTTCAGTCCATCTGAGAGAGGAACTCCTCCATCCATGTCTATTTTCTTCCCTTCGTTCCCTCTGGGATCTAGGTTGGGATGTAGTGGCGACCTCCTCAGTTTGTGTTGTAACATCTTGTATGATCGTGTCATTCGGATCGATACCTACAACGTAATTATGAATGATACAAGCTGCTAGGACTAGATAAACTTGAGTCTTATAAGGAAAGAATGGTTGAGATGTAAGAATCTTGAAATGATTCTTAAGGATGCCAAATGCCTGCTCAATCTTTTATCGTAACAGTGAGTGCCTTAAGTTGAAAAGCTCCTGTAGGTTGGTCAGTTCATGGCCACTATGTTCTTTCAAGTGGTATCTAACTCCTCGGTATGGAGCGATGAAACCATTCATTGTGGTGTAACCAGCATCTACCAAGTAATATTTACCTACAACAAACTATTACTATGAAATATTTTTTCACCAATGAATTTGTGTGTAAGGGTAAAAATAAAGTAGTATTACCTTCAATGAGTTTGAGTATTTCTGGTTGTGGGCGCGATAATGCATCTCTTAATATAGTGAAGTCATTTGCTGAGCCTTCCCACTCGGCCAGCACATGTGAATATTAAATCAGGGTTAACCATGACCAACACATTCTGCGTTGGACACTTCCGACCTCAGAAGCGTGGTAAGTTATGCGGGGGAACAGATGCAATAATATGAGTGCCATCTAATAGACCGATGTAGTCCTACATTGGTTACCAAAGAAGTTAATTTATTTGTACAAAATAAATTGACACTAGTAAAACCTAAAAAATTATTGACATTCTTACCTTGAAGAAAGGGTACCAATTGTGGTTACTCTCAATCTCATGGTGACAAACAGATGTAGGAGGTTTCATGAACTCATCGCATACAGAGCAAATAGCACGTAGGACATTGTTGAAGTACCTACTATATAATAGTTTTATCGGACCGGAGGAACTCGATCCTCATTGTCCTATTCTTTGTGTTGTGCCCCACAATGTGTAGGAAAATAGCTAGCTGTTCTTCTACTGATACATGTCTAGTGTCACGTAGAAAATGTTTATCACGCAAAATCATCGACAGATGCATGAAGGGGCCCACATCTATCCTAAGATAGCTCACACAGTAGTCTCTCCCACTCCTGAGAATACGACTCATGTGTCTCTTCCTAGTTAGATCTCAGAACATTAAAGGTTCAATGTACCGTACCGGCCTAGCCTTACGCATTTCTTGTAAGAGAAATGCAACAACCATGACAATTGTGGTGAAGGCTCCAACCAACATCCTTTGTCTATTATTTGTTGGCCAATTATCCATCTACAAACAAATAACTTATTTTAAAACTGTTTGAAGAAAAGTAAAGCTGGAATTTTATTCCTTATTTGTAAAGCAAACAAGGGTCATTCATTTAATATGGTGTACCCATTGAAATTCCCTTACAATAATATTATTTAGATTCAAATCAATTATATGTATAAGTTTAAGGAAAATGAAACAATTTTCCTTTTCATTACAAAAATTCAGTAAAATATGCAAATAGTAGAATCACTGAAATAATCTCTTAGATACAGTGCTTGAATCACTGAAATATAGAGTTAATAAAAAAAATCCCTCAAACTGATGAAATTTCCAAAACTTATCTAAATCATATTTATGTTTCTTAACTATGGTGCACACATTTACCTTGTTATAAGAACATTTAAACTAAACCCTACACAATAATAACTTACTACCTAAATCTTGATTAAAGGCGTTTCCAGAAATGCAACATTAATGAAAATATTCTAAAAGAAAATGTTTAATGTTTTTATAATTTGAAATACTTAATTGTTCTAAGTGTATGAAAGCATTTCTTTGTAATTCTATATTACCTGTATTAGGATCTCTACTTGTGATTAGAGTATGAACTTTGTTTACAAAATTATAAGGGTTAGCCCCTAAGCTGACAATATATTGAAACTCCTGTTACTGATCCTTTTTGTAATTTTCCCATAATGTTTTTGTACTTTCACCTAAAAATGTTTCAAGGTATCGAAACATTTTATCTGTATCTGTGTTATTAAAATTTCGTATATAATGTGCAACTACTTGTCCTTTCCAAACGTCTATGACATTTGACCAGGTTTGAGGGTCATGTGCTGTGATGTTTAAAATTTGTCGTTTGTTTGGACTTTGAAATTTTATAGGTTGTTCCAATGGCATTCTTTTTCCTCTAGGTTTTATGTTTTCAGGGATATAAACATTCTCGTTATATGGTGTTCGTAGAACTGCACCATATCCTAAGATTGGAGTGCGAATATTTCCTGTGACGACGCTACCTTCACCTTCCATTAATTCATTAATGCTTAAAGTATCTATACTAGAGATTATACTTTCGTGGACATCATTATCTATGTTATAATTTTTTGTTTTTCTAATATTTCCTATAATATCATAGTATAAAGATTCAATTTCTTCTAGTTGTTTTGTTAAAAGCAAAGCTTCTTCTAATTCTAAAAGTTCTTTAGGTGATGATAACATTTCTAATTCTCTCAGATAAAGAATAGGATCTTCATATGTTTCTATGTTTACCATATTCCATTCTTTGGATATTTCATTTGACATCTGTTGTAGTTGAGCTTCTTGTTCATCTTCTAGATTTTTCTTTTTATAATTTGTAAATCGTACAGATGTTTCCCCTTTACTATTTGTATACATGACTGATTCTTCAGGAACTAAGACTTCTTCCTTTTTCGAGAAAAGATCGAGATTCCATTCAGAATTGGCTAAGATTTCAAAAGAAATTTTTCGTGGTTTAAGTAATTTAATTCCTTTATTTCTAATTAAACTGACTACATCATCTACCCTTAACTTAAAATCTGTATTACTAGAATTTGTTACCTTACCTATAAACCCTACACAAACAAGTAAACTTTTACCTTTAAATTTTACCTTTAAAAGTTTCATAACATTTAGTTTGCATACCGACTTTGAGATTTTCTGCAAATTCTATTATATTAAATAGGGTCTCGATTTCTGAGTTATGATATTAGTTTATTTGCTTCAATAGCTTCTGCAGTTACATTTATGCCTCTGATTATCAGTTTCACAGCCTTAGGCTCAAGGTTCACTCCTTGACCTGGCTGGTGTAACACTTGTCTCTGGTTCTTGAGATGGGTGTTACAGTATATGCATATGCCTTTTCCCGGATGCTTATGTTCTTATACTATCCCCTGGGGAGATGTTTTACCCTCACTGAGAACATGTAAGCTCACTACTCCCCCTTTTTTCCCCCATAAGGATGGATCTAGAAGACGCTTTAGAGCACTGATACAAGGCAAGGGTGTTGATAGTTTTTATATTCAAAGTACATTTAGTCAGCTCTGAGTATGAAATTGTAAAACATACTATGTTATGTGGATTTATAGATATTGCAAAACTAGTCACTCTTGTATTTTGATATATGATATCCAGGGATTTTAGACTTTTATCCTATTATTAGGAGGCATGACAAGTTTAAGTTTGGTTTTATTATTTCTCTGTCATGTGAATAAATGTCTAGCAGGTTAAAACAACTTGACTATGACTGGTGTAGAGACCTCATCATGGGAATGAACAGTCGGTATTGGGTTGTTAGGGGCAGGTCGTTACACTAGTAGTGGGGTTGTTGGCCCAATAAGAATCTTTGTAAGCAAGAATGTGATGATCATTTGACAAGGAAAAGAAGATGCCTTGGCTTGGAGTGCCTTTAATGTAACGGAGAAGACGAGTGGTAGTTGTCATGTGAGGAATTCTGGGAGCATGCATGAACTGGCTGAGGATATTTATGGCAAAGATTATATAAGGTTTGGTGATAGTGAGATAAGTGAGACATCCAACTAACCATTGGTATGGAGCTGGATCAGGGAGCAAATCACCATTAGTGTTATTGAGTTTCAAGTTCTGTTCCATGGGAAAGGGAGTAGGATGAGAGCCAAGTTGACCACTATCAATAAGGATATCCAACGCATATTTCACTGATTTAGAAAAATGCCTAAAGGGGATCGAGTGACTTCAAGACCGAGGAAATGTTTGAGGAGTCCAAGGTACTTGTTTTGAAGTTAATGGAAATAATAGTCTTGAAGAAAGTGATTAGAGAGAGATCATTATGGACGACAAAGATGTTATCAACATATACCAGGATAATAATGAGGTTGGTAGTACTAATCACGGTAATTAGAGAGTGATCGGTCTGAGATTGGACAAAACCTGTACTAAGAAGAACATATGTTAGTTTAAAAAACTAGTTCCATGATGTTTGCTTGAGTCCATAGAGGGGCTTTCAGAGTAGGCAGACATGTGTCTTCCCTTTAAGATAATAGTCGGGTGGGGTTGCATGTAAACTTCCTCATCAAGTTCACCATGCAAGAACGTATTGTGAACATCCATTTGGTGAGTGATCCAATTTTTGGTGGCAACAATGGCTAGAATACAACGAGCTGCTGTCATCTTGGCTGCTAGAGCAAAGGATTCATGATAGTCTAAACCTTCTACCTGAGTGTTATCTTAGCTACAAGTCAGGCCTTGTAGTGGGCACAGTCTTAGGAGATAAGGCCTATGTGGAATGAGGGATAGATTTTGGAACAGGTAATGGGAAAATTATGGAATTGTAGGGATGTGAAGTGATAGTGTGTTGGAGAGGGAGTTGGTCTTAATGAAAGGTGACGTCACGGGAGTAGAAAATGGTATTGTTGTCAAGGTTATATAACTTATAAGCTTTATAGTTGCTAGGATAATTGAGGAAGACACAACAAGATTTTCTAGATGCGAATTTATCATAGACAACGTACCAAACACACGCGGGTGCGTGTAGGTAGGTAAAGTATTGAGAAGAAGTTGAAAAGGAGTTTGATTTTGGAGCTAACGACTAGGAGTCCTATTGATGAGATAGGCAGTAGTGAGAACACATTCCCCTAAAATTTGAGTGGTAAATGTGTCTGAACCCAAAGGCTCCAAGCAATATTAAGAAGGTGCCTATGTTTACGCTTATCAACACTATTTTGTTGAGGAGTTTCAACACAACTACGTTCATGAATTATGCCATGATTATGAAAATAGGTTTGGAGATTCTAGGAAAGAAATTCTTGACCATTGTCAGTTTGGATAATTTTAACCGTGGAATTAAATTGGTTTTTAACAAGAGTAAAGAAATGCATTAAGTGACCAAAAGTTTCTGATTTAAAACACATTAAATAGATCCATGTGGTGTGTGAGAAATCATCAATGATGGTTAAGTGATAATGTGTGTTCTTAGAACGGGCACAAACATCACAATGACAAAAAGTGCATGGACTATTAAAAATAGTGGGAATAGTAAAAGTGGAAGGATGACCTAGACGTTGATGTTATAGGATTTTATTATCAAGATTATGAGCAGACAAAGTAGAGAAGTGATGGGGAAGAAAGATATAGAGTCCATTGCAAGCTTCACCTACTCTAATAGGCCTCTTCAACTAAAGGCCCTCAAAAAAATAGTTAGAAGATGAAAACAATACTATATAAGATAAATGACTAGTGTTGAGTAATAGAAAGGAGATTAAACAAAAAACAGGGACATATAAGATATTTAAGAGAGTAAGAGTTTCGAATAAAGTGACACAGCTAATATATGGTAGATTTTGATTGATTTTGTTGATATGGTGGATTTTGATTGATTCTGCTGATATGGTGGATTTTTATTGATTTTGTTAATAATATATGCCTTGCTTTTGTGCAAAACCTTTGTCTACTGGTCTTTCTTTAAAAGAATGAATAGACCCATAAGTGTTGCCTTTAGATGTACACAAAGGGTTGATTCAGAGATATAAAGGACCCTTTGAGATCTGATACTGGGTTGGAAGTGTTGCATATAAGGTTGAAGATGCCATAGAGGTTAAAGCTATACCCAACCTTCTATATGAGTTTTCTTAAGTCTTGCTTTGAGGATGCAGATGAGCAAGCTAGGAATAGGTCTACACGAGCACCTCCCATAGTCCAGGAGTTCAAGAGAACTTTGGAAAAGATCTTTGATTGGCAGGTGGAGGGCAAAGCAAGAAGAATAGTGTAACGACTCAAAAATTTCCTTGCTAAATCATCGAGTAGGCTATAAGAACCTTAACATCATGAGAGGGGGTAAAATGGGTACTTAAAATTAACAAGAAGATTAAACCAAGTAGTTAAGGGCAAGAAAATGGACTTAGGAGTAATTATAAGAAAATAGAGGGGATGAAATGTGAAAGTGCCATAAAAGACATTAGAATTAGAGAGGGAGAGAGAGACTCACTCTTAGCTTCTCAAATCTCTTTCTTTCTCAAAGAAGAAGAAGGGCACTGTGACTTGAAGGAGAAGGGAAGGGAATTCAGTGGATTTTGTGAGTCAATCAAGGTTAGAATAGAAGCTCTTACTCCTCTTCCTTTAAATCAAGCCCTCTTCATCAAATAGTTGTGAAATATTTATAAATCTAGGTCTTGGAAGGGAAAAATTGAAAGAGGAACAGTTAGAGGCCGGTAATACGAGTATAGTCAAGTCTTAAGGAGCAAGTAAGTAAATCCACACTTCATTTGAAGCATTTACAAGGTTGAATTAGGTTTTCATGCATATCATGCTTTGAAATTGGAATCAATGAATGTGATGAATTCATGGAGAGTTGATGAATGAATCAGTGAAGAAATGAATGATAATGGTTCGGATTTGAAGTGTTCTGGGTATTGTAACACAAATTAGAAAGAATAGAATGTAAACAGACATTTTTGCAGATTTCCTAGGTAAGTACGGTCGTGCTTTCAGCTGTGCTCATACTTTCATGTCCGTAGGCCCTGATCTCAGAGTTATAGAGAGATGCACGGCCTTAAACACGCATGTTCTCATAGGCGTGCACCTCTCTGTCTGTCTGCAAAGTTTGTTCTTAGAGTTATAGAGAAATGCATAGCCGTGAGCACGCTTGTGCTCATAGCCGTGCACCTCTCTGTCGGTTTGCAGAGTTTATTCTCAGAGAAGCAGAGAGTTGCACGGGCTCATGCTCTTTTAAGCATGCCCATGTACTCAAAAGCACGCCCGTGCACTCATGTATACGGTCGTGCTTGGCTTTGAAATAAGAAAAAGGGTCATAGGTGAGGACCCCTTTGCGAATAAGTGAAGGAATTGATTAGATAGAGTACTAGATAAGGGTTTATGTTGACATTTTAGGGATTCACATAAGCATATATAGTACTCAATTCAGTCAAAGCACTTATAAATGGCAATCATTGATTCATTGATGGAAAACCATCGTTATGATGTTTTAGGTTGAGGTAAGACCGTTTAGGATCCTTCAGGAGCGTTGAAGCCATCCTAGGATGCTAGATTTCAAGGTGAGTAGAAAATCCAGTAGCTTTGGGATTTTGTATCATGTTTTTCTGTTTTGAATGGTTCTTCTTATGGATCTATCATGTGCTTAAACTACTAATTTTATATGTATGCCCTGATTTCCCTATTGAGAGATCGCATTGATATTGTTATCCATACATGATTAATTGCTTCACCTAATAAATAATGCATTTGCACCTTATCGTTGTCCACATGAAATACACAAGGGCTCTATGATGGAGCTCACATAGGTCATTAGGACCGTACTTGAGGTCAGCGTGGGTTTAGGTGTCTCAAAATCAAAACAGTCATTTTGTTAACCCCATCCCGCACTCATTAGGAATTTGACCACATGTTTCATAAACACTAATGTTTATATGCTTAAATTATCATAGACGGCTCAAAATACTATTCATGTGATGGACGCCACTATCCGGAGATGGACCCCCACGATCTGGGGAAATATGTGGGTGTGACCTATGTGGACAAGATTTGGTGCGTACATATTATGGATAATTATGATATAATGGCAAAGCGATATATATGAATGATTAATTTCATAATGCATTTGAATGTTTTATTTGCTTTACACTGTGTTTCAGCTAAATGGCATACTCATTTGATTATGATACACAAATGACTCAGCATGTTTTATGCATGACATGTAGGTACATATGCGTATACATATAAAAATCTCCATGTGAGGTGTTTTCTTCTCACTGAGCTTGCAAAGCTCATTACCAGCCTTTTCAGATTTGCAAGAATAGCTTCGAATAGGGTCACCAGGCTTCAAGGATGAGACGAACCCTTATGTCGAGTCTTCATTTTGGGATTGCTATGGCTCTCTGATGTTTTGGATGTATTAGTCTATGATGTCTTTTGGGTTAAGATGGATGTCACATAAAACTGTGATGAGTAATACTTGCTCATAGCCCGTGTAGACTTATGTGTAGCCGTTGGTGTAAAGAGTTATGTAATATCATTTTGTGATTGTTAAGTATGAATGTAAAGGATAGGTATAGAAGACAGTCGTACCCTGCCTAGTGTGACACGCCCATTCACATGAACGTCTGTATGTATGTATGGGATGAGGTGTTACAAATATAACTAACTACTTGGTACATTGGAAGGGTACTAACTTTGGAGGCAAGTTAGGAGAACACCACATTGTGGCAGTCTCCTCTTCTAGTGAGGGTGGTTTGTAAGACCCTTTCAATAGGACTCCCGACTTAGAAGGAGTCCAAAGGAGATCCCTTTGAAAAGGACCTTATAGTAGGTCCTTAGAGGTACTGGGGGGTACATTCAGAGTGATGTTGGTGCGGAGCTTTATCACCTTAACTGAGAAGAATCATGCCTAAAGGGCAACTTGGACAAAAGAGAGAATTGTGGGTTCTATCTCCATATATAACCACAATATTCAAAGGCCTTAACCGTAACAACCATGGAATTCCTCGCGTGCATGGCGTGCATATGGAGGCGTGGGTGCAGGCTCGGGAGTGAGTGCGGGCGTAAGGCGAGCACACAACATGGGCGCGAGCTGGGCGGGTTCTCACAAGGTAGTTCTTTTCTTGCCACCCTTGTGCGATACTTAGCATACTCTCAACCCGGTTGGAGAACTAACTCAGCCTAAACCCCTTGATAACTCTAATATGAGTAGAGAAAATGGCTAAGAAGGGGAATGTTTAGTGGAGAAGAACTCACCAGGCAACTAAAAGGAAAGAAGAAAGCTTTATTGATGAAGAGAGCTTACAAAGTATCTAAAACCCACACCTCAATTTCTTGATGGCTTGCTCCACCCTATCCATCCTTCCCTCCAACACTGCCTCCATGTCCTTTTGAGTGGGCTTCTTGCTCTTGCCAAATCGGGTCTCCACATCAGTAAGACTCGTCGGATCCATGATCTCACCTAAGCAACCTTGCTCCAATTTGGCTCTAATACCACTTGTCATAAGGTGGTTCTTTTCTTACCACCCTTGTGCGACACTTAGTATACTCTCAACTCGGTGAGAGTCTAACTTAGTTTAAACCCCTTAATAACTTTAGGATGAGTAGAGTAAAAAGGCTAAGGGGGGAGGTTTAGAGGAGAAGAATTCACCAGGCAACTAGAAGGAAAAAAGAAAGCTTTATTGATGAAGAGAGCTTACAAAGTATCTAAGACTCTCACTTCAATTTCTTGATGGCTTGCTCCACCCGATCCATCATTCCCGCAAACACTGCCACCACATCCTTTTGAGTGGGCTTCTTGCTCTTGCCAACTTGGGTCTCTACATCAATAAGACCTGGCGGATCCATGATCTCCCTTGAGTAACCTAGCTCCAGCCTGGCTCTAATACCACTTATCACAAAGTGGTTCTTTTCTTACCACCCTTGTGCGACACTTATATACTCTCAACCCGATGAGAGAACTAACTCAGCTTAAACCCCTTGATAACTTTAAGATGAGTAGAGAAAAATGATTTAGTAAAAATTTTTAAGTACATGTATACATGGATCTCTAATATCTACGTGGCTACGCGAGTTCATCTTCGGTCGTTTATCTCATATAGTACTAGGGTTGTACATTTTTTTTTTATTTTTTAAAATAAATATAAATAAATCTATTTTTATTTCATAACAATTCTTTTAAGAAAGTCAACCTCTCTTTTTAAATTTTTTTTTTTTTTTGAGAGGGTATATTAGCCAACTTTCATGAGGTCGTAATCGTGATGTTTCTCTTGATTGGAGCAAATTTTTACATAATTTGACTAATTGATTTTTATTATTTTTAACTTTGACTAAATCATGTAAACAGTGAACTAACACTTTAAAAAAAAAAATTAATGAGAATTTTCTACAAGAAGTAAGACAATTGAACAAATGAAAATTAATATAACTTCGTCTTGAATCTTGATATACAATTTTGAATCAACGATCCCACTTACAAGATGAAGATGCAAGAAGCCAGATCTGTTGTTCCATGTCGCCTTATTTTTTTTTTAAAAAAAAGACAACAATTTTGAAATTAAAAAAATAAACACAAAAAGTAATGCGAAATTTCTTCAGGAATTCCATGATCCACGTTCCAACCTCAAATTAAACATTATCAAAATTCACCAAAATCCCCAAATCGGAGGCCCTAACCCTAAAATCTCAGGGCCACTTGAGCTTATCGGCACCGGCGACGCGGATGCCGGCTTCCTGGACGGAGAGGAAAAGGGAGGCGAGGGGCCGGCGATAGTGCGGGGGGCGGGATAGCTCGAGGTCGAGGTCAACCTCGACGGCGTCGATGCCGGCGCCGCGAAGGCGGAGGCCGAGCTTCTCACCGACACGGGCGGCATCGCGGGCGTCCCAGAGGCTACGGGACCTCGGAAACCGGCTGAGAAGCCGCGCACGGTACTGCTGGGCGAACTCTTGCTCACCGGAGGAAGCCATTGCCACGATGGCCCCTGTCCTGGGGATCGTCACCTCCGCCGTAATTTTCCGACAGCTGAGCACCAGTTTCAATATATGCGGGGTCGACGACGACGACGCCATGAGAGAGAGAGAAAAAGAGGAACGAGATCCAGGTGGTCGGGTCGGGGACGGGGAGCGCGACTCTAGAGCGTGTCACGAAATGGTAACCACGGGTGTTCTGGGAGAGACATGTCATCAGTCCTTTTTTTTTTAATTTTTTTATTTTGTAGATTAGGGGTAATTTTTATTTTTTTGGTTGACATGGACCATAAAAATTGTTCTAGAAGACATAATCTTAAATGACGAGCACCTTTAGTTTCTCATCATATCCTTTATTTATAAGAGAACTCGAATATGAAAACAAGCTCTATCAAACAAATTACATCTTTGATCCCTCACTCCCTTATTAAGGAGGCCAGAGAGTTCGAATCTAAAAATAAGCTCTATTAAGCAAAGTACTCAACACACAAGAAGTGAAATTCTTATATTGTTAAAAAAAAAAAAAAATTTTAGTTGAAACCAAAGCGAGATTGATGATTTGATATTCAAACATAACGTAAAACCGGAGTTCCGAACTCACTGGCTTTATCTTTTATTTTTTATTTTTTTATTTGAAAGCAAAAAATGTCAGTTTTCTTGTTAAAGAAAACAAATTAAAGCTCGGAAGTTTGGAAAGGCAGCTTCAACGCAAAATCATTCATCCATCCACTGATGCCGTGTCTAAAACCGGCGTTTGTGCCATTTCTCCAATAGGTTTATGATGACGGGTTTTCACAATTTTCTTTTTTTAATTTTCCAGGTTCTTTTAAAAAAAATATCTTTTCAAATAATTTATGTAAAAAAACATTTACAAGAATGTGTGCGTTAAAAGACCCTATCAACTTTACAACCGTGACATTGAATCTATCTAATTTCAGTTCACACCAGACATAAAAGCAAAGATAATAAAGGAACATCAAACTGGCTCAAATTGTAGTTTACAAATGTAGAATATAGGGGGTAATATCTTGGAGGGGTATTGAACTATGTCTTTGTTTCAAAATAGGTACCCAACTTCAATTTGTATCAATTTGAGTACTCAACTTCGATTTGACTTCACCGGTTGGGTACTGGGGGCAATTCCGACTTAATTCCTCACCAGACTTGTCCACGTGGCCAACTTATTGTCACGTCATGTGCCACGTGGACAAGTCTTATACCAAATGAGTCTCTTTTATCCCTATAACTAATTCCTCTTCTCGTTTCCCCTTTCTTCACCGGAGCGATCGAGCAACCTTTTTTCCTCCGGCGCCAGCGAGATCCCCATTAGGAGACCTCGAGGACCCTAATTCTTCACAAGGAGCGAGAGAGAAGCCCTCGCACTAGTCCGAGAAGACCGATAACAACTGCTGGTGAACGATAAAGATTTTGCGATTGAACTTGGCGCAGCATGGAAGTGGACTGGGCGATCAGACCTCGAACGATGGAAGAACCAAGTTACCGTAAGTTGATTGGTTATTTTTGATTGAATTCATCGATGCTAGGGTTTAAGGTTCGTAGTCTAAGTTTAAAAATCTAAGTGTGCTTAAAAGGAAATAAGGGGGAATCTGTTTAAGTTGAATAAATAAACAAAGAACACATGCATGAAGAATCTTCAGCCAAACCAATCAATGTTGGTACATTGATCTTTTTAATTGAATATCTTACTGAATATCCAACAAAAGGCCACTTTGTTCAGAAAGTGGGACCTCACCTCTTTGGCTCTTTGTATGTACTATGTAATAAGCCTTGATATTGATGCATATAGTAATGCTTGTTCCCTCCCTTTTTTTTTCTCTCTTGTGTGTTTGTGTTGCAGCCTGCAGGGCCACAAATGAAGATTGTTTATATATTTGTACCAATATGTTATTTAATTACTGAATTTTGCTTTTTCTATTATTATGTTTCTTTTTTTTTCTTTTGTGGTATATAAGCATTAATTGTTTGATTATATTATCATAATTTAGGAGGTTAAGTAAATACAATAAATAACAATGAAGATAGTGTTATTTAAATTCTAGAGCAAGTAAATTTTTGTTCAACTATTGAGAATTTGAGATAGGCACTGTCTATGGTTCAACATTGTACTTTAAGTTTAAAAAACCTAATTGCTTAAAAGGAGACATAGATATGGTGTTGGCATTAAGTTTTATATGCATAGAAGATAAGATATTGTGATTCTCACCTCATAATGGTTTATGAATAGAAGATAAGCTTTTGCAGGAGGAATTGCATTGGGACCTTCAATAAATAAAAATAAACTAACATAAGCTGTGTTTAACCTATAAAAGGATGTGGATATGAATAACTAATGATTTGGGACTAACTAAAGAGCCAAGATTTCTCAAAAGCAACTAAGAATTACTAAGATTTTGAGAAAATTGTGGTAGAATAAAAAAAATTACTGCATACACCCCAACATTCTTATTAATTATGTTCCCTTTTTTTGTTTCTTTTGTGGTATATAAGTATTAATTGTGTGATTAGATTATCATATTTTAGGAGGTTAAGTAAATAGATAGTGTTATTTAAATTCTAGAGCAAGTAAATTTTGGTTCAACTATTGAGAATCTGAGATAGGCATTGTCTATGGCTCAACATTGTAGTTTAAGTTTAAAAAACCTAACTGCTTAAAAGGAAACATAGATATGGTGTTGGCATTAAGTTTTATATGAATAGAAGATAAGATATTGTGATTCTCACCTCATAATGGTATATGAATAGATGATAAGCTTTTGCAGGAGAAATTGCATTGGGACCTTCAATAAATAAAAACAAACTAACATAAGCTGTGTTTAACCACTAAAAGGATGTGGATATGAATAATTAATGATTTGGGACTAACTAAAGAGCCAAGATTTCTCAAAAGCAACTAAGAATTACTAAGATTTTGAGAAAATTGAGGTAGAATAAAAAAAAAATTACTGCATACACCCCAACATTCTTGTTAATTATGTTCCCTTTTTTTTCTTTTGTGGTATATAAGCATTAATTTGTGTGATTAGATTATCATAATTTAGGAGGTTAAGTAAATACAATAAATAACAATAAAGATAGTGTTATTTAAATTCTAGCCAAGAAAATTGTGGTAGAATAAAAAAAAAAATACTACATACACCCCAGCATTCTTGTTAATTGCCCACCAAATCCAAACAGGAGAAAGATGCCATCTTTTAAAAGGTATTTTCAATTGTGTATTGACCAACAAATCCAACCAGAAGAAAGATGCCACATTTTCCTTTTGAATGGCAATTGCCCACATCACATGGATGATGAAAAGTAATAAGAAGATACATTTCCAATATGGTAGACACTGCAAAAGGAAAAAAAAAAAAACTTCACCCAAAATAATAACTTTCTAGGGCAAGTAGCAAATCAATGATTGTATTAAAAAAAAAAACAGTGTTCTGCAGCATGTATGGTTCAACAACAGAATTACCTAAATCCTATGGTCCAGGATTAGAGAGAAGACTTTACTTTGCAAAATGTTTTCAATCTAAAGAAGAAGAAATTAATTTGCAAAACCACTGTTCTACAGCATTGCATTAAAATAAATTTACCTATCTATTGGCAGAAATTAAATCTTGCTTTTGCAACATTGCATTAAATTAACAGTTAGAAAAACTTCTATCATGTACTTTTTTTTCCTTTACTTAATTGAATTGTTGTGTTCATTATATATGTTTTTATTGTTGTACTAATTCTTGTACAATTTTATGGTAGCACTTGACTCTGACTACTTCACAATAAGAATGCATTACACATTTGGTGATGTCCACAAGTGGGAGAACCTTACCACAGCAGGATATGCTGACTACTGTTGCTCTGACAAAATGTCACTATTAGAACTCAAACTCATGGCAGTGGAAATGGGATTATTAGGGGAAGGGATAGATTTTGGTGGTTAGATTCTAAGAGTAGCATAATTGGTTTGAAAGAAATAGAAAGTGATGCTGGTGCTTTGGAAATGGCAATGAGTGTGGACTGTACTAGAGTACTGAATCTGTATACAAGGGTCTCTGAATTCAACAGTAGTCTTATGAAGCCACTTGTTGTGGGAGAAGTTGAAGAAAATACAGGGGAAACAAATATAGGGCAAAGAAATGCAGAGGAGCATGTACAACAATATGTAGTAGAAGAAAATGTAGTGGAAGGGGACATAGGAGCAAAAAATATAGGAGCAGAAAATGCAAGAGCAGAAAATGTAGGAGCAGAAAAAACAGGAGCAAGAAATGTAGGAGCAAAAAAATACAAGAGCAAAAAATATAGGAGCAAAAAATGTAAGAGCAATATATGTAGGAGCTGAACAAGTAGGAGCAGAAAATGTAGCTGTGGATGAGGATAGTGAGTTGCAAGATTCAGACTATAATTTACATAGTGAAGAGGAGGATGGGGTTGTGGACAGTGGTGACATTCATAAGACTGAGATGCATGCACAGGATAGAGGGAGTGGAGAAGTAGATGTGGACAGTGATGAATCTGACTATGGTACACCTGATGAATTGCATTCCTGTTCTTCTACAGATGAGGAGCAACTAGAACCAAGCAAGCCTAAGCATGCAGAATTTAATGAAGAGTTTGATATGAAGGACCCTCATTTCAAGATAGGAATGAAATTCAGCAACTTTGAGCAGTTTAGGAAGGCTGTTAGGAGTTGTGGTATCAGGAATAGGTGTGTCATGAACTTTAAGCCTAATGTGGGATCGAAAATACCCGCCTGACATCGTGTCTGTGAAGAGACACCAGGCGATATAACGAATCACAAATGTCATATTTTGTTTTGATTTGTGGGTGTTTCCATTCCTAATAGGGGTAAGCCTCTATTATTAATTACCCCAGACAAAGTCTTTGGAACCTTCGATTAAGGACAAAAAAGTACAAGTAGAGGCAATGTAAAATAATTCATTTATTGCAGAACATGATAATTTATTACATATAGATATCATCATGGATATATGTATACATATTTTATTTATTTAATTATTTATTTTTTATGACGCTGCCTTGCATGCCTCGCCGCCGCCTTCGAATTTGCGCCGCTATATCACCGCCTCAAAGTGAATACTGCTTTGAGATTTATGTTTATCGGCCGCCTCGAAATGTGTATTCCATCGCCACTTCAAGAATTGTGCCTCTTCAAGATTTGTATTTCACCGGCTGCCTCGAAATGAATATTTCATCGTCATGCCAAAATTAACTCGATCATTTCGGGACATACATATTTTTAGCTGTCTCGAGATGTGTATTCCACCACCGTCTCGAAATACATGCTACTTCAAGATCATGAATTTTGACCCCATTTCTTATTTATTTATTTATATAATTTTCTCTTTTTCTTTTCATGGCCTTTTTGTCACATATAAGCAATAGTCCCCCTTATCAACCTCAAAAGTCAAATGTCACCATCTCCATGAATGTCACCTTTGAGTCACTTACCCCTTTTAGGAATGAAATAGAGATTAATATTAAAGAAGCTCCAATAAGCTTATCTTCATATTTCTCATGAATGGTGTGAGTGACTTTCAAAATAAACACCCATGAACTCAAAAGCTTAGCAGGTCATTTTGAGCAATGACGTGGTAGACATTAACTTTATTAAAGTAGGATCAAGCCAAGGAGCATAACCTTAATATTTTCCTTATTATTTTATTTTATATATTTTGAAACATGTTATTCTGTAGAAGTTCCTTTCCAACAATATCACGCCCTCCATGGTTTAAGATATATATATATATATATATATATATATATATATATATATATATATATATATATATTTAAAAAAAATGTAAACTTTTATGAGTGAATGGGTGGCCCTTAAATTCCACAGTTCATTGCCCTCTTGAATTTGCAAACGGGATGATGGAATGAGTTTTTCATGGACTTTGGTGAGGGAGCCTGTTTACCCCTTGAAGCATATCACCAAATAGGCTAGGTGCATGGCAGCGTTAGCAACAATTGGATTCCTTGGCATTAATTAGGCCATAAATTTTGATAAAGTAAAAGAAATTCTTATTCCATTGAGGCATTTCAGTGAACATTTAATGGGTATCTCATATAACCAAATATTTGATCTATTTTTAAAATACTTTATCAAGAAAATTTACAACCATTGAATGAAAGAGTTTCAGAAGATGAAAAATGGACTTCAAAGGAATTTTTTATCTTAAACTCCATTGACTTGTGCTTGTTAAAGACTCCTATTTCTGCTTGCTAGCATTGCATTTGAGGCTTAAGTTGTATTCGTCTCTTTGCTATCTTTATGCCCAGCTTCATGCTTCAAGCAATTCCCATCCATATGCACAATGCCCCTTTTTTTATTAAATAATCTTCATCATTGAAAGTGCCTTTTCCTTGTCTACATAGTCTTTTTTTTATTATAAAACAGTCACTTCCCACTATTCAAGACACAACCTTCATGCCTCTATTGCCATTCTCAAATGCTCTATAGCTGGAAAATATTTTTGAGAATGGAATGTCCAGCACCCCAGGAATATCTGAATACATGATGCTTAATTTTTTCACTTTAATCCAACCAAATATAAAAGTAAACATGGAGATAATAGTCTGGGAATAGAGTCACATGGAGCATAACCAACTTTCTGATTTCTGATATATAGACTTCTTTGGGACACTTCGTCGAACAGGTCATATGCAATTGGTTTCCAACAGAAAACGAGATCTTTACCAATAAAGATCTATCTCAATTTACATAATCACTTCTTAAAAATCATATATACATGGGCTTCCATACATCAATGAGGAAATATTAAAACAATACAATTACCCCATTCTTCAGATAATCAAGTGAATTATGAAGTTGGTATTCATTCCCTTCCTTACTAGTTTCATCATCCAACAATCCACCCTCTTGAGCAGTTTTAATGTCTGGACCAGAATTATTCCTTGTGCACTTCTTTCGTGAGCCCATCATAACATAATAGTGGACCCTTGCTGCCAATTCTCTTTGTCCTTCAACTCCCAAGTTCTGGTTTTGAAAGCAAATGTGTCTTAAAGTGAGGGCTCCAATAGGACAAATATCTATAACATCTCCAGAAAGTTCATTCTCAAAAGGATTGGGCATTGTTGGAGTTAATGTGATGTTACTGGCGTTACCAGCTGAAATTACTACTTGATGTAGTGAATTCTGATGATATGTGTTAAAGTTAGGATGGCTTGCTGTTAGAGTTACAATGAAATGTATTAGAGTTACAGTATGTTGAATGTATTAGTCCGATAGCTAGAAGGGTAGTTTGGTAAATTAGTTATGGGTTGTTGTTATTTAATCTAACAAATGTAATGGGTCTGAGTGTGAAAACTGAAAGAAAGAAAGGAAAGTAAAGTGAAGGTATTGGAGTAGTGAAGAAGAGTGAGTTCTTGAAGAATTAGAAGAAATTTCTTGTTTTAATCTCGTTTGATCCTCACAAATCCAACAAAGTGGTATCAGAGCTAGTAGATCGTCAACAACAGCTGGGCATGAAGAAGATTGGAAGGCAAATAGTGAAAGTAGAGAAGACGAGCTATGGCTTCTTCAAGTTCTCAAGGTTTGAACATCCAACAACTATCTATTCCTATCTTTAGTGGGGAAAATTATGATTTTTGGAGTTTGAAGATGAAAACTTTTGTTCCAATCCAAGATCTATGGGATTTAGTTGAGAATGGCTTTGAAGAGCTGCGACTCTGATAGCTCTTACAAATGCCCAAAAGGAAGCTCTAAAAAGAAAATAAGAAGAAAGATGCCAAAGCTTTATTTTTCATTCAACAAGCTATTACTTGAAGAGTTGTTCCCCAAGAATCATGAGGGGCTTCAACATCTAAAGAGGCTTGGAAGGTGTTGCAAGAGGAGTTCAAAGGAAATGCAAGGGTAAGAGCCATTAAAAGCTTCAAACTCTTAGGGAGTTGGAGAATATGAAGATGAATGAATCCCGAAAAAGTTGAAGGAGTATTTCTCAGGAGTGGCGGAAGTGATTAATCAAATGGGCTTGTATGGTGAAGTAGTTGAAGATAAAGAGAGTTGTGGAAAGATTCTCATCAGTTTTGAAAGTATATGGCGGTATAGTATCTATTTGAAGAAACAAAGGACATTTGCCACATTGAGTGTTAGAAAGTGGCCTCCTACAAACTCATGAGCAAAAGGTTGATGAGACATTGAGAAATTTGAAAATGCTTTTTGATCCAGACTTAACTTGACAACAAAATCAAAAGGGTCATCATCTCAAAGAGCATCAAAAGAAGAGTTTTAGAGGGAAGAAACCAAAGAGGAAGGGGAAGGAGTCCTTTATAGGCAGAGGAAATTACAGTGCTGAAAATTTTGAAGAGGATGTAGTATTTTGCAAAATGAACAATCATGTTGATAGGGAATTTAGCGGTTTAAGGGAAGCCACAATGTTACAATTGCTTAAAAGATTTGGGCACCCACAAAAGGGTATGATTGAGAATGATTTACAATTTAGCGCAAATGTGTATGCGAAGAAGAAGAAGAAGAAGATGAACAAAGGCGGCATGTTTTATGCAAGTTGTCAGTAGCAAGTGAAAGAAGAAATGATGTTTGGGTCCTTGGCGGTGGATGCGATATAATCATAATGGCAGGAAATAAGGATCTCTTTACAAGAATAGATGATGGCATGAATATACAAGTGAGAATGGGAAATGGAGCTTTAGTTCAATCAAGGGAAATGGCACAATTTGTATCCAAACAAAGGGAGGGAACAAAATTCATCCATAATGTGTTGCTAGTTCAGTTGGATCAGAATTTGCTAAGTGTTAGTCAACTTGTGGAAAATGGATATGTTGTCCATTTTGAAGATGATGGAAATTTGCACTATACATGACAAAAGGAAGGGAAGAAAAATTTGGTGGCAAAGTAAAGATGATGAGAGGTAGAAACTTTGAATTGACTTTTTAACTATGGTGGAAATGTGGCATTGAAACGAGGTTAAAATGAGTCAGTTGTGGCAAAAGGCTAGGACATTTGCATTTTCAAGGATTAAAGCTACTTCAAGTAAAGGAATATGGTGCATGGTCTGCAAACATTGAAGATAAGCCAGAACATCTGTGAGGTGGTTGTGCTTTAGGAAAGCATCCGCGAGAGACTCTTTTCAAGTGGAGGGGCATGGAGGCCAAAGGGATGCGCAATTGGTTCATTAAGATGTATGTGGACCAATGAACACTCCATCTCATCTTTGGAAAGCTTGGTATTTTATTTTGTTTATTGATGATTTTACAAAGGATGACATGGTGTATACTTCATGAAACAAAAATCCCAAGTGTATATGCTATTTTCAAAAAGTTTAAAAGCTATGTTGAGAAGCAAAGTGGATTTGTTATATTAAGGCCTTGAGAAGTGGCAGGGTAAAGAGTACACTTCAAGAGGAATTTGACAAGTTTTACAGCCGAAGATGAAGGCATTGAAAGACAACTCACTGTTGGGTACAGTCCTCAACAAAATGGAGTATCAGAAAGTAAGAATCAAACAGTGATGGAGATGGCCAGAACAATGCTGAAAGATAAAGGGTTACCAAACTCTTTTTGGGCTGAAGCTGCTTGGACTGCAGTTCACTTGATCTTGGGGAAGTCCAACTAAAGGCATGCAGGGATGTGACTCCACTAGAAGCTTGGAGTGGGAGAAAACCATCGATTAGGAGGCATTTAAAAGTCTTTGGAAGTGTGTGCTATTCTAGAATTCCAAAGAAAAAAAAGACACAAGTTGGATGAAACAAGTGAAGCTTGTATTTTTGTTGGGTATGCATCAAATGCAAAAGGATACAGTTGTGGAGCTTGAAGAGAAACATAATTGTCATTAGTAGAGATGTGTTGGTTGATGAAGAAGCTACTTGGAATTGGGAGAAAAATAAGGTCGAGAAACAAGTACTGCGGTTTTTGAAGATCTTTGCTTTGAAAATGAAGAAAGAAATATTGAAGAATTACCACCAAGAGTTGATCCATCCATCATCCTCAAGTGATGGTTCAAATTCTAGTTCATCAAGTCCAAAGTGGTACTCCAAGAAAAATGAAAAGCATTAAAATTTATGAATCATGTAACTATTGCATGAGGTAGAGCCAAAGAAGTTTTGAGGGAGGCCATCAAAGATAATGCTTGGAAGAGATGCCATGGAGGAAGAACTTCAAATGATTGAAAAAAAAAAACATGGGAGAATTTGGTTGACAAACCAAAAGATAGAAATTGTTGGAGTGAAATGGATCTACACAAGATAAAACATAGGCACGATGGGTCTATCTTGAAGAACAAAGCCGGGCTTGTGGCAAAGGGTATTCACAACAACGAGGAATTGATTTCCATGAAACATTTGCACTGTATCTACAAAGACACAATTAGAACTCTCTCATTGGCGGCTCAAAGGGTTGGTTGATGTACCAACTTGATGTCAAATCAGCCTTCTTGAATGGAGAGGTTGAAAGAAGAAATTTATGTTGTGAGCAACTAGAGGGTTTTGTCATCAAAGAAGAAGAAGAAAAATTTTACAAGTTGCATAAAGCTTTATATGGGCTGAAACAAGCACCTGCGTCGGATTAAGTGCAGTCCAGTTGACAATTACTTTATTTGCAGTGGTTTTGAAAGAAGTAAGAGTGAGCCAACCCTTTATGTCAAGAAGCGAGGCATGTCTATTCTTCTTGTTGCAATATATGTGGATGAATTGATAGTTACTGGAGATGATGAGAAGATGACTAATGAATTCAAAAAAGATATGATGATGAGATATGAAATGAGTGACATGGGGATGCTACATCATTTTCTTGGACTTGAAATTCATCAACAATCAGATGGAGTTTGTGTTTCTCAACAGAATTATGCTGAAATGATGTTGAAGAAGTTCAATATGTATGACTGTAAAACAATGGCAACACCACTTGCAGTTAATGAAAAGTTGATGAAAAAAGATGGAGGAAGGAAAGTTGATGGCACTATGTATAGAAGTATAGTGAGAAGCTTGTTATATCTTACTGCAACCAGACCAGACATTATGTATGCTGCAAATCTGCTGTCCAGATTTATACAGGACCCCAGCCATTTTCATCTTGGAGCAGCAAAAAGAGTTCTTAGATATATAAGAGGAACATTGGCTTATGGAATTAAGTACACAAGAAGTGAAAAAATCAATTTGATGGGATTTTGTAACAGTGATTGGGCTGGTTCTGCAGATGACATGAAGAGCACAACAGGATTTGTTTTCTCACTTGGTTCAAGTGTATTTTCATGGCAATCAAAGAAACAAGAATCAACTGCACAATCCTCAGCAGAAGCTGAATATATATCTGCTGCAATGGCAACCTCACAAGTTGTATAGCTAAGAAGAATACTAGAAGATGTTGGAGAGCAACAAGAGAAAGCAACTAGGATTGCTTGTGATAGTAAATCTGCAATTTCTATGGCAAAGAATCCAGTTTACAACAGCAGAACAAGACACATTGCAGTGAAACATCACTTTATTCGAGAAAAGATTGAAGAAGAAGAAATTGAACTTGTATATTGTAAATCTGAAGATCAAATTGCAGATATATTTACCAAAGCCCTACCAAAGGAGAAGTTTCTGAAGCTAAGAGAATTGATGGGAATTGAAGAACATCACATTAAGGGGAAGTGTTGGAGTTAATGTGATGTTCTGCTGTTCTGCTGAAATTACTGCAATGTAGCTGAAGTTACAATGATATGTGTTAAAGTTCAGATGACATCTGTTAGAGTTACAATGAAATGTATTAGAGTTACAGTATGTTGAATGTATTAGTCCGATAGCTAGAAGGGTAGTTTGGTAAATTAGTTATGGGTTGTTGTTATTTAATCTAACAAATGTAATGTGGAATTACGTGTGTGAAACTGAAAGTAAGAAAGTAAAGTAAAGTGAAGGTATTGGAGTAGTGAAGAAGAGTGAGTTCTTGAAGAATTAGAAGAAATTTCTTGTTTTTAATCTCGTTTGATCCTCACAAATCCAACAGGCATCTTGCTTCAAACTTTTAATCATAAGCTTTTGCCACGATTCATCATGCCAAGATCTCGAACATCAACAGTCTCAATAGCAAATTGGGCATATCTTGCGCACTGGATACAACAAGACAATGACTTGTCTTGACAATGGACCTCTTCATCTCCGATGACAGCGGGTGCGGCGAAGGATTTGGGCATGGTTCCCTTCTCGGTTACGATGAGGATAATCACCAACACCGCCGCATAGGGCGATGCTTGTTCTTCGGCAGCAGTGAAAGATGATAACCAGCATCACCCCGCATGGGGTGGTGCTGTTCTTCGGCAGTAGTGGAGGATAATAACCAGCACCGCCACGCATGGGGTGATGCTGTTCTTCGGCAGCGATTGCAGGGGCTTGAAGGCCTCCACAAGGGAGCCGGAAGCTTGGTCGACGGTGGGCAATGATGGCCTCCACAACGGAGGCAAATCTGATCGACAGGAGAAAATATGAGAGAGGGAGCTTGTCCTCTCTATGCTACATCTTTTCCCTTCTCTCCTTTTTTTCTTCCCTTCAGTTTCTCTCTCTAGCCAAAAAAACTCTTGTCTCTCTTTCTTCTTTTTTTTTCTCAATCTCTCTAATCCCCACGTTTGTTTTTTACTCTAATTTTTTTTATATCCTCTGCCTCCTGTTATCTAGACCCCCCTCTTTGATTTTTTTTTTTTGTTTTGATTTGATGATTTTTTTTAACCCCCCACCGGCCTGAGATTTGAGATTATCCTGATCTGATTATTATTTTTTTATTGATTTTTTTATTTTTTTAAAAATTTAATTAATTATTAACTTTATTATTATTTTATTTATTTATTTATTTATTTATTTATTTATTATTATTATTATTATTATTATTATTATTATTTATTTACCCGGGCTGCCCTGGGATGTGTATTCTCTGGCTACCTGGGAATTCGGGCTTGCCTCGAGATTTGTATTCTCAGGGGCAATTTTGGGATTTATTTTAGATCACCTCGAGATATGTTCTCGGGTTATCTTGGAATTTGAGATTGCCTCGCTCTCAGAGGCAATTTTGGGATTTATTTTAGATCACCTCGAGATATGTTCTCGGGTTATCTTGGAATTTGAGATTGCCTGGAATATATTTTGGACAATCCTAATATTTGAATTTACCTTGGGATATGTGTTCCCGGGTTATTTGGGATTTATATCCTTATCCTACCTTATCATGGACTATTTCAGAAAAAAAAAAACTAGATAAACTTGTTTATTTATAGAGTCCTAATTCAATTGGGATTAGGATATTCAAATTTATTAAAATTAAAACTCCAAATTTTATTAAAATTTAGATTATTATTATTTTTTATATAAACACCTAACAATAAAACAAGATGCAAGGCATACTGTAAAAAAGGATGCCCCTTCTACTTATGGGCTTCACCTATGGCCAGGGACAAAAGCACAGTTCAAATCAAGTCAGGTTTCCTCCAACATGAATGTTCCAGGGACCATAATATCAGATATGTGAGTGCACAATGACTTGCAGATAACTACATTGATCAATTCAGGGCAGATCCATCATGGTCTATAGCTGGAATTATGCAAGCTGTTAAGAGCAATCAGGAAGTTAACATAAGCAGACTCAAGGCTTGGAGGGCCAAATGCATTGCAAGGAGGTATGGTTTAAATTTATTTCTATAAGAATGCAGCTGCAAGAGTGGTTTGATTCATAAAAAGATATAACTGACTTGTTTTTATTTTGTGTTTTTTTCTTCTTGTGTGCTATGTGCATATGAAACTATAAAAAGCCTCCTGGATGGTGATGAAAACTACCAGATTAGCAAGCTTTATGACTATAGACTAGAACTATTAAGGACACATCCAGGGTCATCAATGATATTTAGATGCAGTGAAGGCAAATTTGAAGGTATGTATGTTTGCTTAGGTCCTCTGAAAGCAGGCTTCTTGGCAGGGTGCAGGCACATCATCAGCTTAGATGGGTGCTTCCTCAAAGGATTATTTGGAGGGCAGCTTCTTTCAGCTATGGGAATAGATGCAAATGACTGCATCTATCCCATAACATGGGCTGTTGTGGATAGGGAGAATTATGACAACTGGAGTTGGTTTTTGGAGTTGTTGGCTGCTGATCTGGAGATAACTAACAGCTATCATTGGGCTTTCATGAGTGACAGACAAAAGGTAAGTTCTATGCCTAGTTAAACAATATAATTTTCCCTTGATATCTTGCTCTATTGATTCAATGTCTATGTTGTTTTTCTTATATGGTTTTTTTCCTACTCTCTTATGTTATGGGTCCTGTATTATGAATAAACTATAATCATAGGGTCTCATTCCTGCCCTACAACAACTTTTTCCTAATAGTGAGCATAGATACTGTGTAAGACACATTCACACAAACTTTAGAAAAAGTTTCAAAGGAAAAGCCCTTAAGGACCAAATGTGGAAATGTGCTAGAGCAAGTTATATACCTGCTTATAAGCATGAAATGGATGTCCTTAATATCATGTCTGCAGAAACTTATGGGTTCTTGAAGAACATAGACCTTCAACATTGGAGTAGGTCACACTTCAAAACATATTATAAGTGTAACATGTTGTTGAATAATTTATGTGAGTACTTTAATAGTCAAATACTTGAAGCTAGAAACAAGAGTATAATTACAATGAATGAAATCATTAGGACAAAGCTCATGATTAGGATCCAGAGGAGGAGGGATGCCATGCAAAGATGTAGTACCATCCACTGTCCTAAGATTCTAAAAAAACTAGAAAAAGCAAAACAAATGACTTGGTCTTACACAACAATCTGGTCAGGTGGAGATGATTATCAAGTTATGGGATATGATGGCCACTTTGTAGTTAATAACAGGGAGAGGACATGTACTTGTAGAAAGTGGCAATTATCAGGAATCCCATGTTGTCATGCAATTTCAACAATATATTACAATAAGGACAAGCCTGAGCACAACCTAGATGATCGCTACAAGGTCTCCACTTTTTTAACAACATATAGGCACATCTTACACCCAACAGAAGATAGAGATTGTTGGCCTAGAAGTGATCAAATGCCCATGCTACCACCAGAACCTATAGCTAAGAAGAGAGGCAAGAAAACCTTGAACAGGAGGAAGCAACCAGAAGAGTTAATTGGCTTCACCAAGGGGAAGGTCAGCAGGAAGGGGGTCAAGATGAATTGCTCTGTCTGTGGTGCTTCAGGCCATAACAAAAGATTTCATGGAATGCAGGTACCCAAACAATGCTAATTTTTTTCTTGCTAAACTTTGAGTGCAGTACATTATATTTTAATGTTATGTATCTACGGCAGGGAAAAGACAAAATAACACTGCCAAGGTAGTTGATCAACCAAGTGGTTTAGCTAATGTTCATGATGTGAGTAATCTAGGCTCAGTTTGGCTGTGTAGGAGTACATGATAGTTGCATATTTAATTTTTTTTTTTTTTTTTTACAGGAATCTGCCAATGATCCTATGGGTTCAATTGACCCTCAGGTCCTAGAGGAGCATTTCCAAGAGGTAAGCAATGTATGATCAATAGGTTTCATCTAATTTCACAATTCTGGTATCCTTTGTAAATGATTAGGTTATTAAATCTATTTGGATTATTTAGAAGGTCTTACTAATTTCTGTTTTATGTACATCATTAGGTTGCTTTCATGAGTAGATCCATAGAGAGTGAGGAAGCAAAGACTACAGAGAAGCAACCATCCCATGAAAATGATCAACCACCAACTATGTCACAGGTAAGGTTTAGTAAATTTCAGAAATTCCTCCATAGCCATCAACTGTGCATTTGCATCAAATGTGACTTTGCACATTGCAGGTTATTAACACACCTGAACAAAGTCTTCACATCTCATCAATTGCAAATGAAGGTAGGGTGCGCAGGGAAAAGATTATTACAAGGGGAGGAAAGAAACAAGACACAACTGTTGTTGCCCCAATAGTACATGCAAAGGGGAAGGCAAAAGAACAGCTCCCTCTGGAATCTGAAAAAGGCAAAACCACTACAAAGAAGCCTATTGTAGGGAAGAAAAGAAAGATATCACCTGGAGGAGTTGGTGGTTCTGTTGCTGGGAGGAAAACACTAAAGAAGTACTGAGCTAGTTCAGGGTTTTGGCATGCTAAGTAAGCAATTTTTTTTTAAAAGATTCTGAAACTGGGATTTTGTATAAATGTTGATGGCTCAGGCTGTACATATATGTTTTTGTCAAAATGATGATACTTAAAGATGTTTTTTAACAGATGTTCCTTGCTTCTAAAAAGTGTTAAAATTTGCAGTTTACTGAATGGTCTTAACATTCAGTTTGATCAGGAGTAACATTTGCAGTTTATCAGGAGATTAAAATTTGCATATTAAAGAGGTGATGAACATATTAATTAGCAGATTAACTGTTGATCTGCAGTTTAAACATGAGAACAGATGCATCGCAGATTAATTAAGATATTAATAGTAGGAGATTAACATTTGTTGATTAGATAAGTGATTAACAATTTAATTAGTATATTAATAAGGAGATTAACATTTGCATATTAGATAAGTGATTAATAGTTTGATTAGCATATTAACTGTTGATCAACAGATTAATCAGGAGATTAACATTTGCAAATTAGATAAGTGATTAACATGTTAATTAGCATATTAACTGCCGATCTACAGTTTAATAAGGAGATTAACATTTACATATTAGATAAGTGATTAATAGGTTAATTAACATATTAACTGCTGATTTGCAGTTTAATCATGAGAACAGATGCATCGCAGTTTGATAAGGAGATTAACAAACCAATATACATCACAAGACCATCTAAAATCAAACAAACTTTATTGCTTTTATTAACAAGAACAACCATCACAATGCGTCTGAGAAGACAATCAATCAAAACTTAAATTGACTTCAACTTGGTCTTGTCGGCATACTACGAGGGCTTCTCACCACCATCCAAATCACGATGCATCGATGGTAAGTTTTGAGGGAGAAAACCTACACCATCGTTCACCAGCAGCTGTTATCGGTCTTCTCGGACTAGTGCGAGGGCTTCTCTCTCGCTCCCCGTGAAGAATTAGGGTCCTCGGGGTCTCCTAATGGGGATCTCGCCGGCGTCGGAGGAAAAAAGGTTGCTCGATGGCTCCAGTGAAGAAAGGGGAAACGAGAAGAGGAATTAGTTATAGGGATAAAAGAGACTCATTTGGTATAAGACTTGTCCACGTGGCACATGACGTGGCAATAAGTTGGCCACGTGGACAAGTCCGGTGAGAAATTTCGCCGAAATTGCCCCAGTACCCAATCGGTGAAGTCAAATCAAAGTTGAGTACTCAAATTGATACAAATTGAAGTTGGGTACCCATTTTGAAACAAAGGCATAGTTCAGTACCCCTCCATGATATTACCCCGTAGAATATAAATAAATTAACAATCAGAGTGTAAAAATCAATATAATAGTGCCCATTGAGTCCATTCCTGTATAGTAAATAAACATGCAAATCTGCAGTGATACATGCAACTTGAGATAGGAATTGTTGTATATACTTCTTGCTAAACTAATTTAGAAACAAAGATTTTTTAAAGAGGACAAAACCTAGAAAATTCTGTCCTGTGGACAAGCATTGTACTGTCAATGGGGAGCAGAAAAACTAAAAGAGAACTAATCACAGAAGAATGTTTCTGATGATATCATTCCTCAACATTTTGATCATTGTCATCAGGCTCCCCATGAAAATCATGGAAATCATGGCCGAAATCAACCCAGGGAAGCAATGATTCCAGGAAGACGGCAACTGTGTTACGGCCAGCGACGTCTCTTGGGGCATGGGCTCTTTCAGGAGCAACTACCTCGGCGTTACCATCAGGTATCTGATGATGCATCATGTGTGGAGCAACCATGAGAGGTCTCAATTCTTCAGGAGGTAGTGTTGGTACCGCATCAGAAAACTCTGAGACGAGCAAATGTGAATATCTGCGTACAAATAGATAAGATGTTATGTTTGAAAATCAATGGCTAATTCAAACACACTTGAGCTGTGCAAATGCGAATAACAGACAACAGAATTTCGTATATGAAGCAGACTTGAGAATTTGCAGTCTCAAATAGTTATGACATAAATGATTGTAATGAGTCGCAAAATTAGGTCAAATGGATTATAACAAACTCCCAAATGTTATCACTTAGATAATCCTATGCGAATTGTTCTAAGCATCTATACTCTTGTGAATGAAGAGAAGAGTTATCATTCCAAAGCAGAGTTCCTTTTGGATAATCATGATCTAGGGATAACAGAACCTTGCAAACATTCATAATTTCAAGAGAATATTTTTTTTGCAGATATTCATAACTATGAATGTAAGAAGTGTTACAAATCGCAATGGCTTACTCATTTTTTTCTGATGAAAAAGCTTCTTTTCTGACGCACTGCAAATCCCAGGCTTCACTGTTATTCTGTTTCAGCATTTCAATCACCAGCAGTGCAGCCTCCTTCAACAGATTCTGCAGTTCTGGGAACCTCCACATGATATAATTCCGCTCCACATAAATATTAATAAGGTGATCTAGAGTGGGGCTGCCTGCCTTTGCTGATCCGAAGAATGAATGTTTGAGTATTTGGGTCCAAGCAGGGTCCTTCAGAGGCGCCTTGGCCACTAATTTCTGAAGAACCAATGGGTGAAGCATTAAAGCCTGCTTCATAAGATCACCAGATGTGGCTTTCCCAGTCTGCAGAGCTTCATTTCCAGATGTGGCATCTTGTTCAAGATAGTAACGACAAATAGCAAGGGAAAATGAGAAGTTTGGAAACAGCCATATTGAGTAATCACTTTGATACTCCTCTGCAAAGTGTTCTAACCATCTATACTCTTGTGCTCGCAGAGAAAAGTAATCAATGAAAAAAAGAGCTCCCTTTGGATCATCATGATCTAGGGATAACAGAAGCTTGCAGACCTCAAGGGCTGACCGATGGCAGCCTCGCCTATCCATGTTTTTCATGTGACTGAAAAGGGCTGAGAATAGTGGCTTATTTGTATTGTGGGTATATTTCAATTGGCAACTACCCTGCAAAGGGCTAAATAGTGGATGCCATGCACACTCCAATGCAAATAAGCACTTCGCAATGGCATCAGCAGAAGATTGATGCTCTCCTGAATACTTGAAAAGTTCAGCAAAGGTCAATAGTGAATCAACATGATAAGGATAATGTGCTAAAACAGCAGCTATTGCATTGAGATCATTGATCTCTTTGGCAGCTTCAAATGCTTCTTGTGCATGACTGTATGAAGGTGAATGCACATACCTGCAAGAGAGATTAACTTAGCAGCAAGAAAGGATGCCATATTCAACAAATTGCACAATAAACCAAGTCCAGATGATCAAAATATCAAAATGCAACATGATTTCAACAAAAAGTACTTAGTGAAGCAAGTTCTGCCATATCATACTAACAAGAAAAATAATCAACCAAAAAGGGAACCAATCACTAATGAGAATAAAAAATTTGGATGCTTCTAAACTAGGGTAACCAATAATTATAAGGACACTCTTTTAGATTTAGTAGCAAGCCAAAATATTTGGCATATAGAAAATAAGGATAATTATGACATGATGAAACCCTTCTCCGACGACATCCAAATTGTGTAGTAAGAACTTGGGATCTCACACTACATAGTGTTTCAAACATCCTTGAAACACCCTTCCATCACTAACTATCAATATCATGGAAAAAAGAAATCCCAGCTTCATCATGCTCTGCAAAGATGGAATACATGGCCTATTTAAAGGAAAATTTTGGGGGATAAAATAGTAATAACACACTAGATTCATCCTCCTTTGAATTGCTAAATGTTATCCGATATTTATACCTCTTGGGTATTAACTCTTTAGCTCTTTCACATGACTTTTCATCCCAATGATCTTCATATACCCCTTTATGTACCCACTTCATCCAAATAGACTTGTTACAATTATTTTTCTATTTTTTTAAGGGTCAGAATTTGAGTTTGACATCCTCTGAATGTTTACTTATGAGTTGTTTGAGCTAAATCTAAACAAGGGATACATCATATGCTAACATAAACCGGAAGCAAATAGGTAGCATTCTAACAGGGGCCCAAAAGATGAATAGGTGAATTTTTTTTTTTTTCGATCTTATTTTGTATGTTCAAACAGACTCCTATTCAACTTCTATTCAACCTAAAATAAGGTACTAAGTACAAAATATAACAAGTCTAATGGCATGAGTGAGATAATAGTATTGATCCAAGTGGACGAACAGTTACATCTATCAGGTAACCATTTATTGTCATTTTTATTTTTTATTTTTTTGACATAGGGAATAAATCAAATTGTGTTCTATCTTCCGACAACATCCAAATTGTGTAGTAAGAACTTGGGATCTCACACTACATAGTGTTTCAAACATCCTTGAAACACCCTTCAATCACTAACTATCAATATGATGGAAAAAAGAAAATCCCAGCTTCATCATGCTCTGCAAAGATAGAATACATGGTCTATTTAAAGGACAATTTTGGGGGATAAAATAGTAATAACACACTAGATTCATCCTCCCTTGAATTGCTAAATGTTATCCGATATTTATACCTCTTGGGTATTAACTCTTTAGCTCTTTCACATGACTCTTCATCCCAATAACCTTCACATACCCCTTCATGTACCCCCTTCATCCAAATAGGCTTGTCACACTTATTTTTCTAATTTTTTAAGGGTCAGAATTTGAGTTTGACATTCTTTGAATGTTTACTTATGAGTTGTTTGAGCTAAATCTAAACAAGGGATACATCATATGCTAACATAAACCGGAAGCAAATAGGTAGCATTCTAACAGGGACCCAAAAGATGAATAGGTGAATTTTTTTTCGATCTTATTTTATATGATCAAACATACTCCTATTCAACTTCTATTCAACCCCAAAATAAGGTATTAAGTACAAAATATAACAAGTCTAATGGCATGAGTGAGATAATAGTATTGATCCAAGTGGAAGAACAGTCACATCTATCAGGTAACCATTTATTGTCTTTTTTTTTGACATGGGAATAAATCACCCCACCAGTGACGTCAAGGGGCGTGGTCTTAGGTGATGAGACCCCTTGACCCCCCACTATGCACGTACAATCATCGGAACTCTCTTTTGTGGAGCACGCTCTACGCGGGCTGCTTCCTCCATTAAGAAGGCGGGGATTCCATCCTGGGAACACACACGGGCTCACCAAGAGAATCTCTCCAACGCACAGGACTTAAGATTACCGCTAGACCAAGAGGCCTTTGGTTCATTTATTGTCAAATTGAAAAGAATGAAAGTTACCTGAAATAATGCACCCCTTCCTTCGTTTCCAAAAGTTCCATAGACATGGATCTGTCCCACCAAGGCCAATAGCTTGATGGAGTTACAAGAATTGTCTTCCTTGGGTTGTGAGCTGCACGCCTCCCACCACGTACCTGTCTTGAGCTGCTACCACTATGGTTATTTTCAAAAGAACTAACAACTTTGGAGCCAAAAATCTTTCTCAATTCATTTTCAGCTTTTAAATGTTTAGGATCTATGGCAAGAACCGATGAAACACTATGAATCTTAGGATTGGCCGCAAGTTCTTTCCTTACGGCTCTGGTATTTTTTTCTGCTAGTTGAGTAGGAGCTTTATTGTTGATGGATAGATCTTCTAAAATTTGTTCAATCTCCTTTTCAGAATTGGATATTGTCTCTGACTTATCTTCTTTACCCTTTTTCTTCTTTTTCTTGGATTTTCCTCTATTAGCTGCAACTACATTGGAAGAGTTCCTAGTCACATTTTCTGCTTCTTCAGCAGCATCTCCTTGTTTATCTATAACATCTGCTTCATGACCATCATCCTGAAACAAAAATTGACCATTAAGTATGAGTAATTCACAAAACAATGAGAAACTGAAAGCTTCAAATAGCAAGAGAAAAGGAAATGAAGATATAACCAGACTCCTCATTTATTGTTAATTTCATAGATGAACATTATATTATCTCAGGAAAAAAATAGAAGATCACCTCTTATCAATAAAGTCCTGAAAACTTATGCAAAATTAAGAAACATAGTCATTTATTTATGATGAAAGATTGGAAAGTGCTAATCAGAACCCATGTTTATTTTAATTAATCATAGAAATCAAGAGATAAATTGCAAAATTTGGAATTAGATTTGCTGTAAGGCATTGCTAGATTCAATAATAATTGCAGTAAAAATGAGCAAAAGACAGGGAGGGGATGAGACTATGAGAGTGCAACAACTAGTTCACAAACTGTTCTTTATCTTTCTTCTAATCCTACCATTTCCTCCCTCATACTAAAATCATTCTGTTTTGTACTTTCAGATCAAACCAATCCAAAATTTCAACTCCAACCAAGATAAAATATGAGATTCAAAAAAATATAAGGAAAAAAACCATCTCCTGAAGCTTAAAGCAAAAAGAACAAATCATTAGCCAGAAATGCATAAGCTCCATACGCAACAAACCTTAACACACCCCATTTGAAAATACCAAACATGCTAAATGAAATCCTATAAATCTAAAACAATCCTTCCACGGATATCTGATTAAAACACACAAATAGAAAAGGAGAAACTTTTAACAAAAGAAAGGTTTAAAGAAAAAAAAAAAATCTCGCCTGCCTAACCATATAATCAAGACAATAAATTTCCTTGTCTAAAATTCAAACCACACAATAATTCAAAAAAATAAAATGACAAGAATAAGAAATTGAAACAGAAAAAGCAAATGGTTTTAAGATCACGAACAATATCATCAAGGCAAGAATCTAAAGCACTGGCGAGAAAACAAACATTAGAATCAGAAAACCCCTAATTCCCAAACAAGGAGGTTGACCTGGTCGCCGAGGAGATCGAAGAGGTTCCTGGAGGGCGGTCCCCGCTTAGGGGAATCATCGGATTCTGCTTCGAGCTGCTGATCGTGAAGCTGCTGCTCCTCTTGCTCCTTAAGAACCCTTCTTAGCAACCTCGCGGACATCTACTTCGTCTCCGCAGCTCCGGAAGCTCAAGCTCTCGATCAATAAGCAAGGGAAAGGACGTTGTGGCTACTTACGGGAGGCAAAAACGGGCCGGATCTATATATTTCCTCATTGTTACATTTGTGTCTTGTTTTATTTAAAAGGAAAGTTCTTAAAAAAAAAAAAAACCCTTCGAAACTTTCCAATCGCTCACAAAACCTTTTATATTTTTTCATTTTTTAAAAAATCTATACTTTTTTGAATAGATGTCATGCCATTTCTAATGTAACTGACCGTGTTAAAAAATATATGAAATTATCATTATGCCCATCAGTAGATAACTAAATGCACATGAATAACTCTTTTTCCCAACTTCTTAAGGTCCTACTTTAGTCGCAGGGAAGCCCATCCGCAGAGCCCATCCGCAAATCCCATCTCTTCCGCCCGCAAGGAAGACCATCTCCTCGTGATATCCAACCTTGCCAGAGTAAACTTCTTCAGTTTTGGGGTTTTAGGGTTTCAGGGCAAGTTGTCCCAAAGACTCTATCTTTGGTTTTGGTGGTTTAGGGTTTAAAATTGAGGGTTGTTGTTTGTTTGTTTAGGGGTTTAGGGCACATCTTGTAACAGTATGGGTGAATTCTAATTCCATGTTTATTCTTTAGGGTTTAGGGTTTATTTTTTAGTGCTTCGGGTTTGTGACTGGTTCTCTTGTGAGAGCTTATGTGTATGCTTTGGTATTTAGGATTTATTTTTTGGTTGTTGTGCTTATGTTTTAGAAAAAACATTGATGGTCTGCGTATTTTTATTGGCTAAATAGTTCATTTACCTGGATGTTTATTTTAAAGGGTGTGCGTATGACTAAAGTGTTTATCTTCCATGTGGTTGTGTGTATCTTCCATGTAGTTCCGCGGAAGACTGTCCGGGTGGAGGTACCAAAAGTAGGGGAGGACAATCTGGCGTTCGTCCGAATGGAGCTAAGAGAGCTTCAATCCAAGTACGATGCACAACATTCAAAGTTGAATGCCTTGCTAAGCAGTGGGGCTCCTGAATTTGGCTGAAGCGTTGGTGAGTTCTCCACTGATCGCCTTGTATGCAAAAATTCAAAAACATTAGCCACGAAGTGGAGGCTACGAATAGCAACACCACCACCAGCATCACCAGAAGAATCACCATCATCAGCAGCACCAGTAGCAGAAGCACCAGCAGCACTGACACCCACGGAAGTAGTAGAAGCACAAGAAGCAGTAGCAACACCACCACCACCAGTATTAGAAGCAACACCAGAGCCAACTCTAGAACCACAAGTAGGAGCACCCCCATCACCAGACCAACACTTGAGACTTTTATTGCAAAAGGTCGTGCCCTACAACGAAAAACGTCTGTGAAGCGTCCACCTGCACAAAAGCTAGCCCTAAGACGGAAAGCGAAAGCACCACCATCTGCTAAGCGGCGGATCACTCGCGTGACACGCCATTAGAAGGAGACGGTGAGGCAGCGGAGGACAAATGCCATTGCGCCGAATGTTAGCCCCCTCAAGGAGGAAAGGACGGAGGTAGTAAATCCGGACGAAGAGACGATGACCGAGATAGGAAACATTCTAGCGTCTCTTAAAGGAACTTATGGTCTACCTCCGGAAGTCTCCAGCTCCAAAGATGAGTTGCCCGAGCAACGGGAAGATGCTAAAGCAATCATCCTTGTTGATGAGATGCTCCTGACCCTATGGACAATTCCATTGGCTTCCTACCTTTGAATAAGAGGCCCACTGGTTTCAACTAGCTAGACAAGCTTCAGAAGGTGGCAGTGTCCATATATCTGAATAACAGAAGGGACAAGTAAGACACCGACCTTCTTATTCGGGGATTTTGCTTAATAAAGATCTTTAAGCGTGTATTTATTTCTAATAGATGTTTATTCTACTCCTTTATACGTGTTTTATGTTTCTATTTGTCTATCATTAAACACCAATAAGCGTGTATTATTCATTAATCGTGTATTTCCTTAACAATATTCGTTTATTATTGGGACATTTTGGTTATTATGGTTCTTAAGCGTTTATTTTCGTATTTTCCACGCACTACATTGTTTAAGCGTGCTATTTTCCGGTTTTTTTTGCTTAAGTGTGTATTTTTATTGACTTTACGCTTATTAAACGAGTCTAAGAACAGTTTAATCGTTTGTTCCTTGGTAGTATTTTCGATTAATTGACGTCCTTCTCGTGAACAACACCGTCGTGTGGTCGAGCAATCAGACGCATGTGACACGCAGACAACTATACCTTTTGATCGATGGCACTATGGTTCCTGATGACGTGGTTGATGTCTTTAAAATCATGTTAATGAATTCCCTTCAGGAGAAATTAACCATACCCGTACAATGGAGGGCTTCAATCATCAGGCCCGTTGTATGTTTACTTTCAAAATTTGGCAAGGAAGCACAAGGCAATGAGTTCTCAACATCGATGACAAAAGAACTACTGAACTTCAACAAATTGGACGTTGTACTAATGCCAATCGTTGACCATGAACACTACCACCTCTTGGTAGTGGAGCGGGAAAAACGTGAATATCTACACTACTCCTCATGCGTGGGTGCTAATTATAATAGGGATGCACGTCGAAAGGTAGGACTTTCAACTACCTAATATTATTTGTAGATTTGTTAACACAGAATTGTTGTAATCATAATAAAACATGTTTGCAGCTTTGACTGTGCAACAAGTACCTCAAGTCCATAGCCAAGGTCGCTGACAGTGAGAATTGGCCCTTGCGACACATTAGGGACTGCCCTCATCAAGACGCGGGGACCACAGATTTTTCAGTTTTCACCATCCGATACATGGAACTAAGTCTGCAAGGGTGTGATATGAAAATTGACTCATATGAAGTCCCGGGGGTGAGGTGGATGAGCTACAATAGAGTAAACCAGTAAAGGGGAAGGAGGTGGCCTCAGGACCATCGTTGAATTTAGTATTGGCAAAGGCTACAATGGAGTAAAACTTCTTCGTTTTGTATCCCATGATATAGAAAAAATGTGTCAGGCAATTTTTGGAATTGTACGCGTTTATTATGATGGTACAATCGCTTACTAAACATTCTAAGCGTGTATGAGACGGAGTTTCAGAGTTTATTAGTACCCATCTAATGTTTACGAGTGGAATTGCCAACTAATTTTTGAGCTTAATCATGTATTATATGACCTTTATAGTTCATTATGAGACCTTGATCATGCATTTTTACGATAGTCCGTCCGCGTATTGTTTCGGTCGAATCATGTACACCATGCATTGAGGCGTGTTTTTCCTGCAAACAACGCACCATGATGATGTTTCGCCATGACTTAGAACGCGTATCCCATGATGATTCGTATCCCTTCGGTGGCGTCTGCGGCATGGTGGTTCGACAATCGAGGCGTCCGGAGCAGTCACATCGCTTAATTATCTGATTGTTCCCTGTAAGCGGTATTCAACACATTTTACTTGCAGCAACCTTGTTTTTCATCTTCCTCATTGTGACTTTGAAATAACACCATGGAGGAGGAAAAGCTATGCTTTGTCCAGAGCATTCCTGAAGAAATTTTAACTAAAATCTTCATCATCAAGGCAGCGCAGCCAAAACCACTCGACGCTATGAGGAGCTTACGGCAATGGTAACTCAGTTTCTTCTTCATTTATTATTGTTCAGTTGTATTTAACCCAACAGTTCATGGAAAACTGATTTCTAACCCAACAATTGCAAGCTCTTTCGCCGCATATGTAGAAGTCGCAGAGTTGGCCAAAAATTTTTCCTGAGACCCGTCATTGTATTCATGAAGATATCGAGTATCTTGAATTTATTCAAAATTGTGTAGCATGTGGAAATCTAAGAGCGAGTTTATTACTCAGCCTAGTGAATGTCTCCTTGCTTCCTTCGTAATGTTTTACTGTAATTTTTTATACTAAACATTAATAACTCTTGAATGATTGGCAGGAGGAAGCTCTTCAGTTGGGAATACCCTCTAGTATCCAATGTCGTGGATGCAGCTAAACGAGGTCACCTACCTGTTGGATATGCAGCAAGGTTAATATTGTTCAAGAGTGAGGAATCAAGGGATGAGGGCATTCGATTGCTAACAACGTCATTGAAGGAAAAGTTGATGATTCCTCAAGGGTTGTTGAGTGTAGAAGGTCGGGTAGTGTCGCCATAAACCAGTTCCGAGCACCTATCGCAACAATCATTTGTAGTATAATGTGGTTTCTTGGCAAGAGATTTATAGAACATAGAGAATAGAACTGGGACCACCCACCTTGTAGGTTCCGTACTAGTAATGTTAGTCATAATTTGTAGTTGGGTGAGGAAGGAATACAAAGGGTCTTCTACAGCACGCAGTGTAGATGGGATTTCAAGATGTGCTTGTTCTCAAATTTGTTGTGACATATGATTTCGTAAGAATGATGATTGTATGAGAAATTTCTTTATCATCCAAGATGCATCCGTTTACACAGAAACACTGAGAAAATACACGCTTCAGTCTTATCATAAGCCTATTTTTCATGATAGTATGCTTAAGTCCAAAACTCCAAATAATAATTGCTACATCCGTCTAAACATTAACACTACAATGATACACGCTTCATCAATATTATAAGTCATTCCTCTAAAAATTAATAATACACGCTACCTCCACGTAATTTTTTTGGTTGTAGCGTTTAACACAACACTTTTCGGCGTGCTTTTCTTGTAGACGGCACACCATGATAATGTTTCTTTGTGTCTTGGAATGCGATCCCTATGATGATTCGCATCCTTTCGGGGGCGTCATCTGCATGGCGGTGTGACATACGATGCGTACGGCACAATTATATCGCTTAATAACCTGACTGTTAAGGTCTGCTTCAATGATCAATGTATATCACTTGCAACCATGTTCATGTTCTTCATCCTCCTCCTTCTTCCTTATTGCGACTGTGAAATATAAAACACAATGAAGGCAAAAAACAATCATCTTGCACTACTTGCAGCGAAAAAGTTTTGACTGAGATCTTCATCATCGTGGCATCACAACCAAGTAGACCGCTTGACGATATGAAAAACTTACGGCAATGGTAATTGAGTTTCTTCTTCAGTCATTTCTGTTTTGTTGTTTGGTTTTCAAGTAGAGCTTTCAGTTATGGTAAACTGATTGCTAACCCAACAATTGTAACTCTTTCAATGGATATGTGAGAGTCGGATAGTTGGCCAAAATTTTTACGTTAACAATGCGACTAGTCATTATTGTTTCCCTTCTTTACATGAATTACATCGTAATTGTGTGGTGTGTAGGAATCTGAGAGTGAATTACATCCTCGGCCTGGTGAATATCTCCTTGCCTCCTTTATAGTGTTTATGTACAATTATTTATAGTGAACATTGTTAACTTTTGATTGATTGGCAAGTGGAAGCTCTTCGGCTGGAAATGTCCTCTAGCATCCAACGTATACGTATAGTGGACGCAGCAAAGAGAGTTTTCCTACCTGCTGGATATGTTGCAGGTATAATATTGTTTAAGAGTGAGGAAACACGGGAATCAGGCATGTGAATGTTGAACAACTGTTTATATAAAAAATATGTACATGTCCCAATGGAACTCAAATAATAATTTAATTCGAATATATCTTAATTTTGATATATTTAGAATTAAATTTAAATATATCCTAATCTAGACATATTAAAATTTAGATATATCCTCATTAAAATTTAATATGTCCTGATTGCATCGCGGGCCAAAAAGCACAAATCCCGAAATAAACTCAGATACCAAAATTGCCCCGGAGAACATATCTCAAGGCAACCCCAAATTTTAGGATAGCCCAAATACATATCCCGAGGCGATCCTAAATTTCAAGATAGCCCGAGAAAACATATCTCGAGGCAAACTCAAATACCAAAATTGCCCCTGAGAACATATCTCAAGGCAACCCCAAATTTCAAGATAGCCCGGGAATACAAATCTCGAGGCAATCCCAAAATTCTAAGATGCTCGGGAACACATATCCCGAGGCGATCCTAAATTTCATAATAGCCCGAGAATACAAATCTCGAGGTGATTTAAAGAGGATAAATCCTAAAGCCATCAAAGAATACAAATCCAGAGGCAAATTGGATTTTATTAATTTAATTAAATTTCTAAAATTTAATTAAATTTTAAGATTAGATTTAATATTATCCTCTTTGATCTTTATCTATTAAGAGGTTATATGGTTGTGGATTTTACGGGGAGGGAGTTGATTGGTTGGAGATAAGAATGGAAAGGATTTTATAAAGAGGAAGAGAAACAAAAAAAGGGAGAGGCAAAAAAAATCAAGAAAAGGAGGAGGTCAAACAAAAAAAAAGGGTATAGACTTTCTTTCTTCTCTCTCTGACATACTAAAAGAAAAGGAGGGCTCCTTCGTCACCTCCACCCAGCCGCCCGGATCAGCCTCGCCACCACTGGCCGCCGCCGTGGCCAGCCTCGCCGCCACAAGGCCATAGCGCTGCATCCCACGCGCCCCTCGCGTCCCTCGAGCCCCATCACCGAAGCCCCGCTCAGATTTGGTCACCGCCATCAGCGCTAGCTCCCGATCTTGCTAGATTTGCCGCTTAGCCGGCGCCCATCTCAGGGTTCCGCTAGTCCACCTCCCCGCAGCCCGGCCACTGACCGCCCACTACTGCCCCACCTCCGTCCAACTTCTTAGCTGCGAGCAGCGCATAACGCTGCCCGGCTCCATGTCATCGAGCTTCCTGCTACCCGTCGCCGTTAGAGGCTAAGCACAGGCCATATAATGGCCTCCCTGCTGCTCGCCGTCACCGGAAAAGCAAGGGCTATATGATAGCCCCTCTACTGCCATCATCAACATAGAAGGAAAGCAAGGCTATATGATAGCCCCTCTGCTGCCCGTTGCCATTAGAGAATGAGCATAGGCCATATAATGGCCTCCCTCACTGCCTCGCCGCCCGAAGCTCACCAAGCTCGCCACCTACTCGACGCCAAGCCTGATGCCGCCGCCATGGTATCCCTATTTTGCCCTTCTTTGTCTTTGCTATATGTTCTTTCTTTGGTTCTTTGATGTTCTTGATCTTTGATTATTTGCTTCAACATTGGATGCTAATGGTGAAGATGGTTGTTGAATTGAAGACATAGATGCTAATTGAAGACCTTTTTTCTTTCTGTTGTTTGTTAATTATGTATGTGGGAATGCTTGTATAAAAATCAAAGCCCCAGATACAGGGGAAACTCTGTCAAAATTTTAAAAGGAGTATGAGAATAGTCCAAGAGAAAATTTTAATAATGATCAAAGATTTGTTTTGAATGTGAAGTTGCCACTCTATGTTTTGCACTACAATTTCTAAAGTTTTCCAGGAGGTCCCAATGGTTCTCGACATTAAAGAAGCACCAAGTTATACAAGTTTTTTTTTTTAATGTATAAGTGAGAGATGATACTTCAAGGAGTTGTAGATAATGAAATGAAGTAAATAATAGAGGGGATATCAAAAGATTCTGCTAAGGATCACACATTGTGAGAAAATGTTACTGCAGATTCAAGAATTCAAATAGCTTCCTCTGAATGTGGCACTAAAATTTCCATCAGCTTCATATTTAACTATCAGAAATTGGGAGTGCGGAGATTGTTCTTGAAGCTGGAGCTATAGGGGGTGATAATGTGCAAATCTCAATTCTAAGGCAAACAAGTCTTCCTTTGATTAGGAAACTTATCAGAAGATGAGATTGTAGCTGCTAATACAGTTATAGAAGCTCTAAAACTGGAATGCTATTGTCTTGAGCAAGCATGGTGCTGTTGTCACTATGTTGATGGAAAAAGAAAAGATGTTTCCAATGCTTCTGCGGAAATCAGGAAGAGGCGATTGCAAGGTTACTTAAGGTAGGTTCACATTTTACAATGGCTACCACTCGTCATGAAGAACTGAAGGCCAATGCTTGGAGTACACAGAGCTGAAATTGATGAGGGAGCTTCAAGAAGGCCTGTCAATGGCAAGGCAAAGAATCACTGCCCTTTTGAGGTTTTGAATGACACCAAGAATTTTGGAGAAAGTTGAGGACAATCAAACCCATGGACAAGTTTATGTAAATTACTATGAAAGATGTTGTTGCTGTCACTATGCTGCTGCCATTACAAGGAAAGAGTTGTTGCAGCAAAAACAAGAAAAAAAAAGGGGAAAAGTCTGCTACTGTAAAATAAGAAGAACAGAAGGAACCAATTTCTACAAGTTCAGCCAGTTTGATTACCCTCCAATCAAATATCAATAACTTTCGCCAGAAAATTCCGATCGAGGTGAGATTTGTGGCGTTGGAAACTAGACTTCCAGAGCTTTCCTACCATGTATGGTACATTTACTATCAGCATCCCAGCTTGTAGCAGATTTCGACGGAAAGAGGGGTAGATTCCTGCAGTTCTGTCAGCTCGACACCCTCTCGTTCAAATGGCGATAACTTTTGATAGGAAACTCTGATTGAAGCGAAATTTGCGGCATTGGAAACTAGACTTCCAGAGATTTCCAACCATGTATGGAACAATTCCTATCAGTGGCCCAGTTGGTACAGTTCTTGATGGAAAGAAGACCAATTCCTGCAGTATTGTCTGTCTGACTACCATCTATTCAAACGTTGATAACTTTTTATGGACAACTCCGATCGAGATGAAATTTGCCGCATCGGAAACTAGACATCTAGGGCTTTCTACCCATATATGGTGTGGCCCATATCGATAGCCCATATGGTATAGTTTTCAGTCATAAGGCGGGGCAGACTGTTGAAAGCTCATGAGCTATTTGCGATTATGACGCGATGGCACTACAACAGGAATTCAAAGGGGAGGGGGGGGGGGGGCGAGGCATACAAGGCGGTGGCGTCACTTAAATAAATGAATAAATAAAATAAAATAAATAAATAAATAAATAAATATATATATATATATATATATATATATATATATATATATATATATATATATATATATATACATATACTATGATATGTACTGAAATTCATGTTATGCAAATAAATGAAGTATTTTTATTGCCTCTACTTGTATTCTTTTGAACTTAATCGGAGGTTCCCAAGACTCTGTCTGGGGTAATTAATAATAGAGGCTTGCCTCTATTAGGAATAAAAGAACCTACAAACAAACAAATATGACATTTGTGCTTCGATATATCGTTTGGTGTCTTTGCGATGCCAAGCGCGTATTTTCGATTCCACAACAACATCGCATAAGGAAAAGTGGATGATTCCTCAGGCGTTGTCAAATGTATAGTACCGTCATCAACCATGCAGTTCCGATAACCTACCGCAGAAATATTTCAGAAAATAATGTGGTTTACCGGTGGGAGATTTACAGAATGTAGAGAATGGACTTATGATCACCTACCATGCGGCTTCCTCGCCACTGATGTGAAGTATAATATGTGGTTGGGTGAGGATGAAATGCAAAGAACATTTTGCAGCCAGTAGTGTAGATGGGATTTTGAGTTGTACTTGTTTTCAAATTTGTTGTGACATGTAATTCCGTATGAAAGAACACGCGTGGTATGAGAAATTTATTAATCATTCTCGATACATCCGTTAAAAGGAAATCCCGATAAAATACACGCTTTAGCCGTATAATAAGCCTAACATTCATATAATACAGGCTTCACTCCAAAACTCCAAATAATACATGCTACATCCATTCAAACCTTAACACTAAACCGAAACCATTATAATACAGGCTTCAGTCCAAAACTCCTAAATCACACAATTACTTAGAAAACTAATAATACGCTACATCCCTTTGAAGGGAAAAACTAATGTAATAAATATAGATGTGTGATCCGTCATTAATATATGTGTGCCCCGAACCGTTATTAATATATATGAGTCCTTAACCGTCATCAAAGCGTGCGAGTTCCGAACCGTCATTTAAATTTGGTAATCAGACTATCGATTTTTCGGAGTACGTACAAAGGGCATTGATGTATTAATACATATGCATGTCGAGAGAGAGTAGATAGGATTCTCACCCCCATAATCGCCTGACTTCTCACCCCTACAATCGTCGACGTGTTTATGATCCAATGCAGTCCGACACCATGGTTTTGAAGAGTGTTGTTTGTGGATAGTATAGGTTGTGGGAAAGAGGAGTACGATTGGTTTCCTCTCAAACGACTCTTACTCACGACCTATACTCCTACAGACACCACTCTGATAACAAGCTTGGTGTCGGATTGCATTCGTTTAGGGACACGTACACCACTCAAGCCGAAACGTGTATTATTATGACTAAGCTAAAGAGTTTATTATGAACATTTTTGTTGATTATTATCCGTCAAATATCGTTCATCATGCATACACTTTATGTTCACTCAGTTCGCTATAATAGCGTTGTATGTTTTCCTATTGTGCCCAGCCTCATGACATTGACTACAATGTAGTGGTCTAATGTCAAATTCCTTTGACTCAATCCTTCTCCATCGAGGGAGGTCGACCCTTTTCTTCGTTAATGGTGGATGCATGCGAAGCTCTCGTGAGGTGTCTGTGGGTCTGTCATGATCAGGATTGTGGAAATATCGGTTCCTCGTATGCTACTCTGTATGCCGCTACAGTGAAGAAGTCATCAACATAACGATACACATTTGCGTCTGTTTGCATAATTGCTGCACAAGCGTGTTTGCATGGGAGACCAAAGACTTCCCAACGATGGCATGAACATGTCCTGGTTGTTAAGTTGACAAAATTATTATGATTGACCACCACTTCAAATTATATCCCATCTGAACGATACACTCTCAAGTATATGCTTTCTTCCACTATTTCTTCAATCTTCTTATGTATCTCAGGACAAAGATAACCTTCCCACATCTTGCTTCCCTCTCGGCGGTGATATATCATATTCATGATCTTATGCCTAAAACACACAAAACAAATGCTTAGGCAGTTATAATGGACAATTACGCCCTTGAAATAGGCAAAAACTCCAAACAATAAACGCATAAGGTAGTCCCAATACACTCATAGGCATAAAAAATAAACGCTTAAGGCAGTCGATAATACACGCTTAGGCAACACAAATAAACGCTTAGGAAACAATAATAAATATCTACGAAGTAAAAATAAACGATAAACACCGGACAGTGAACGCTTCATCATTTAAATAAGTGAAAACCCCCATACCTTATAGAGTCCACCATGTTTGTTACTAGTAGGTGACCGGCCTCCTTTATCCATGCGTTGAACAACTCTGCTACATTTGAGTACATCTCATCCCATCGTGATGTCTTGGATAAGTAAGTACACCAATGCTCTATGTCGGACTGTGAAATAGCCAGCTATATGTTCGTGGTGATGCGGCCAGGACCTCATTGATAGCATCAGTGTACTCCTTTTCTGTGCAAGCATATGCAACATTAAGTAAAAGGCTCTAGCACTCATCCTTCATAGCCCTAGTAAGAGAAGCATTCGCCTTAAGGAAGTTTGCATGTAGATGGCGCAAGCAATAGGCATGGGGGCATGATGGGAAAACTCTAACAATGACATTGATAAGACCCTTCGATCAGTCCGATATGAATATAAGGATCTTCTCATAGGGTTCTCTGTTGTCGTACAATGCGTCACCTAGTTTTGAAATAAACCAAGTCCAATTATCATCAATCTCATTGTCAACGACGACAAACGCTAAGTTGAAGAATCCTTCATTGCCATCTTTACCGGTTTCACCCAACAATGTGCCACCATACTTCCCCAATAAATGAGCCCCAGCTAGGAATAATAGGGGGTTTTCATCCCCTCCTAAAACCGTCAAGAGCGGCTCAAAAACAAAAGAACCCTTGCACCTTTCACCTTCTTTCTCTAAAAGCACAATACTACCTAGATTGGTTTGGCCACCTTATCCGTATACCATACCAAGAGATCGTAACTTACAACGTCGCTTCCGTGGATCTTTTCACGCACGAGCTCTTTACCCAACCAGGACTGCTTGTACCGCAGGTGAACTCCTTGGCTGCGTAATATGTCCTTCTATATGTCCATGGTCCTATAGAGTGGCTAATCTCTGAGTTTCTGAATCACATTTTTGCTGACCCACTTCTTACAAACCATTGGATTGGTTGACGTCCTAATCCCCCCTTCACATATATGCGAGACTTTTATCGTTTTGACCTTGAATCTTTGAAAAGTACCTTCTCTTAATGCATGGACACGCAAATTACAATCATCCACTACATATTCAATGGTGACTCATTGCTTATCGTTCTTAATGAATCGATAGTTGAAATTACGTCCGATGGCAAAGTCCCATAAAGATTCCTTGAAGTGGTCTGCATTCTCAAATCTATGTCCGACCGTGTCGATCATCACGGACTCTAACTTCAAGTGTTTCGTCATGCGTAGGTTTATTTCTCCTCATAGTGATGGCAGCGTTAAGAGGGAACACCTGCGTAGAACCGAGTAATACAGCAAACAAAGGCTTTATTCAGTGAAAAAATAAATGCTTTTACCCAAAATAGTAAATGCTTAATCCAAAACAAACGCTACAACCATGTAATAAGTGAGACGCACTCCACAAAATACACGGTTATGGCGGGATACTAGATGCTTCAAGCGTTTAATAAGAGATGACTCACGAAAAACTACACGATTAGGGAAGGATAATAAGCGAAAATACAAATATTAAGTGAAAGTAACAGCTTCAGTTGTACGTTAAGATCACGAAAAATAAACGCTTAATACCAAATACTAAGCGAAACTTCAAAACCATAAAAGAAAAATCAGAAATAAAAACAACAAAAATACCGAGCCACTTTTAAACATACAAAAGACAAATCACCAGGTGTCATTTATTACAGGGCATCAAATGATTCTGCCCTGTCCTACGATGTCGCAGTAGCCCTGTCCTCGACGGTCATGTTGACCACCATCTTGTTGAATATATGATGCAGACTGCACATCCGCAAGAAATCCCCATCTGAGTCAATGGAACGTATAGTCTTGTGAACTTTTGAGACGACATATTTCACTCTCACACGTGAAGGTTCGAGGCTCCAATGATTGTAGATATCCTCCAACATAGACTACCACGAGGACAACACGGGAAAGTCAAGCACATGACCTTCTTCTTTGTACCTTGTAACCACAAAGATGGTTTCCATTGGCGAAGGGTGGTGAAGATGATGAGCTGCAGACGCTCAAGAGAATGAAAGAAACGAGATGGAGATGATGCGCAAAAGACGCTCTTGCTGGACAAATGAGGAAGTATACTGAGCGAGTAAGTTTTTTGGTCAAGAAAGACTTCAGTATGGCGGGAGGAGGTGATGTGGCTGGGCGAGACTTTTCTCGCCCAAAGAATACACAAAAGGAGGGGCATTTTGGCCATTTTTGATGATAACATAACAATTTAGTGACGCTAGGGACTTGTTGGGAAGAATTTAAAAAAGATAGGTCTGACTGGGAAACTAGATTATCAGAGGGGTTCTCCGGAAAAGTGAAATTATGCCGAGGACCGTTTGATAATTTTTCCTTTATTTAATCATTAATCATATTATCCTTTTTATTTATTCATTTCAGCCGGGCATACATACATACATGCCCAGAAACGAATTATTGCTGCTTCGTTTTTCTAATCCTAACACACACTCTTTGAAATGATCTTTAGACTTTATTTGCAATAACAAATAAAGACAACTATGATAGTATCAATTAACCTGAATGAATATCAGTTTTTATTAATTTTAATATAATAATAATAAACGAAAGCCCCTATAGCTCAGTGGTAGAGCGTCAGTCTTGTAAACTGAAGGTCCGTAGTTCGATCCTGCGTGGGGGCATTTTTCTCGAAAGAGGTAAATATTAATGGAATATTTCTATTGTGCGAAGCGAATTGGAATTTTTACATTTGCATATATTATTATTGCACAGAGACTAATGATTTGCAGGAAATGACTTCAAATATATATATATAATATATTAACTGCTTATTATCATTTAATAAAATTTGGTGATACATCTTTTATTGTTATATTTATATAATTTAAAACATTTAAAATTACATATAAAGGTTAATTTCATCCATACTTCTTTGTATGTATTTTGTTTTTTGAGAATGAAATAAATTAAGTTGAAATATAATGAGGCAGAAATACAATGAAAAAAGGTTTATTATTATTATTATTATTATTTGCATTGATTTTTTTGGTTATAAACAATCATTTTATAAATTAAGCACTTATGATTATTTTTTCCATGTATGTTTTGTCTTCTCTAAAAACCAATACTAGTAAAATTTATAGTTTTATTTAAAAAAGAAAAAATTAATTATAGGTTCGGGAAGTTTTCAAACTTCCTTGACAGTCCCTCTGACATTAAATATCTCATATAGTCTCTCTCTTTTGGTATAATGATTTTTCCACCCTCCAGCCCACTCCATCAGTTACTTTTTGTTATAATCCCAACTTTGCCTTGCTTTTGGTGATGACTTTTCCCTCAAAGTCATGTCATAATTTTTGAATATTGTACTCTATCCATTACATCTTCACCTTTTTGCCATCTTTTCACAAACTTTTTGTATTTTTTTCCCAGCATTTTTGTTGCAAGCTTTCTGCTCTTCTTCTTCCTCAATCCCTTTTGTTCCCATTTGTTTCCATCTAGCCAAGATCAATTTGTCTCTTCTACCATCCATTTGCTCTCCAGTGTAATGAGCTCTGTAACCTTCTCTTCCTCGGTGAGCCCAAGGTTAGTTGAAGAACATCCATCTTCGTCGTGAGTTCCTTTTCTCGTTTTTCAGAAAAAAAAGTTTTTCATATCTCGTGCAGTTTAAAACCATGACAATATAAGACGCTCTTACTGTAGGTTGGTAATGGAGACCTTTTGTGCTGTCGCCATATATAAAGGGGAGTGACGAGTGTTGTTGTTTACCATGTTGAACTCTTGGGCGTCAATACTAGCCGAGATATGTGAGCGATGAGATCTTGAAGTCTCTCATGTAAGGGTGAAGTTTGTCATACCAGATACACATCGAACTGTTTGCCCAATTGATACTGAGGTGGACTTTCAACGTATGTGCCCACATACCACATATTCAATAGCTTTGTCGTCCTCATTGTCGATACTGTTGAAGAGGCAGTGGACATGCCCTCCAACTCCTCATTACCGTCGTAAATATCATGCCTTCTCTTGGATGAACCAACCAATCCGTTAGCGTGTCAATGCTCTATCTGATATTTCTTATATTTCATGTTTCCGCTTAAATAAATGGGTTTATGCTTATTGTATGTTTTTCTGTTTAACATTTTGACTTTCGACTTAAAGTACAGGTTTTTGCTTATTAATTTTCCTTTATTTTCGTTTAGCATTTTGACTTCCAGCTTAATATACTACATTTCCCTTTAAGTTATAACTTTCTACTTAGAGATTAGTGTTGGATGGTTAGATTTATTCCAATCTCAGTGGTGATATATGAACCAACAGGAGGGATTCATTGTCGGATACCATATCATTCCAATTTCCATCCCAGCAAGGATCTACGGGACCTTAGCCATTTGTACTCTATCGGAGAATGTTGAAATTCTGTCACTAAAAGTAGGTGACCTGTTTTATGACGATAACCACTTCAAGGATGCACTTCGCAATTTGGCTATCAAATAGAATTTTGACTTTACCTTTATAAAGAACGATAAACAGAGGGTGACTGTCCAATGTGCCGTAGTGGGCTGCCAGTGGTGTGTCGACGCATCGAGAGAATGTAATTGTACAACATTTACAATCAAGACGATGCATCACACACATATATGTGGTGGTGGTATCGGTACGAGGAAATGCTATGTAAAACACAAACTCCAGATATTAAACGAAAACTCCTAAACTTAAACGGGAAGTTGTTTTATTAAACTAGAATATACTATATTAAACAGGAACTTCAAAAACTTAAAGGAAACGTTGACAAACTTAAAGGAAAAGCTAGAGTACCTCCTTTCCATAGAGCAATTTTAGTAAGGGACCAAGGGAGGCTTGCTTTATGAAGCTGTTCTCTCCATAGTTGAGGATCCTTAGTATCGTCCCAAATCACACCTTCTTCTTGGTCCTAGTGACCTTATAGAACCATATGTTGAGGGCGACAACGCACTCTCTTAGATACTCAGTCTTTGTTTCCTTCCCGGAACACCTGGACTGCACACAGGCAGTTGTCTTAGGTACGTCATCCATAAGTCATTTGTGAGTGGTCTGTGCCCACGTATAGCGGTTTAGTATAGCTAGGTTGTCCACGTAGTCTGCAATCCAGTTAGGAACCGCACATGAGGTGTTTGGGAAGAACATCATCCCCAGGAGGTACACCAACAGTAGCTTGACAAAATTTTCTTCCTCCACTCCTTTCATTTGAATGAGCCAGAGAAGATTTTTTTTATGCATCTTTGTGCCTGTCGTAGACTTTGCCCAGGTATTTGTCTTAAAAAGCCGATTGTTTTTTCTGCTTTTGGAAGATGACCTTCTTCATCGCAGCAAAGGCCAAGAATGAGAGCCACGTCCTGGGGTCTAAAAGGCATTAGGCTCTCTCCAATCCTAAATCTATGAGTGAGCTCATCATACTTCTGTAACAGAGCATCGAGCAGTCCTCTCTCCTCTAGAATAGGTTCGATCTCCAGCAAATCGGCAAAGGGTGTTCTCCGGATGAGTTCCTAGTGCCTTCCAGTCATATGGGGTTTCAACTTGGCAAGTGTTTCCACTATCGGCACTAAGTAGTATCTACCGTTGACAAGGTTTGCCGTCATATTTTCGTAGCCTGTACCAAGAGAGATGCATTACAATGGATTCTATAATGCTTAAATGGAAAATGTGAAGAATAAATGGAAACACCGTATTTTACATGGAAACACTGGTAATGGCCAAACATTGATCGTTTATCATTCGCAAAGAGAGTATAACAAACCCATCCTCTTCTGGATACACCCAAAATTAGAAAGACAAAGAAAAACCCTAAACCCTAAATTTCATTTTGCGAAGTCCCAACAACCCAAGATCACTCACCAATGTGTTCAATCTTCCATCACAAGTGTATACATAGCAGGAAAACCAAGCGGAAAGAAGGAAAAAATCATGGAGAACCTAAACCTCAATCCATGTTTACCAAGCATCCCTTCATACCTTAGAGTACCAGCTTTCGTCCGGGTTCCCAAAAAAAACTTTGATCTCTGGGGAGAAGCAACAAACGACGGGAGGACTCCGGTAGAGGCGGTGTCATGGTGGTGCAACGATCACAAAAATCGAAGAGTGTTCATGCAATCTTAGTTTTGAAAATGAGTTCGTGTGAAATGCCGAAGGGGAAGGGGGATGTTTGGTCGGTTGCTACAAACCGTCTCGTGATTCCAATCGCCCCCAGCTGTTGGTTCATGAGTTTAGGGGCATTTTCGTTAATTCAACCATTAATTTTTCACAGGTTTATTTATTTATTTATTTTTTATTTCATGTCTTGGAGAGGCCCCAACCGTTGTCATGTCATGATTAATGTTTTGAGGGTAATTTTCCCTAATAACTGGTAATGAATAATGTTTGGGAGTGGGGGTGGGGTGGGGTGGGGTGGGGGGAAGATATAAAAATCATAGATAAAAACAAAAGAGGAATGTCATGGAAAAAAGGAAATTTGGGTAGACCATGTGTTCATTTTTAGAACTTTGAGAGATTTTCTATTCATTTCTGGTTTTAAAAAAAAAATTGTCAAGCATGTGTGTTTGGAATTAAAAAAAACCATTTACCTTTTTTCTAGAATACCTTTTTTCAAGTGAAAATGATCTTTGGAGCTGTTTGGTTGGGGTAATATTTTCACATTCCCCCGTTTGGTTATTGTAGTAATGTGAATAAGTTAGTAATCCACTTACCAACTTAGTGGGAATTCAGAAAGACACCAAAATAGGTCTTTCTGGTTTCCCAAGTTGATAGTAATGTGAATCCCCATTTTGCCCTCTACCTTATTATTATTATTATTATTATTATTATTATTATTATATTTTAATTTAAATTTAAATTTACTCAAAATTTTATATATAAGGGTATTTTGGAAAATTTGAAACATTATCAAGTTAATTATCATGACCAACCAAATATGAATCAAACTTGGTAATGTAATATTATCACAATATTCCCAAACATACAACATTTCCAACTGCATTCCTAAAAATGTCTGGTAATATCTCAAAACTTAAACCAAACAACCCCTTATAAGTGTGTTTTACAGTGTCTTGTCTAAACAAAAAACCACTAAGATGTGTTTGGCGTCTGCTTTTGTTAAAACCTTTTCAGTGGAGCTTTTGATAAATAGTGTTTTCTTTCTTATAATGAAAATAGAGCTTTGGAATAGATTATCTTGTTATTTGGTTATAATCAAATAAGAGAGTTTTTTTTCCTGCCATAAATTACTAAAAATAGATATAAGCAATACTCCTTCCATTTTGTAACACTTTTGTATCTTCTATCATCTGGACAAAGAAAGTACTAACTTAAAAATAATATCAAATTGTTTTTACCAATCTTGGAAATAAATCTTTCCCATCAAATCTTGAACTCAAATTCTACAATCCAATAACCCACCTTATCCTTTATCCACTTTCAAAACACTCATCAGCTCTTCCAAGCTTTCAGAACTAAATAAGCCATTCTGCAACAATGACAACAAAGCAGTCATAAGAACTTCATAAGAACTTCACACAAGCTTATTGAGAAAACTTCCATGATCCCTGGGAAAAATCAAATGAGAGTAAGTGTATTGCTTCTGCAAAGTTGATACATTCATGCAATTTTTCAATATATCATGGGTTTTTTTTTTCCAAGAGGGCATCTAGCAAGGAAATATGAATCAAGATTTTCTTTTTCTTTTTCTTTTTCTTTTTTTCCTTAACTAATGGAGAATGAAGAATTATATGACATTTAAAATACCCAAAAACAATCATTCAGCTTCCAGGAGGAGGGGAGGGTGATGTTCAACGTCCTTGTATAAAGTGCTTCTGCTTCTGCTGTGAAAGAACTATTACCACCCGTAAGAGTCATTTGTCTTGTTTTTCTTTTTCTAAATCATTTTCCTGAATTTAAGTAGTAAGCTTTAACTGATTGCACTGCACACAAAGGAAATAAAATATTCAGAATAAGAACATGTCAAAGCAAAGAGGAAGTATAAGTTAAAAACAATAACTAACAAGAAAAAAAGTACCAGAATAAAACGGCTAACCCAAAAATCATAGAAAATCTCAGGCAAGTGAAGATGAGGATGCAACACAATCAAGAATCTTTATTTCTACGAAATATCATAAACTAAAATTGAAAAAGGTCCTGATCATTAGACTTGCCACAAGAAAAGAGAGGCAGAAAGTTGGTGATGTACCATAAAAGTTTACAGCAGGGAGTCTAATATTACTATCAGTTGGTAGAGATTAGTTGTACCATTATCCAGCAGTAAATCTTACATGCATAGTTCGGGTGTTGAATCAGGGAACACCACAGAGTCAGGCCATAATGTATAGGTATGAACAGTAGAGGCTACATGCAAAGTAGCTATGTGCATCTCACAAACTCTTGCATGGATTCAGCACAGAACTTCATTGTCATGCCATAAGTGTCATTTTCATCAGCAGCGCAAGAAATTCTTTGTGGCATAAGCAATCTAAAGACAATGCAATTTGCTCTTTTAAGGAATTCTTACAACATGTATTTAAGTACAATATCAACTATACATTTCAAGGTTAAGATCTTGTTTTAGTCACATTTACAATCATACAAGTATGCATTTGAGAAATGGTTCACATCCAGATCTTTGTGTCTTAGACTCGAACAAACACCAGTGTGAGTGCACCCTCGACTTCACAAGTGGCAAGACATATAAGAAAGATAAGAATGTTTCTATCTATTAAGCATAAAATGCAGCAATTTACGACATTTTGACTATTTAAATTTAATTCAGTTCCCACATGGGCAAGCTATAATAAACATAAGCCAAAAGGAATCAGCTAGATAAAAACTAAAAGCACAAATTGAGATGAGAAGACATAACCTTCAGATTAGACCTTAGAAACAAGCCTTGAAGATCTCCTCGGAAGGGGTACTGAGTCACATATAGTTTCTGTGCTTCTTAAATTCATCACAACACCACTCTTATTTTCACCACTGGAGTGTGGCTTCTTACTCTGGAGTCCCTCCAGTGTCTTTAAACTGTGAGGTCTTTTTCCATTTTTTAACAAGAAGCCTGGAAATTGTGAGCATCTGCATAATCATGTAAACAAGTTTATATCGGTATGAATTTGTTAAAATTAGGACAGAAATCAACTTTATTTGAAGTAGATTACTCTGAGCTCTGTTTTTCCCTCCCTGGGATGCTCGTATCCTGCATAGACAAAAAATACTTCAATTAAACTCCATATTCAAGTTTGTTGACATCTTAGTACTCAAAATTACACAGCTATTAAGTTATCCATATTGTACACTTTATTGGACCATTGAACACAAAGTTACATGTGAAAGACTTCAAATGCAACAAACAAAAAAATATGGTCATAGTTTGCAGTCCAACTGTAGCTATGACCTCTATATGTCTATACATCTTAAAGAAATAAAGATTATGAGAGGGGACTCAAGCAAGGGGAACAGGGGCGTTATCATAGTTGAAGTTCTAAGGTCAGTTTTAGAGAAGGAGCCGAGCTAATTAATTATTAAGAGGGATTGGACTCATGACCCAAATTTTCCATGAAGTAGAACACCTTATTTTAATGATCAAAATTTGTTCTATCTGTAAATAAACTACAATTTCTGAAAGGGCTATATCATTCTAAACTAGTGCTTGTAGGTCTGCATTGACATGATGGTCTTATATAAGATTAAAACAGGCAACAAACCATAATACTCATATGGCCGATGGTTGGCCCAAAGTCAAACATAGAACTATGATTTGGGTGAAAACGTTATGTTTGAGATCTGTGTCCACACATAGGGATATACCAAAATCTGAGAACACAAATAAAGACAGCTAACCTGGGTTGTGTTTCATCCTACAAGAAAAATGCTTGCCAAATGAATGTAAAGTTTCTTATAAATGACAAGTTAGAAAGCTTCCAGCAAATACACCGATGGACCATATAAGTATATGCCCATATATTGTTGTATCTCTAATTTAAAATATAGGTGTATCAAACACTTGGTGTCTGAGTCTTACAGCAATTACTGTGCCCATGGTGCAGGTCTGAGAATAAATTGGCTGAAAAATTTTCAACTGCAGTCTATGATTACTTGCCCAAGTAAGAATGGGTGGATGAAGTGCTTGAGAGCATGGTATAGATTTAGAATAGTTGTAAAAAGGTGAAAAACATGAAGAAGGGAAAGAGTAGATTGATATATGGTCAGGACCTTATGTTTATGCACCCCAAGAGAAGTTAGACTCACACTACCAATGAACATGGATGGATTCAGGTTTGAGTGATTTTTCATTCAGAACACAAGCTCTTAAATAGAGGAATAATACAAATGCAAAAGGGAAAAATCAAGAAGGGAAAAAAAATAAAAAAAAGGAAATCTTCCTTATTTTAGAAACTACAATTATGGAAACCAACTCACCAACCAGCTGTTAGTATAACAGTTTTGGACCTTATTTGAATTTCAAATTAATTCAGAATCATTGCATGCATTGTATCATTTCCTCTCCCATATTGACTTCATGGCTCATGCATTGAATGTTGAAACAAAGTTGTCCCATAGCTGTGGACGGGTGAGGCACTAATTCTATGACTCCACCAAAGATATCCACCCTCCATTAAAGCAAAGACTCTTTTTCCATGTCACCCAACACTAGTAATAATCACCTTTTCTTGTGGTCTTCATTGTCTGATCTACAATGTCTTTTATTTTCTCCTGAACCAGCTTAACTTTTGGAAATAGAGGTTGTAACAAAAGGGCAGTAGTATTTTCTTCTAAAGATGCATGTAATCGAGTCAGTTCCGCAACCTTAAGGACAAGACGAATAACCATATCAGGTCGCAATTCAAGCTGATAAGCATTAGGACCAAGCTTCTTAATGATCTTGTAAGGGCTTATGCAACGAGAATGAAGCTTGTGAACTACACCCACAGCAAAGCAAGCAGGATTAACTCATATAACAACACTTGGTCATTGATCTGAAACCCTTTCTACTAGCCATGTTGTTTTTAGGCCTCATTACTGGTAATAGTTTTGGCACGCACATCTTCTTGGATGCACCAATGTCCTCAACTTCCAAACTAGTTTTCTTGTGAGAAGAAAAAAGGCCAAATCCAAGAGACTAAATGTTCGGGCGCCTGTAATAACTTCAAAAAGGGACATGGTGCAATTAACAAGGTTGTTATAAGCAAACTCTGCATAAGGAAGTAGTAGATCCCAAGCTTGGTGGTGATTGGGAAAGAGAAAAAGGAGAAAAGTCCAAAGATATGGTTAACAACATTTGTCAGCTCATCAGTTTGGAAATGACAGGTACTAGAAAACTTCAGCTTTGTACCATGTTTGGCCAGGTGTCTTCCAAAAGTAGCTAGTAAATTTACCAACCCTCACAATATATATATTTATTCCAAACATGGATACATTAAGTATAAAAGAATTTATGGAGAAAGTAGTTCAACAGTAGCTACAAATCTTGTTCCACATTACATTAGAGGAGGTCTCTATAAAATTAAATAATATTCCAATGCATGGTATCATTCATGTTGCAAAATAGAAGAAAATGAGCTATCATTAAGAATCTATCAACAACAACATATATAGAATCATGAAATCCTCATCATGTGTAGTTGCCCCAAAACAAAACCCATACTAATATCTTCCCAACAAATTGTTGTAATAGGTCGTAGGGTGCAATGTACCATTTTTTGCAACTGCTCTTCGAAAACTGGCATGTTTGGTAGGTGCTATCAATGGAGGTAACATCATTTTTCAAATGGGATTAATAAAATCAATCCTTCACTAAGAAGCTGTTTGGTTTCATTTAAGTAGGTGTAATGTAATATGTTTTACATGTAAGTTGGAAAATCTTGTGTGGTTTGATGTAAAAATCTCACTTATATATAAAATGTTTTACATAAACCCTTCCTTTTATTGTATTTAAACTTACAAATTTGGTTGTAGGTTGAACTACAGTAAAAGTTTTACATTATTCTCATCTTTCTCTCGCTTCCTCTGCCTAGCAATTCCCCATCACTGACGCAGCCACCAACTCCCCCATCACGCCTGCCGTTATTCGCAACCATAAATCTTCTCCAAGACATTTAGCCACCAAGCTCCAAGTCCTCACCAACATATCCTTTTGTTAGCCATCACCCGTTGGCGACCCCAATCAAGGTAGTAATCTATTCTTTTATTTAATTTTATCTATTTATCTTTTATGATTTATTTATTTATATATAACATTAAATTTTATTAATATTAGAAAATATTAACATCAAATTTTATTAAGGGGTTCCCTCGCATCACTGCCTGGGTATGAGGGAGTATAGGCAAAAATTCTCACATCATGGATGGGTGTAGGTAAATAAGTCAGTCTTACCACATCGGTATTCAGATGTGGTAATAGATAGGAAAAGGTACTCGCATCTTAATGGACGGGTGCAAGTAAAAAAAAATTAGTTCATGAGAGTATGATTAGAATCGGTAGTTGGAATATAGGGTCTTTGACATAAAAATCTATGGAGTTAGTAGACATTCTAAAAAGGAGGAGAATAGATATAGTGTGATTGCAAGAGACTAGGTAGATAAGAAACAAGGCTAGAGAGATTGGTAATACAAGCTATAAATTATGGTACTGTGAAGGCGATAAACGTAAGAATGGTGTGAGAATTATTGTAAAACCAAGAATTAAGGACAAAGTGGTTGAAGTGAAAAGGGTAGGAGATAGGAGTATACATTTAAGGCTAGTATTAGGAAAAGCGACAATCAACTTAGTAAGTGACATATACCCCTCAAGTAGGCTTAAGGGAAGAAGCTAAGGTTATATTCTAAGAAGATTTGGTTAAGATAATTCTAGGGATTCCAAGTAAGCATGAACTTTTTAGGAGGGGAGAGAAAGAGATTTTAATGGGCATGTGGGTAGACTTAATAATGGTTACGAGTGAGCGTATGGAGGTTATGGATATGACAACAGGAATAAGGAAGAAAAAACTATATTAGATTTTGCTTTAACTCATGACTTGGTATCGACCAACACTTATTTTAAGAAAAGAGAATCACACTTTATTACCTTTAAGAGTAGGGGTAACCATAGCAAGATAAACTTCTTTCTTACAAGAAGAAGGCATAAATCTGTATGTAAAGGCTACAAGGTTATACCTAGAGAAGTTGAATGTGAAGAAAAAAGATATAGTGAAAAAAGAAAGGAGAGGTAGGCAATGTAGGATTGGATAATGGGATTTAAAATGGACTAACAAATTAGCATTTAAGAATAAAATAGGGGAAAAAGTCAGAGGCATGGAAGATGGTGCAAACACTTTATGGAAAGACATGAGGAATTATATTGAGAAGTAGAGAGCGAGATCCTAAGGGTCTCTAAGGGATTAGGACCTTGACCACAGGAATCATGGTGGTAGAATGAGGAGGTACAAAAATCTATTAAAAAGAAAAGATATTGGTATAGGAAGTTACCCACATCTGAGGATAAGGAAGCTTTTGAAAAATAAAAAAAAGTAAAAAAAAAAAAGAGACCAAAAAGCGGTTACCAAGGCTTGAGAAAAATCTTTAGCCAATTTGTACCAAAAGTTAAGGACACGGGAAGGGAAAAAAGAAATATACAAGATGGCACGGTTATGATATAAAAAAGAAAGGACTTGAACCAAATCAAGTACATTAAGGATGAGTCACAACAAATCTTAATAGAAGATAAAGAAATTAAAGAGAGATGGAGAAACTACTTTGATCACCTATTCAATACAAGTCATAAGGATAACTTTACATATCCTTATGCATTAACGATAAAGAGGAACCTTAGCTACATATGTAGAATTAGGCCTATTGAGGTCAAGAAGGCATTGAAAAAGATGAAGGTTGGGAGAGCCTATGGCCCTAATAGTATCCCGATTGAAGTTTGGAAGTGTCTTAGAGAAATGGGGGCATCATAGTTAACCAAACTTTTCAATTCTATTCTAAGAGGGTAAGATGTCAAACGATTGGAGAAAAAACATTTTGGTTTCTATATATAAAAATAAGAAAGATATTCAAAATTACACCACCTACCGTTGCATTAAGTTAATGAACCATAAGATGAAACTCTGGGAGAAGGTAACTGAGCATCGACTTAGTGATATTACAAAGGTGTCAAAGAACCAATTTGGTTTTATGCCAGATAGATCTACAACATAAACCATTTTTTTGTTAAGGAGCTTAATGGAGATCTACAGAGAGAAGAACGATCTCCATATAGTTTTCATTGACCTAGAGAAAGCATATAGAGTAACAAGACATGTCCTCTAATGGGCATTGGAGAAGAAAATCATTCATGTTAAATATATAAATGTTGTTAAGGATATATACTATGGAGAAGTTTTGAGTGTGAGAATAGTGAGAGGAGATACGGAGAAGTTTTCTATAATAGTGGGTCTACATTAAGGATCGGTTTTAAGCCTATACTTGTTTACTCTAATAATAGATGAGTTCACTAGTTGTATCCTAGATGACATCCCATAGCGTATGTTTGTTCGCAAATGATGGTCTTAGTTGATGAGACTTGAGATGTAGCTAATCAGAAGTTAGACCTGTGGAGAAACACTCTTGAAAGTAGAGGCTTTAAGCTAAGAAGAAGTAAGAGTGAATATATATACGGCAATTTTAGTCTAAGGGAGATGGAAGGAACTGAAGCTTGGTGTGATGGTAGTGCCAAAGATAGTGTTTGTTTGGGGGTATTTCAAATTATATGTAATTCTAAATCCTAGGATTTCAAAAACAACTATTTGGTTAGAGGGATTTGGATAGATTTCAAAATCCAACACAATTCAAAATACACCAATTGGAGGATTTTGAACTACGCCCAAATTGCGCATAATTTGAAATCCTGGGCTTTGTGGGATTTGAGATTACTCTCACGTGCACAATACATGAGAGAGAAGCGACTGAGAAGAGGTCATCACATCCCACATAAATTTCTAAAAATACAATTAATACTATTTATTTTAAATTTTTAATTTTTAATGTAGTTCAATTTTCAAAGCTTATTAATAAATTTGTTATTATAGAAATAAAAATGTGGGACAATAATTCATATTATTTGTTGTAGTTCTTATTTACAGGGTGATTTATAATAAACTCAAAAATAAACATTTTTTAAAAACAAAAAAATATATTTCAAATAGTATATATTATTTGTTATAGTAATTATTTATAAGATGATTTTAAAAAAAACTCAAAAATAAATATATTTAAAATAGTACTTAAACTAATTATAATTGCAAAGAGGATAAGCTCACCCATACAAAAAAAAGATGACCATATCTCTTAAATACATATAATAAAACATTGGGTTTTTCAAATTTAGATTTTCAAATACTTACAACCAAACACAAAATTCTGAAATCTGAATTTCCAATTACATCTAACCAAACACTCGATTTGTATATATTGTATTTTGAAATCCTTGGATTTACAAATACATTGTAATTCGAAATCCCTGAATTTCGAGTTACATCAAACCAAACACTACCTAAGTGTAATTATTTTAAATATTTAGGTTCTATTTTCCAGGATGATAGGATGATAGGATGATAGATGACGATATAACCTATAGAATCAAAATAGGATGACCGAATTGAAAATATGTCACGGGTGTGTATATAATAAGAAGATGCCTAACAAAGTGAAGGGAAAGTGCTATAGAATAGCAATTAGACCAACCATGCTATATGGGAACGAGTGTTGGGCAAATAAAGTTCAACATATTCATAAGATGAATGTAGCAGAAATGAGGATATTAAGGTGGATGAGTGGTCATACAAAATTGAATAAAATTAGAAATGAACACATCCAATAGAAAATGCATATTGCACCAATTGAAGATAAAATAAGAGAAGGGTGTTTAAGGTGATTTAGGCACGTGCGTCGTAGACCCTGAATGCTTTGGTTCGAAAATGTGATAGTTTAGCAATAAAATGTAAAAAAAAGGTAAAGATAGACCTAGGATTACGTGAAGAGAAATATTGTCTAAGGACCTACGTATATTAGATATTGAGCCGGTCTTGCCTTTGACAAAGAGATATGGAGATAAAGAATCCATATAGCCGACCCCATATAGCATGAGATTAAGGCTTAGTTGTTGTTGTATTAGATAAATTTGAGTTTTTGTTAATATTATTAAATATTAATATTATTAGATTTTATTAATATTATATAAAAAAAATTATTTTCTTAATTGATATGATTTTCACTAAATAACTTTTTTAAAATATTAATGAATGGAAAATAGTGGTAACCTCGCTATTCACTTAATATGGTGATTGTATCACTTAACTAACATCAAAACGAACAATGAAAAATTAAATACATCATTTCTATTTACAGGAAAACAAACAACTTTGTTATAATTTAAAATACTATAATTTTACTTAAATATTATTCCACTAAGACTACGATTTGAAATTCAGGAAAGAAAACAGCTTCTAATTCAAATATTTTGCCATATCCAAAATGACTAACTACTCATCGAAATATAACTCTTTGACAACATGGTGTTATTGGAATGACATAGGAAGATACAACCGAGTTTTATAAAATATAAACTCATTATATAACGAATAAGCACTAGTTTAAGAAATTATACATTTATTATAATTCTCTAAAAAATTTAATGAATCATGATCCGTTAGATAAATCTTTTATATAGTTAAAGTCAGACAAAATAACAGTCAATACGTGAAGGAATCGTCCATTTTAACCCGTCTCAAACGAAGCCTCATTCTTTTTTCCTATAAAAGATGCCTTACAATTTTATCTTATAAGAAATGATTGACATATTCATGTCTAAATAAAAAATAAAAGCACATAATCTTTCTCTCCATTATTAGATGTGAAACTGTTTAGTCCATCCTTTTCTATCATATTACACACCTTGTTAACGGTTCCCTAAAAACTAGGAGTTAACTTAGATTTAATCAAAAGTTTGTTTTAATTTTTAAAATACTCCTAACCCTTGGGAATCTATGTTGTACAGCTAGAAGGTCGTTTCAACTGACATAGGTTATTTATACTTCATGTATTGTACCTATTATATATTGAAAAAGTAAAGGAAAAAACCTTCTTCACCTTATATTAGTGGTATTAGAGTCATTCCCTACTAGGACAGCTTAAATTTCTTTCTGTGTTGAACTGATTATAGGACAAAACAATTTTTGTTAGCTTATGCTAATTTTCTTTCCTTTGTGTCTATTTATTATTCCATGAATATGGTAAAAGATACTGTGGATAGATCCCAGGAAAATTCCAAAAAATAAGATCTGGTTTTAGTAACAAATCAATCATTCAAATCACCACTTAGCTTATAAACGACAGGAATTTTTCGTCAGTCTCATTTTGCGAAGCTATTCATCAGAGGGTATGGAAAGATTGGATATTTGACTGGTGCAAGAACAACTCCTGATAAAAAGCATCCAGCCTATGCAATATGAGATGTTGAGAATAAGAATCATATCATGGCTGGTTAATTCTATGGAATCAGACATTGGTCAAAATCACATGTTCTTACTCTCTACCAAAGCTATGTGGGACTCGGTGTCAACCACCTTTTCATTTTTAGGAAACTCAACCAAAGTTTATTAGGTTTAAACAAAAATTGAAGACACTAAACAACAACAACAACAACAACAACAACTAAGCCTTAATCCCATACTAGATGGGGTCGGCTATATGAATTCTCTGTCTCCATGTAATTCTGTCAAAGACAAGATCTGGATCAACATCTAAAAGACATAAGTCCTTAGCCACTACCTCTCTTCATATGATCCTCGATCTACCTCTACCCCTCTTTTTACCTTCTATTACCAAACTATCACATTTTCTAACCGGGGCACCTAGGGGTCTACGACGCACGTGTCCAAACCATCTTAAAAGCCCTTCTCTTATATTATATTCAATTGGTGCAACATGCACCTTCTGTCAGATGTGTTCATTTCTAATCATTAAAGGCACTAAACAAGGAAAGATAACTATAACCAAGTTTTATAATTGGCTGCAGAGTTTATACCAAGAGCTTAACCAATATTATGACTTAGAATGGACCTATCCAACAGATTCCACATGTTATAAAAAAAAATGTGGAAAAAGACAAGGTATTTGAGTTTTTGGTTGATCCAAATGTCAACCATGATGATGTTTGTGGTTGAATTTCTGCGAAGGAGCCTCTACTAACAACTTGTAAGGTGTTTTCAGAGGTCTGAAAGAAGGAAAACCGGGAAGCTAGGTTTTGAAGCAAGGTCTACTACAGTTTTTGAAACATCAGCTCTATAGGTTGTTGTTGTTGAACATGTTGCTCCAAAAGTTAATGTAGTTGTAGGCTTGAAGAAAAACATTGATGACAAGGAGAGATGGTATGACTATTGTAATAAACCTATATACACAAAGGAGACTGGTTAGAAACTCCACGGAAGCCATCTAACCATAAGGGACAGAGGTCGCCTGAAAATACCCAAGGAATACAAGTACTGACCGAGATTAGTAGTAATAAGTCTTCTTTGTTCAGCAAGTAACAGTTTGAACTTCTAAAAAAAATGTTCAACAAATCTCCTTCCAATACTTCAAATCATGGTTTTCAAAAGCTTTCGAGGCTTACGCCTCTGAGGCTTTGAGGCTTAGAGGCTTAGAGGCTCTCACAAAACGCCTTAGAGGCTTGCGCCTCATAGTGGGGGAATCGAGGCTTAAGCCTTGATTGAGTGAGGCTTACGCCTCAGAGGCGTATGAGGCTTAAGCCTCTGTTTTAAAATCTTTTTTGAAGATGTGGAGAGGTTTGGAGCCAAGGCCGACAATGGCAAAGGTTTTGATGTCGCCACAGTAGGCTCCCATCTTGATAAACAGGTGTATTGTCAATACTGATGACTGGATTCTTAGACCTTGTACCATGCCTTCTTAAAAATAAATAAATAAATAAGGATATTTTTTATGTCATGTAATTATAATAATAAATATAATGAAATAAAAAATCCAGAATAGGAAAATGACAACATGTGAAAATCGAGTTAAGATGCTTCACTTCATGGAAACCCTACTATATTAACATATGGTTATGTGACACTTCCTGGAAAGTGTCAAGCTTGTGCTTACACGTGATTTTATTTTTTCTTAGAGTAAGCATATTATGGGTGTTTTTATTTAATGTATTTAAGTGACGACTTTGCTTTCTTACTATATATATATATATATATATATATATATATATATATATATATTTTATGAACTATATTGTGAATGTTTTTATTTAATATACTTGAGTTATTGACATTCTAATATATATTGCTATTTTTTAATTTATTTTTGAGGCTTACGCCTCGAGAGGCTAAAGCGAAACGCTTCGGTACCCGTTTTCGCCTTTTGAAACCTTGCTTCAAATCCTTTTCGTACTTTAGAACATCAAGGTATTATTCCTAAAGCTCTAAGTTTCTTTTTTTGTCCAACATCTTGGATTATTGATTTAAATGCATTTAATTATATGGCTAATCAATTCAATCTTTTTCATCATATAAATATTGTTCTAAAAGTTTAAAAATTAGAATTACATATGGTACTTTCTCTTCAGCTATAGTGAAAGGTACAATCTCTTTATCTAAGAATATTGTACTTAGTCTATTCTTATGTCCCAAATCTCACTTGTAATCTTTCATATGTCAATAAAATCACACAGGATTCTAACTGTATGCTATTTTCTTCTTCTTCCTATAAATTTCAGGATACAAACTCGGGGAAAATGATTGACAGTGCTTAAGAAAATGGATCGACTTATTACTTCAACCAAGTTTCCGCCGAAAGAAAACAAGCTCAAATTGCAAGTAGTTCAACTTTTTCTATTGAAAATCCGAATATATATGGTATTTTAGACTTGGTTATCCAAGCTTTCTTATTTGAAACATTTGTTTCCTATCTTGTTTAAGAATAACAAGTCAATGTTTTTTCAATATGAAAGTTGTCAATCGGCTGGGCACTACAAAAAATCTAAACCTTTCACTCTTAGAATATTTAAGGTCCCTCGAAATTTTCAAATTTGTCAAGATCTAAACAGTTTCTCACTTTTATTGACGATCATACAAGAATATGTTAGGTTTACTTGATGAAAAAGAAATTTGAAACCGAGAGGATATTTAAGGATTTCTATAACTTGCTTCAAGCATAATTTCATACTCAAATTCACATTTTGAGAGCTAAGAGAAAATATTTCAACTTCGTTCTTGATTACTTTTTAAGAGAAAAGGGTATTATTCATCAATCCTCTATTTCAATTTTGTTCTTGATTACTTTTTAAGAGAAAAGGGTATTATTCATCAATCCTCTTGTGTGGATACTCCCCAACAAAATAAAATAACTGAACGTAAAAATAGACACCTTTTAGGAGTGGCTAAGGCTATTATGTTTAGCCTAGGTCTACCTAAGCATTTATGAGGTGACGGAGCTCATACCGCAATATTTCATAAAACATATAACATTAGAGTTTTAAAATTTCAAACTTCTTTAGAGTGTTTCTCAAAAACATTTCATGAAAATAAGCTTGTGAATTAAGTTCCTTTGAAAATATTTGTTCATGTACATAAACAATTTCAATCAAAATTGGATCCTAAATCTATTAAATGCATTTTCTTAGGTTATTTTTCTACTCAAAAAGGGCAAAAGTGTTATAATCTAACTTCAAAAAGGTTTTCTTTTAGTATAAATGTCACTTTATTTGAAAATAAATCCTATTTTGATAAAATTTCTCCTCAGGGGAAGGTTTTTGGTGATAATGAGATTTGTCGGACTTCTGTCTAGGGTTTTAATTCCTTTCTACGGGTTATTTCACATGAATCCCTTATTGACAACTTATATCTAAATGTTGAAACATCTGTACTTTTAACCAATTCTTTTATGCATTTAACTCAATCTCCTTTAGCGGGAGATGTAGAATCTACTCGCCTTGAGATTCTTGTATACTCTAAGAGGAAAACAGGTCTGACGAAGTCAAGTCCAACTACCGCACTATATCAACCATTTGACCTATGCGCAGATAACCTGGAAAATACAAGTATATCAGCTCCTAAATCTTTTTCTTCTACTTCAACATATATTGTTGTTGTTAGTGTCTTTAGTCCTATATTAAATGTTCCTATAGTTGCTAAACACCCTTAGCAAAACATGTTTCTTATCATAGACTATCATCCTCTATGAGGCTTTTACTACTAATCTATCTAATATTTTCAATCCGAAAGATATTTAGGAAGCTTTGCTTATTCCATAATAGAAGAAAATTGTCTTGGAGGAAATGAAGGCGCTTGAGAAGAATAAAACTTGGCAGATTGTAGATAATAGGTATTTACTGGTAAATACAATCTAGATAGGTCTATGGAAAGATACAAAGCAAGATTAGTTGTTAAGGGGTTGATATGAGATATGGAAATCAAAGAGAAATGGAGAAACTACTTTGATCACCTATTCAATGCAAGTCATGAGGATAATTTTACAGATCTTTATGCACCAGCGTTAGAGAAAAACTGTAGCTACACACGAAGAATCATACTTAGTAAGGTCAAGGAGGCATTGAAAAAGATGAAGGTTGGGAAGCCTGTGGCCCAAATGGTATCCCGATTGAAGTTTAGAAGTGTCTTACAGAAGTATAGGTATCATGGCTAAACAAACTTTTTAACTCTATTCTAAGAGAAGGAAAGATGCCAAACGATTGAAGAAAGAGTATTCTAGTGCCTATACTTAAGAATAAGGGAATTGTACCAACTACCGTGGCATTAAGTTAATGAGCCACACGATGAAAGTTTGGGAGAGGGTAATCGAACATCGACTCGGGGATATCACGAAGGTGTTAGAGAACCAATTTGGCTTTATGCTAGGTAGATCTACAACCGAAGCCATTTTTTTGTTAAGGAGCTTCATGGAGATCTACAGAGAGAGAAGAAAAATCATCATATGGTTTTTATTAACCTGGAGAAAGCATATGATAGAGTACCGAGAAAAGTCTTTTGATGGGTATTGGAGGAAAAAAACATTCATGTTAAATATATAAATGTTATTAAGGATATGCACGAAGGAGCGATTACGAGCGTGAGAATAATGGGAGAAGATACGAAAGAATTTTCTATAACAATGGGTCTACATCAGGGATCAACCTTGATCCCATACTTGTTTACTCTAGTAATGGATAAGTTAACTAGTATCCAAAATGATATCCCATAGTGTATGTTGTTCGTGGATGATATTGTTTTAGTTGATGAGATTAAGGAAGAAGTTAATCAGAAGTTAGAATTGTGGAGAAATACTCTTGAAAGTAAAGGGTTTAGGTTAAGTAGAAATAAGACAAAATATATTCATTGTAATTTTAGTCTAAGTAAGAGAGATGGAGAGGAAGTGAAACTAGGGGGTGGTAGTGCCTAAGGTTGTGTTTGGTTGGGGATTATCCCACTTGAGGATAAGAATAAGTTTTGAAAAATTTTGAATTTTTTTGAAGAGAATTTTTAAACCAAATGTATTAATGATAAGATAGTGATGTATCTTCTATACATTGGTGGGTTATATTTTTAAATTTTAATTAAAAATTTTGGCAAGAAAATTTTTTTAATGGGGAATTGTGTTGGAGTTATCCCCAACCAAACATGGCCTAAGTATAACCATTTTAGGTATCTAGGTTCCATTTTCAAAGATGATGGGATAATAGATGAAGATGTAACCCATAAAATTAAAACAGGATTGCTGAACTTGAGAAGTGCCACGGATGTGTTATATGATAAGAAGATGCTTAACAATGTGAAAGGAAAGTTCTATAGAACGACAGTTAGACCAACCATGCTATACGGAAACGAGTGTTGGACAACTAAAGTTCAACATATCCATAGGATGAATGTGGCAAAAATGAGGATGTTAAGGTAGATGTGTGGTCATACAAAATTAGATAAGATTAGAAATGAACATATCTGACAGAAGGTGCATGTTGCACCAATTGAATATAAAATAAGAGAATGACGCTTAAGATGGTTTGGACACGTGCGTCATAGACCTCTAGATGCCCTAGTTCGAAAATGTGATAGTTTAATAATAAAAGGTAAAAAACAGAATAGAGGTAGGCTGAGGGTTATATGGAGAAAGATAGTGTCTAAGGACCTACATTTATTAAATGTTGATCCAGATCTTGTCTTTGACAGAGCTACATGGAGACAAAGAATTCATATAGCCAACCCTATCTAGTATGGGATTAAGGCTTAGTTGTTGTTGTTGTTGTTGTTACTTGCTAAGGGGTTTATATAAACCTATGAGATTGACTACCAAAAGACTTTTGCTCCAGTTGACAAACAAAATACAATGAGGGTTTTTTTTGTCACTTGCAGCAAATTTAAATTGATTTCTACAACAACTGGACGTGAAAACTGTCTTTTTGAATGGTGAAATAAGAGAGGAAGTTTATATGAATCTACTTCCAAGATTTGAGAAGAAGCTTAAGAGCAACAAAATTTGTTAATTGGAGAGTAACCAAAAGCTTGGTGTGATCAATTTTCAAAGGTTGTTAAGAACTATGGTTTTGGTCAAAGTCAGGTGGAACACATAAGGTTGCAATCTTGGTAGTCTATGTTGATGATATTATCCTCATGAGCAATGATCTAGTAGAGTTAGAAAAGTTAAAGAAGTTCCTGACCGAAAAATTCGAGATTAAACTCCTCCAGTCTTTAAGGTATTTCTTAGGAATGGAGTTTGTTAGATCACGGGAAGGAATTTTTGTTTCACACAAGAAGTATATACTGTATTTACATGAGAAACACGACTATTAGGTTGCAAGCCAATCAAGACTCCCATTGAACTAGTGTGTAAATTATCTCTTGGTTAATTTGGAGAGATACCAAAAACTAGCAAGTAAATTAATTTATTTGTGACATATATGACTTGAAATAGCTTACTCAATAAATGTGATTAACCAATTTATGCATTCTCCAAAAGAAAAGCATCTTGAGGCAATTTTTCATGTATTGACATATTTGAAAGGAAATCCAGAAAAAGGATTAATGTTCAAGAAGAATAATAGACTTCATGTTGAGGCTTGCACCAAAGCAGATTGAGCTGGAAGTATCGATAATAGAAGGTTAACATTAGGTTACTGTTCTTTTGTGGGTAATTTGGTTACGAGAGAAGCAAGAAACAATCAGTTGTTGCAAAGAGTACTGCAGAGGTTGAATTTAGAGCAGCAACCCATGGAATATGTGAGTTACTCTGGCTTAGGAAGCTACTCCGAGAGTTGAAAGTACCGTATGAAGCATTAATAAGATAGTATTGTCATAACAAGACATGCATCAACATAGCACAAAATCCAATGCAACAAAATAGAACAAAGCATATTGAGGTTGATCGTCACTTTATTAAGGAGAAACTTAAGAGTGGTTTGATTTGCATGCCATATATGCCCTTTAAGGATCGATTGCCAGTTATTCTAATAAAGGGACTTCACAAATAACAGTTTAATGATTTGATTAGCAAGTTGAGAATAACATATATTATTTATCTAACATAAGGTGGACTATTACGGTTTCCTAAAAACTAGGAGTTAGTTTAGATTTATTCAAATATTTGTTTTTTATTTTTAAAATACTTATAACTCTTCGAAATATATGTAGTACAGCCAGGAGATTGTTTCAACTTACATAGATTATCTATACTTCATGTATTGTACCTATTTTATATTGAAAAAAGAGAAAGGAAAAAACATCCTTCACCTTGAGTTCATCCTTAACCGTAGAAACCCCAAAAAACTTCAAATGGTAAAGAAAAGTCTGATAGGTGTAATACTGCCTTTGTGATTTGTTTGAGCTCCACAGAAGTTTTTGTGCTGCCTTAGTCCACTTGGAAGAGCCTTAATGCAATTAGTAACAGGGACAAAAATGTTACAGAAACCTCAAGCAAAACATTGACAAAATGCTCTTAGGCCATGGAAATTCCTGACTTCCTACAAGTAAAAGACCCCAGATCGCTAATAATGGCTTAAGCTCGGGTAAATTTGCTTGTATGTTATTTATCAAGACAAGAAAACCAAAAAATTGACAGTTTTGGTTATGCAAACATATTTCTTCAAGTTGACAAACTCTTAAATCGCAAAATGTGAAAAACCTTCCTGATGTGTTTTATATGCTATTCAAGGTTACAAATAAAAACCGAAATATTATTTAAGTAAACAACATACTTACTCGTTTCAAGATTTCTATCATAACCCTTGTAAATGTCACACAAGCATTTGTAAGGCCGAATAGCATCCCTTAATTCATTCATATAATCCTATTTTGGTTTTGGGCACAGTTTTCTATTCATCAATTGCTCTAATCCGGATTTGGGGATAGCCACTACAAAGTCAATCCTCAAAAAAAGTGGTGGAACCATACAATCGATCTACCATGTCATCTAAACAACGAATGTGAAACCAGTATTTAATAGTAATCTTATTGATTACCTTACTCTAAATTCTATCTGCCTTTGGTAAGAAATGACAAAAACAATGACATCGTTTTTCATCAAGAAACTTGTGTAAAAAGTCATCCAATTAGCGATGTAATTCCACAAGTTCTACAAGACTCGTGTGATAAAGAGATTTAAAAGAGAAACACCTAGCACTAAATAAATTACATGTTGAATTTGCCTCAAAAGAGGCATCTTTTAAGGTAACTCCACATGTATAATGTCTATATTTCTCTAATAAGACATCAATGACACCGGGAATACTATCTTTTATTGAACTTACAATATAAGACTACTGCCACGTTCACACCATGCCATCTCAAAGGCTCTCATTATGAAAGTTTTAGGCCAAGTGGAAATTTAAAATGTTATACCCCAACATCATATTTTGTCATCCCGGATGAAAACTTTAATTGTTGTTTTTTTATCATGACCCACATTGTTATCAAATTGGCAAGGTCAACCTAACAAGTAAGAAGCCTTGATTGGAATTACATCACATTATAATGCTTCCTAATAGTTGCCAATTTGGAATGATAGTAGGCATCGCTCGGTAACAAATATGCTTGATCTCCAAACCAACACATGGGATTTTGAAATATTACGAGAACAAACTTGACCTTTCTCTTCTAATTCCTTGAATACAACATTAATAATACTTCAATTATCTATGGTCATGAATATAGCCTTCCCTATACATTACATCTTTATATGAAATGTGCTAGCTACGACAATGTTTTTCTTTTCTTAATATTCAACAATTGGTGTCCCAAAAAATAGCAATTCCATAACAAAAAAATACGTTGATTCAAGATATTCCTCTTTTCAAGATGTAACAATCACTTACGAGTCATCATTCCTTCAACTTTATGGCATCATCTCCATCTACAGCCAAAAGGGTTTTTCTTACTTTTTTTTTAGGACACCTATTAGCGAAATGGTCATGCTTACCATAAGGATGGCAAAAAGAATTGTTTTGCCATGTACAAGATAGGCCACCGATGAAAGTAGTGGGGTTTTTAGCTCTACTTCTGTTGTGAGGTTCTACCATTAATACGTGCATTATATTATACCACATTCTTCTCAACCTTTAGGCAATATGAACTTTGTGCTCCATACTAGCAAGGAAACAAAAATCAAATCCCTAATTTTCTCATGCAACCCACTCTTATAGTGGATACTTGCTTGGAATGTCATTTTGGGCATATACCACACTATTGCAACTCTATGAATTTGTGTGTACTTTGAAGTGGTTATATTACTTTATGTATGAGTTATAATCTTGGTATTGGGTATGGTACTACTGGACGGGCAAGTAATGCAACTATAACTCGTCATTCATCACTTCCGGTAATGTCTTCCTCCTAGAATATCTTGTCCTCTCCAATTAAGCAATTCCATCATTCCCTGGCTTCTCTTTTGAATTTTAGCTTGAGTAAAAGAATCTTTTGATTATCGAGAAATCTGTGGCTTAAAGTCATAAAAATCACTTCAATTGATGGATCCACAAATCTCCAACACATCTAATTTGAGGAACCTGCTGGTGGGTCTTATCAGTCATGTCTAAAGTGTGTGAAGCGACTCTTATCAATAATTCACTCAAACCACCTTGTTTCATTGTATGAGAGTAGCCTACATAGGTCTTAATAGTTTCTGGACTTTGGTGGCTCAATCAAATCTCAACCTAGAGAGCCTTCATACACTTCAACAAAACTTCAAAGTGCTAGTTCATTTGATTTTTTTAACCTCCGAAACATAGTTCTGCAATCATTGGGTGTCAAAAAGGAAATAAACCCATCATCTAAGTTAGCTTCACCAGAGTGATTTGGATTCAAGGCATATTAGCATCCATTGCATTTTGTTATTGAGCTATTTTGTCGATTATGATACCAAGTTAGTATAGACCTGATAATAAATTGGCTAGAAAATTCTCCCAAATGCAATCTATGATTAGGTACCCAAGTCAAGACAAGAGTTAGATGAAGTGTTTAAGAATGTGGCAATGATTTAGAAAAGTTATAGAAAGACGTTAAATATGAATAACGGGAATGAAGTAGTTTGATATGCGTGCATATGATGATTATACACCGTATCAAAAGATAAACTCACACTAGAAATGAATTAAGGATGGATGCACATTTTAGTCTGGATTTTCATTTATAAGGGAACCTTTTAAATAGAGGAATAATACAAATGCAAGAAAGAGAAATTAGTTAAGGGAAAAAAATCAAGAAAAGAAAATCTTCCTTGTTATAGAACCTACAAATAGGAAACCAACTCACCAACCAAGTATTACTATAACAGCTTCAACATGAATTCAAAATAGTTATATGTATCGCATTAATCCATGCCCCACGAATTATAGAAATGTGGTCAATATCTATTAACCCAATTGGAAAGAAAAATATCAGTAGGTGGAAACTGAAATCTAGTCATAAGATATAAATTACAAAGAACTCTTAGTCTTTCTGTAACCAAGTTACTTCCAATGGTCTTCAATCTGGACTAAGAATTGTTTTTTCATAGACACATATCGATTATTCATGATGAATGATATCCTCCAAATCTTTTAGCTCACATAATTCCATATATATTATTTAGAAGAAACAAACTGATACAACCAGTTTTTTTTTTACCAAATCAAAACGAATTCTCATGGAGTGAGATGTTCTTGCCATGAGAGCTTACTACTATAGAAGCATAAATAACATAGGCACATACTGGACTCGGTGTAAAATGAAATACAAAATAAACTACAATTGGCAATTAGTCAAATCGTTTTCAAGGAATAAATTCAGAGATTGCCTTCATACTCTCATGACTATTAACAATTTTGCTTTCCTCTGATTCTCTAATGAATTAGAAAATGGAGCAGTTAGATATATAAGTCGAGTACCCAAGACCATTCCTTGATCTATACGCCTGTATCACTTAAACTGCTCTCTGATGCTTTAAGCATTCCAAAATCAAACCAGAACACAAATGATCCTAATTTTCCAAAAGTTTGTACCATCTTCAAGTGAAACATATCAAAAGGAATCATGTAAAATTGTTAAATTACTTTGACTTTAAACAGAATGTTCCATAACCATATCCTTGGAATTGAGAGTGATGCTTCAAAGGTTATATGAGAAAATAGAGCAAGAATGTTGAACGTAGTATCTGTAACTTATTTCAGGGGCTATTCCAAAGTAGTTATGCGCATGACTGAAAAGAGAAACCTATGGCATGTACACCTTCAGAAGACAACTAACTGATTCTACAAAGGATGAAATGAAAGTAAAGAAACAATCATCTAGGATTTACCATAACTAGTATTATTCACCCAATAACTAATGACATAGTGAAACAAAAACTACAAAGAAAAATAATTTTGTTGAAAACAAGAAAAGTTCTATTATTCATCAAATTGCAGCACAAAAGTAAATCTAGAAGTTCAATAAAAAATTGCATTAAAGCTCAATCTCAAACCTAATTTAAAGAGAAGCAGCATCAAGCATAGCATCACAATTTGTGTCCCTTGAACAGCTATCCAACCATGGTATATTGTTCCAAGTTAGAGGAAAGGACTCATACCAATTCATCATCAATAGCTGACACCGGAACCTCAATGGCAGAAGGTCCAAGACTACAACATGGACGGCCATTGGGTATATTGTCAAATGATCCAACATCTGATTGTGCATCAGTCATTGAATGGTCTAATAACTGCTCATTAATCTGACAAGAATCTGATTCTGATGAACTCTTGTTGAGGCCTAAAGCTTCAGACAATCCTTCTGGTCCAACTCCATCAACTGATACTTGAGATGCTCCAGCATGATATTTCAGATTGTCAATGGAAGACTTGTCTAGATTATCTTGATGTGTACTATACTTTGGTGGACTCTGTTTCTCACAAACGCCTGATTCCTTGTCTACATAATTAACTTTTGCATTATCAGACCCAACACTGATCATCTTCAAAGCCTGGGGTTCCAGTGTGTTTTCAATCATTCTACCATCAGGACTCAGAATATCTGCCATTTCAGCAGGTTTTACAGAAGGATCAATCGCTGATTTATTGCTCTTTGCCATGCCACAAGCTACCCCAACAGGGTCCTGAAGCATCAAGTCTTTGTTCCTTGAACAAAATGAGACATTATTTGTCAAATTGTTGGGGGCACCAGAATGAGTTGTACATGAAGCAGCAACCATTTGATTGCCCCCTAAACACCCGGAAGTTTCCACTGGGATACAGCTCAGGGTCAAAGAGGATCTGGAAGTTATGACAGTTGCATCTATCTGATAAGCATCAGTATGGCAATTCTCACTAACAACGGAACTCAAGGAAGAATTGGAGCATCCACTATTTTTCTCCACCCCACCACGTTGACAATACATCCCAACATTGCCTGAGGAATTTTTCAAAGGGTCATCTGCATCTAACAAGCCTCTAAGATGATCACACAGAGTCCTTGGCTTGGACTGTTGTGATTCCTGGTAGATGCAAATATTATTCTTCAAGCTATTAATCCAATCAGATGGGCTTGATTTTAAATCAACAAGGAGGTTAATACCCTCGTCAGACATTGCAAAGAATTCAAAAGAAGGAGCAGCTTTTTTGGTAACCACAGAATCCACAAATCCACCATCTTTGGAGCATTCAGAAACTCCTTTACGCTTAGTGGAAACTGTTGTTGAGTTACCAGTTTTGTAATTGGTAAAATCAATCAATCTCTGTGGTGGATTCTTAGGATTTATAGATTTCTGAGATTCATTTCTGTTGTAATCATGACATTCATAGCCATGTTGTACGATTCCAGTGACATCTTGGATGTTAGCAGCAACTGAGGACCTTAAACAAGCAGAGCTACTAAAATCTTCTGCTCTTTCATTTGTAGAAGGGCATGGATGGGCAAAATGTGGATCACTATTATATACCTACATCAATAAATACAACATTCTTGAGAGTTTTATATTATGCAATTAATGCAAAAAAGAATCACCATGAAAATGCAATAGAAACAGATATTTCCATGACACAAGAAAAAGAAAAAATAATGATTTGCGATGCAATTAAAACCTTCTGTGAATTCTGAGTCTCCATTGTACCACTTCTGTCGACCTGAATGCCCACTGATGAATGCCGCCAATCAGCAGACTCAGGATATTCATTCCGGCTCTCAATCACCCCTAAAACATTAAATAAATGATTTCATTGATCAGGTTCTACACTCTACTACTTGCATCTGAAGGATAGTTGTTAAAACAAACCTTTGGTATTTTTTATTGGAATGTTATTTTTCCCTTTAATACTGCTTGATTGTTCCTTTGGGAGTATACAGCTGTCAGTTTTACTCTACACAGAATAGAGAACAAGCAAACAGCCAATGGTTAAGTTTAGACAGTCTGTCAAGTAGAGAATGACACAAAATTGAGAAGGCACATTTCTTCCACCAAATAGGTTACCATAAAAAGAATAGAAGTGTACCTTAAAATGTGAAACCAGTGATTTGGCTAATTGTGCATGACTTCTATTTGCAGGAAGATTATACTTCTTGCATAAACCTTGAAGCTCTTTCCTTGATAGGTTCAGGTAAAACTCCAGACTTTCTTGGTGCCCCATCAATTCACTCTTAACAGACATAAAAGCCTGCTCAGTAAATAGCTACATTTATCTGCTCCAATATTGGGAGGCGGATGACTATACGCCGATTTATTAGGTTTCTAAAGCAATAAAGAAAAGTAGACACTAAAGCATTTATAGCGAAAACATTGTACTATAGCCATGTACGCAAAGATTTTCATATCAACAAACTAAAATTGCTAATCAAATCACATGAAGCAACATAATAAATTGCCAATAAATGCAGTGGTAAACAAAAGATGACGTATGCATTTTAGAAGATATCATTCCATTCGGCCAAGATGCAAGGCCTTGAACCACTGATAAGGTTGCTTGTAGCCAACAGGAAATGTTAGGGCATACGAGGTAACTAACCTTGCAAAAATCTACCGCCCTCTGGATACTGCATTGATGGTAGTCTCGTTCATTGGATGCCCTTTCATCATTTCATTCAATCAGACTTCTCGAGGAAAAATTACAACAACAATAACAACAATATGTTCAAAACAGACCATTTTGTTAAAACAGAAGCGGAAAAGACAAAAGAGGGAGGGCGCACTCACAAAGATGATGATTTGAAAAGTAGGGAATCATAGAAAACCTAAAAAAGGAAAATGAAGAAACCGAATTCCATTCTAAGCTTTGGCTAACGACAAATTGAAAAATGAAGCATATATGTTGGTTTATCTACTAAAACATCAACCATGTCATTTCCAGTGTGAATTCCATTCCAAAATCCAACACATTAGTAATCAAACAACAAGATAAATTCACAACAAACAATACAAAATACCAAATCAGCTCACAGGAATAACTCGAAATCCCAAAAGCTTTATCTACCGGATGCTTTATCAAATATGACTCAGGACTCAGGGTTTATATCAGCATGACACCATAAAAACAAAAATTAAAAAAAATCCTGTAATGATCATGATAACGCTGCTATCAAATTCTGCTTAAACCATGAGATTGAATACAATATTTCCAAGAAAATTGGGATCGAATTGGACCATTAAACCAAAAAAAAAAAAAATAGCTAAAATTGGAGGAAAAAAACAGAGGAAATCCATAGAAATTCACATCCAGTGTCATCTGATTACTAAAAAGCACTCTACAAGACTAGAACAACCACAGACCATCCGTTTAGGGTTTTGAACGGACCGCGATTTGTAGAAATAGAAATAGAGAGATGAATGAAGAGAGATTCAGACCTAACACAAGAGCGATGGAGCGATGCCGCCGACGAGCGAGAGAAAGCGGAGGGGAATGGTTGAATTTTAGGACATCAGAGGTTAAAAGTAGCAAGTAAGAGCTATTAGAACAATTGATGCCGACGTGGCACAAGGATATCGTTTGGATTCCAAATCGTGTTTGGCGACACGCACCGGAACCTTCTTGGTACCACTCCCAGGGAAAATTTGAGTGTAAGAAAGTGAAATTACTCAGCGGTGGGTGAGTGGGATTTTTTTAATGTATTTGTTATTGGGTTTGTTTTTTTTTTTGCTTGCATACTTATGCAAAATAAAAAATTGTTTAGAGAATTTTTAGTTTGTTTTTTGTTTTCTATTTTTTGAAACGATGGAAAACACAAAAAAAAAAATGATTTTGTGTTTTTCAAAACTGGAAAATGAAAAAATTGTTTGATTTAGTTTATTAAAAACTATTTTTAGCAACAGAAAATAGAAAAGCTTTTTAATTTATTATAACACTGCATAGTATGTTTTATCATGATTTTATCAAATATATATATAGTTTTTTTTTAACTATTATAAAATAATATAATAAATATAAAATAGAATTATAAACCAACATAATAATTATAATAAACAATTAATAAACATATAAATGAGAGTTCAAACGTTTTCCAGGATTAGAAAACAGTTTTCTTTAAATATAATTTTTTTAAAAATTGATAGTGTTATATGTATTTGTATTTTTCTTTATTTGCTTTTGTCTTCAACAAAATATGTCCTCTTCTACTTGGAAAATAATTTTAAATTATTTTATATTAATTTACTTTAATGTCAATGTTACATTAAAAAATAACATATTTTAAATTTAATTATATATATTCATTGATTATTAAACTAAATTTGTAGAAAATTAGTTATTTTATTATTCCAAATTATTAGTTTAGTTGGATAATTTGGAATACCTCAGTTATTATTAGTTATGTGTATTATTATTATAATAGTGATACGTATTTGTATTTTGAAGAAAGTTCTAAAAAAATCTTGAGAACTTTTCAACTGCTCAAAAAGTCCCTAATATTTTTCCATTTCTCAAAAATCCTCTACTTTTTGAATAGATGTCATTTCATTTCTAAAAGTAATTGATGGTGTTAAAAAAGTTGTGAAATTACCGTTATGCCTGTCAAGGTTAACTTTTCTCCCCAACTTCTCGAGGTCAACATTTGTGTTTATTTTTTGGGTTTTTTGTTTATTTTTTTTAGTAAAAGCGTTTATTATTATAATAGTGTGCGTTTGTTATTTAGCATTTATGTTTATTTTTTGAGGTCTCATTTATTTTTTGGTGTAGATGTTTATTTTTTGGGGGTTTATATTTTTTTTTTGGGTATTCGTTTAATTTTTTTAGAGTTTTTGTTTATTTTTTTGGGGAAGGAATGAAAACTTCCACAAATAAACGCAACTACGAAATAATAAGCGGATACTCTCGGAAAAATACACTCTTAAGCAAAATGATAAGCGGAAACTCTAGGAAAAAAAAATACACGTTTAAGCAAAATACAAACATCAAACCATGAATCACAAATCTTAAACCCCAAAAACCAAAGAACCCTTCTTTACGAAGGCTCGCCTTGGAGATGATCATTGGAAGCTTCGGAGAGATGGCCTTCCTTATGGTCGACAATGACTGGACGCTGTGAAGATGAAAAGAAGGGCAACAAAAACTAGAGTTTTTAGGGAGACTAACTCATGAAGTTGGAAAAAAAAAAAAAGCAATGATGTGCATCACATCACTAGCTGCGGGATGAAAATTCAGAAACTTCACTGAAAACGCAAATCTTCCTCCAAGCTTGCTGGAAATGCAATGAAATGAAAAAACTTGTTGGCTAAGCAAAAAAAAAAATGGAGAGGTGATATGATTGGGCGGGAGATTTCCCGCCATAACAATCAAAAAAGACAAGGGTAAAATTGACATATTTCAAAAAAAACATACTAACAAAAGGGATTGGGTGGGAAAAATTTCAAAAAACAGGGACTGACAAGCAAACTGAAAAGTCAGAGGGGTTGTCCAGGAAATTGGAAATGTGTCGAGGATCGTACAGTAATTTTTCCTTATATTTTTCCTTTTTTACCGTTTAAAAAAAAACAAGTTATATTATAAAAATTTATTGAATGTTGATGTTTATGAGGTGTTATATTTTACCTAGTATCCACTATCCACTCTAAATCAAATGTATGAAATTCAGTCTTAAATTTATTAAAATAATGAATAATTACGTCCAAACATAGGGTGGTATTGGTATATAAGTAACTAATAAACATACATATGAAAAAATGGAGTTTGGTTTATTTACAACTATGCCACCGCCTTTTCCATGAGTAGAAAACACTTTTATTTTTATACTCTTGACTTTTCCCTTGTCATTAGTCACTGTTAGTCACCATTAGAATTTTTAGAGTTAACTATAATTCAAACTTAACCCTGGTTAAAAAATTACATAATTACCTTTATTTTTATATTCTTGACTTTCCCCTTTTGCTTATATTCCCCTACTTTTTGAAATCATGTTTACATATTGTTGAATGTATATTTGTAAAACTCATGTAATAATGTAAATTTTTGCTTGGATATTGTGGGATCGAAAATACCCGCCTAGCATCGTGTTTGTGAAGAGACACCAGGCAACACATCGAATCACAAATGTCATATTTGTTTTGATTTGTGGGTTCTTCCATTCCTAATAGAGGCAAGCCTCTATTATTAATTACCCCAGACAGAGTCTTGGGAACCCCCGATTAAAGGCAAACGTATAAGTAAAGGCAACGAATAACACAATATAAAAATGATTTTTATTTATCATGACTTTCATTACATATGAATATCATCATAAGATGCTCATACATATTATTTATTTATTTATTTATTTATTTATTTATTTGATTATTTAGGAATGCTGCCTTTCGCCTCGCCATCCACTTTGAATTCATGTCGTAGTACCACCACCTCAAAATACACATCATGGTCACCAACAGCCCATAAATAAGTTTACAACAGTCTTTCCCTGCCTTGTAACTGAAATCTGTACCAACTGGGCCATTAATATGGGCCACACCATATATGGTTAGAAAGCCCTGGATGTCTAGTTTCTGATGCAGCAAATTTCGCTTCAATCGGAGTTTTCTAGCAAAAATTATCAGCGCTTGAATAAAAGGTGGTTGAGTTGATCAACTGCAGGAATTGCCCTCCTTTTCCCTCAAAATCTGTACCAACTGGGCCACTTATAGGAACTGTACTATATATGGTTGGAAATCTCTAGAAGTCTAGTTTTCAATGCCACAAATTTCATCTCAATCGGAGTTTCCTATCAAAAGTTATCGACATTTGAATGGAGGATAGTCGAGCTGGCAGAATCGCAGTAATTGGCTTCTTTCTATCTTCAGCATGCCGAATTCCCTTTCCTGCAGGCTGCGGCTTGAGGGTCTAGTAATATGAGGGTCTTCATCATCAGGGAATTCCTCTTACTTCTATTACGAGCGGCAAAATCAATAATTACCGCATGTACCGCAACTTAACAGCTTTGTTTATCAATTTCTGCAGTAATATGATTTCTTTCTTGCATGTGCAGCAACCATTTTGTGGTACTTCATTAAGACATTTCCTCGAACATCTAATGGGCAATTTACATAACCAAGCATTTGGCATAACATTGAATGCATTTCTTTACAAAATTTACAACTTTTGCAAATATCTAAAGCTATTGCAGCAACCCCATTAGGGGTGGGAAAAACCGACCCAAAACCCGAAAACCGACTCGAACCCGGCCCGAAAATTGGGATGGGCCGGGTTTTAAAACATGACATCACCGGTCCTGGCCTAAAACTCGACCCGGCCAGAGGAGATCGGGCCCAACTCAGGGCTCTATTTTTCAAAAACCGGCCCGGACCGGTTAAAACCCGAAATTAAAAAAAAAACATAAAAAAAATTAAAACCCTACATTCGGTGAGGAGTCACGAGTGAGGACCGTGAGGTCTACCCTAGCCCCAAATCCAATTTCCTCTCTTCTCGAATCTCAATCTCTTCTGGTCTTCTAATTCTCTGATCTCATCTCTGTTCGCCGGTGACTCGGTGAGGCTGAAGGGGACGCTCCGACGCGGGACGACGGTTGACAGGACAAGGGACGACGGGAAAGCGTGGAGGTGGAGATACGGTGAACTGGTGAAGATTCTCAGCAGTCAAGTGTTGAACGCCGACGATCTTCATCCCTCTGAAGCCCTTTTTCACGCCCATGTCCCCAAATCTCCGGCAGCTTCTCAGCCCTTCATCTCCTCCCTTTCTAGGTATGAATTTCTGCCCTAATTTTTGCTCAAATCTCCAGACTCCAGCAGCTTCGTTCTTCTCCTGTCTTTTTCTCTGTAGACTGTAGGATTCTATGTCTTTCTCATGATTCTTGTGATCTTTGGGCAGGACCTGCTTGGCGATCACTGGGGCTTTCTACTTCGCCGTCACGACCAACTCTTCAATCACTTTTGCGCGCTGGTAAGAGTGATTTCTGTGATTCTCAGCTTAGTTTTTTTCTCTCCGATTCTTTGCTTTTTGTGATTTTTGGACGTAGTGGTTTATCGATATCTTCTTGGCCTTGTTTGTCTCTGGTTTGTTATATTGGTAATTTGGTACATCTCTGCAATTTTATGATTGACTTATCATCTTTTTCTTTTCTTTTGGTTTATATTGGTAGATTTATTGTGTTTTTACTTTTTAGTTGCTCTTTGGATTTGTTGTGAGACACTGAGATATGTTTGCTAAAGCACACTTCTGCAGTTCTGCTTGTTTGAGATTTGTGTTTAATTAGTGATGTTTAACTTTGTTACAGATTTTCGTTTTGTGTTTCCAAATTCCAATGCTTGTATGAATAGATGTGTAGTGTAGATAAGGCATCTTGATTCTTGGCTGATTTTCCTTATGCTTTCCCTCTCAATGGTGAAGTTGTTTATAAATTATTCCAACTTCCAAGCTGAGATTTTTTTTTGTATACTTGAACAGTTGAAAAGGGAGGCTGGACTGGAGTGACAGTCTGGAGAAGTCAAATAGTCTATTTGCAACATTGGCCAACTTTGGTTTGTATGATGATTGATGAACATAATGGACAGAATGCAACATTTATTTGCAGTGCTTTTTATTTTTATTATTGCTGCATTTGTGTTGTAACCTTTGTATTAAAATTTGTTTTTATCATTTTTGTTCCAGGCTGCCAAAGTTCCTATGGGATGTAATAACTTCCAATGACAAGTGCTGAAGCATTGAATGATTATCATAACATCAGATTCAGTTAGTATGTGGAGTGAGGCCTGCAGGTAATTAATAGATAATTCTTATTCAATAGCATAACATTGTGTCATTGTGTGTTGCCTGCACAGCTGTGCTTCTATTAATTATTAAATATGAGTTTGTTTGCATTTCAGGAAAACTGTGTATATAGTTGAATTGAATGTCAAAAATCAAAATGGGAGAAAAAAAGGGCTGTCTTATGCTGTACAATGTAGTGAATGTACATTGTGATTAAAAAAAAAATTCAGAATTTTTTTTAATGAAAAATTGAACGGGCTTAACCCGGCCCGGACCGAGCCCGACCCGAACCCGAGGGTATAAAAACCCGACCCGACCCAATTCCAATGGGCCCTTGAACGGTACCAAAAAACCAGAGCCCGATCTCTAGCGGGCTTTTTTCTGTCCCAGTAAAAACTCGACCCGGCCCGGCCCGATCCCACCCCTAAACCCCATAGTAATTATTCAGCAACTTAATGTATGGCATGTTTTGCAGCCACATTGACATCCTTGGGAATGACGTCACCATAATACATTAGGCAGCAGGCCATATATTTACAGTAGCGGGGGTCATAGCCTGCAACACAGCAGTATAACAGGTCAGCTGTGGCAGCAGCCATACAACATGAACTTATTCGCAATTGACAATTGCTTGGAGGCATTTCGGATTGACCTTTAATGTCAAGAACCTTTAAAAATGCAAGGGCAGAACTCTAGAGACTGTAGTGCGGTCTTTGATTGTTCTCTGCAGTTTGCCATTGCTGCTGATTCGGATTGGTAATAGCATCATCAAATTATTTTCTCCCAGAAATCAGGGACTGCTGACTCACTGATAAGAATATGAAGCTACTAAGCTTTGCAAATATTTCATATATAGGTGCCTCAAAGGGGCTTCTTACTTCATTGAGACATTTCAACAAACATCTGGTGTGCACCTCATAACTAGATTATTATCCTGATCGACAAATAACGACCACCAGCAACCTGATCGAAGTGTTCCAAGATAACTTATTCTATATTTTCAACAATTGATTCAAGAACAACCAATCAAGAGTGTTAATTACAAATTCATTAGCAATTGGATTATAGCAACAATAAACATGATCGTCCAACACAATAGCAGCAACATAGATTCTTTGGCATTCTCTTCCCTTCATTTAGCAGCAGCAGCCTCAATTGCATAGCAGCAACTGAATTGAATTTCCTCTTTTACATGGTCGAATGTCATGTCTCCTTTGAGTTTTTTTTTTTTTTTGACTTAGAGCTTCAAACAGCTTACATGCTTAATGGCAACACCAGCTTCACACATGGATTAGATACCATCAAAAGGCAACAACTTCATCCGGATGCGGGGATGATACCAATCAACAGCAAATCCAGGACTTTCTCATCACTCAAGGTAGCAGCACAACAGCGGCAGTAGCAGCGATCTTCTTCTCCATGATGACAGTAGCTCCTTCTCCTCCTTGATGGCGGTAGCCCCTTCTTCTCCATGATGGCAGCAGCTCCTTCTCCTTCCGCATTTTCTTGTTTCTGCAGCAAAACAACAGCAACAATATAGCAACTCAGAGACGCAACAACAACAGCAACAGTAGCAACGTAGCTTCATGGTAACGGCGACAACAAAATCAGCAGCAACACAGGTTCTTTGCAGTAATACGTAATCGGTAGCAAAGAACTTCGAGCTTCTACAAAGAATAACGCGGCGGCTCCAAATTTGCGCAGTAATAATTTTAGCAGACCCAATGGTGGCAAAGAAGAACTTCGTGGCTTCGCAACAACATCAAGTTTGGAGAGGAGGGGTGAGGTGGTAGGGCGGTCTGGCGGCGCGTGTGCGAACTGCAGGTTGGGCAGAGGTGTGTGCGCATTTGTGGCGCTGTCGCGCGCCTACATGGCGCGCACAGACGCCTCTATCTTGCGCGCTGTGGCGTCAGGCACCCCCTGGCGTCTGTAGGCGCTGTGTGCGCCTTGGCGCTATGGAGCATGTGCGCGCCCTCTTGCTGGCGGAGGTCTTTGCGCGGGGCGGTGTAACGGGAAGGGCTTCAGCAGCAAGGAGAGGCGACGGTGAGGCGACGGCGAGGCGGCGGGGGCGATGGAGAGGCGGTGAAAGGGAAAGCTCTCTCCTTTTTTTTAGATCTGAATGTCAAAAGGGAAATGTATACCTCTCCTTTCTCTTTCTTTCCTCTCTAACCTTCCTCTTCTCTTTTTTTTTTCATGATCTCTTCCAATCCCTCTCTCTGTTTTCTTCTCCTTCTTTCTTTAAGAGCCTACTGTCTTCTGCGTCTCTTCCTGTATCACAATCTGGGTGGACCCGAGCCTGTCTCCTTCGGCAAGGCCATCAGAGACAGACTCGGGGAAACTTCATCTCCTTCTCTCTTCATTTTTGGTCGCCATCTTCTCTTCTGCTCTCCCCCTTTCTCTATCTCCCTGTCTGCTCCTTTTATCCACAGGGGCAATGTTCAAGTGGTTTCCCAGATCGTGCCTTGAGAAACGGGCATCATGGACCGGGTTGCAAGCAACTGTCACATTTATCCAAAGCTTATATATATAGATATATTTATAAAAAAAACAACCTTGTGCCAAAGTTTATCCATTCATATATATATATATATATATATATATATATATCTTAAAATGAAATTTTATTATTTAATTAAAATTTCAAATCCATGGATACAGGCGACCTCCTGATCAAAACTCAAAGTTGTGATTATTATTATTATTATTATTATTATTATTATTATTATTGTTTTGCATATATACCCTCGGAAGTTTCATAATCATTAGAATTTTATTTTTTTTATTTTTTTATTTTTATTTTTATTTATTTATTTATTTATTTATTTATTATTATTATTATTATTATTATTATAATATATATATATATATATATATAAACAACTATGTTTGTAAAAACCATAAAAATATAAATAATATTCACTCAAAAAAAATTCAAATTTTTAAAAACAATTAAAAATATATAAGAAAATTTATATTGGTTATTTATAATTTAAATAGCTTAAAGTCTATAAAATATGGAAAAAAATTATAGGGGTATATTAGCAAACCCATAATGATAATTTGTTATATGAAATAATTAATGTCTACAGAATAAGAAAAAATTTAAGAGGGATATATTAGGAAACCTAGTTTAGTAATTTTTCCTCATTTCATCCATTGATTTAACACCGTCAAGGGTCAACTTAAGGTGAATTCTAAGATACCTTGGGTACTATTCCCAAGGTAGCATACTTATGTGTGCCATGGCACACAATTTATATACACTTGCACACAATTGTTATAGTGTTGCACACACATTGCTGCAGTGCCCACTGCCATTTGTGTGTGCCATTTGCACACAATTTGTATAACCTTGCACACAAAGGCAAGCATTCTAGCAAGGTATCTTAGAATGCACCGTCAACTTAACCAAGGGGCATATAAGTAAAAATAGTTGATTTGCATTTTGCAGGGATATGCAAGTAAATATCATTTTTATGACGGTATTTAAGCAATTCCAAGCTTTTTATAGGGTTATGCAAGCAAAAACCCCTAATATATAACATACAACTTGATGAATTTTTGAAGCAAATAGTTAATTTGGAGAAAAACATGATCCTTGACAACCATTTTTACAACCTCAGTTTCAAGACAAATCCAAGTTACAAGAAGTTCATCAAGTTCACCATTAATTTGGAGAACCATTTCTATAACTTGAGTTTCAAAACAAAACCAAATTACAAAATAAACAATTTTATCAAGTTCACCATTCATCAACCAAGTTTATTAACCAAACAGAACTTTTGAAAACAACCAAAGTTCATCACCATGATCCTTAATCTCAAAGGGCCTTAATGGCTGCCTGCCGGGTCAAAGCTGGAGATGGGTTTAGAGTTAGGTCTTGTTAGAAAAAGTAGGGTTGGTGTTTTCAAACAAGCCACACAAAGTGTAGGAATTGGATAAGATTAATTCGAAGGCTCGTTTACACTGTCCTTATAAAGATTTACGCATCATATCACAAAGATTTCCTAAGAGAGTTTTATGCGAGTTGTTGGAATACTAAGAACTACTTGAAATTAGCCATTATTTATAGCTTTCAAAAGACTCATTTGAAGAGTTACAACCTTAGGGCCCGTTTGGTATGAGGGAAAGTAAGAACTTTGCAGGGAAAATAAAGGCCGAGAATCACTTTCACACGTTTGGTTATAAAATGAACCATGTAAAGTAAAGTTTGACTTGTAATTACTTTCCCTTTGACCAGGGAAAGTGTTTCACATGGGGGGAGGTGTGAAAAGGATTACAAGGTTGGTGGGAAAGTATAGAAGAGGTAAAGTGTCAAATTTGCCCATCTATTAACTAGTTATTTCTTCTCTTGCCCTCTTTTTCAATTTTACTAAGTAGAGTAATAAAATCATAATTTACTTATAATTTTAGAATTTCTTAATTATTTATTAGGCATAGATAAATATAATTTAAAAAAAAGGTATTTTTGTGTTATACTTCTCCGATTACGTTGTTTTATAAATTATTCAAAATTTTTGATTGAGAGAACTAACTCAATGGGTGACAAGTGAAAATAAAATAAAATATGGGGTTATGAGGTATTATTGAAAAACGAAGAGGTGACAAGTGATTTGGCTATTTTTCAAGGGATGGTAAGTAAAAAGTTTTTATATAAAACCCAATTTTATTAATAAAGTAATCAAGGGCAAAATTAGGAATGAACATTACTTTACATGGTAAACCTATTAATACCAAACAGATGAATCACTTTGCATGCATTTTAATTACACTTTTTTATTGGGCATAACAAACATTGCAATGGGAAAGTGATTACAGGGAAAGTGATTGCATGGAAAGATTTTGCATGCAAAGTATCAAATGGGCCCTTAGCGTTAATGAAATCATTAGCCCTCAAAAGATGCATTTGAAGAGTCACATCTTTTAGCCAAATAGGATCATTCAAAAGTCATAACACTCTTTCAAAATATATTAATTTAATGGGTTTTTGTTTGCATACCCCTGTAAAACTTTAAATTTGCTTAAATACCCCTATAAAAATGATATTTGCTTGCAAAACCCTACAAATCAACTAATTTTGCTTATATACCCATGTGGTTAAGTTGACCCTTGACGGTGTTAAATCAATCAATGGAATGAGGACAAATTACTAAACTAGGTTTGCTTATATACCCCTCTAACTTTTTTCTGATTTGTAGACATTAATTATTTTATATAACAAATGAAAAAAGGTGATGGTAATTATGTAATTTTTTAACTGGGGGTTAAGTTTTAACTATAGTTAACGCTACAAATTCTAACAGCGCCTAACGTTGACTAACGGTAGGGGTATATAAGCAAAAAAAGTAGTTTTGGAGGGGTATGCAAGCAAATAGCATTTTTATAGGGGCATTAAAGCAAATATGTAGTTTTAAAGGGGTATGCAAGCAATTTTCTCATAATTTAATTAATCATACTCAAAACATACTTTTGAAATGTTACATCTTTTGACCTAAAAGTCACAATCTTAATATTAGTAATCTATATGATAGGTCTAGGTTTAGGGCTAAGGTTTGGAGAGAAGGAGAATGGATGGGGGTAGGAAAAGAGTTGAGAGAAGCAAGAAGAGAGACGTGTTGGGGTTGAGAAGAGAGACGAGAGACACACGAAGGTTCAGAAGGGGGGCTAGGTTTAAGGCTACAGTTGGGAGATGAGGAGAAGGGGCAGGGGTTGAGAGAGACACACGCTAGGGTATGAAGAGAGACGATGGAAGAGGTGTTGAGAAGAGAGAAGAGAGAAGAGAGACACGTCAGGGTTGAGATGAGAGATGAGAGATGAGAGACGCAAGGCCGGGGTTGAGAGAGAAAGGAAGGGTAAGGGTTGAGAGATAGAAAGAGGGAGCGTAGTTAAGTCATTATTTAACTAGGGTTAGAGTTTTAACTATAGTAAAAGTGGAATCCACTAAATGTGATTAACATTGACTAACAACATGTGCATATAAACAATTATGGTTGTTTTGTGGGGGTATACAAGTAATTAAGGGTGATTAAGCACATGCAAGCAATTTTTCCTTTATTATTTTATAAGTTTAAATTTCATTTGAATTTTTCTTTGGTAAATTTCCATGTCAACCTTGCATTTTATGGTTAGTTAAGCATGCAACTGACTAACTTGGAATTTTTGCAACATGAAAACCAAGTTTCGACTAAACGGTAATATAAATCCCTTGCCATATATTTGTTCAACTAACCATTTTTCCGTAGGATTGTCATACGCCACAATATAAAAATCCACATGGCCTCCACATAAACACACAATTTTTTTATATTATTTTTTGTCCTCAACAAATTTAATTATTTCAAGAGATAATTCAGAAACTTGAGAATTAAAATGACTATTTTACTCTTATATATGTATGTCGCAGGATTGAAAAATCAACTCTTGGAATTCTAATAGAGAATATATCTTATAACATAGGAAATCACTTTAAGAAAATCACTGTGCATTATCATATCATGCCTAAGTAGGGGCAATCAAGTCATTGATAAGTGTTTATTTGAGCATAATTCTATACCATACTCATGTATGTTTTTCACGTGATTTTGAGGAATTTTGGCCTACCAGTACTTAAAAAGTGTTTATTTTGATAAACAGGGCAAGATATCGAGACCCCAGGAGAAACAAAGCTTTTTAAGGGAAATTGAGGCCAAAATGGAGGATTTCTGGCAAAGTACCAAGGCATGCAGGCTTCCATACGGTCCGTATGGGCCTGGAGAATCAGGGCCTCTGTAGTCAATCTCCTAGGATAGTACATCACCCTGTATGAGGCTATACGGGCTCTCATACGGTCTGACATATGGGCGTATAGGTCCACCTGAAATCTATATGGGCCCGTATGTCGCAAGTTTCAGCAATATGCGGACCTAGGCATGGGCGAAATGTAAATGACTCTCTAAAACCCTAAAGGGGGATATATAATTCGATGGATTGGGGCTTTAAAGGAGAGAGCTAGCTTGGGAGAGAGAGGAGATCTTGATTAGGGCCTTGGGGATTTTCATCACCAACCCTAGGGGGAAGAGAAGGGGCAAAGGCTTGGAGGAGAAATCAAGGGATTCACCAACGGTGTATGTAATAGCCTTTCTAATCATGAACCTTTTGATTTCTTTTATCTTTGCTTTGGATTGTTGCTCTCCTTTCATGGAGAACTAATTTTGTAGATACTTGGGTATTGATGAACCCTTGGATATGGTTTAATTGATGATTATTCTCTATGTACGAATGCTTGATTGAATGTATGTGTCTATTGGATACTTTAATGTGTGTTAATCCCTCTATGTTGCGAGAACCCGGAGGGATTTTCGTAGTCCATATGGGGGAAAAAGAGAACTCCTCCCCATGTGTAGACTATCTCCAATAGAGGAGGTTGTGAGTATACCGGGAGCCCGGGTACTAAGGAAAGAGAGTCCTTTAGATGTATTATTCCCATAATCCCTTCAAGAATTAGGTTCCCTAGAATATCATCGGTAAGCGTACTAGGATTAGTAATTCACCTTGAGAGAGGGAGTGAAAACATATTAGGATCCCTTGGCCAAGAATTCATCAAGTATTAACACAGAGAGTCTCATCCATCTTTTAGAAATCCAAGGGGGATTCAATCACCCAAGTATCCCCTTTTTATGATTGATTGTCATCAGGAGTAATTTGACCACATAGCTTGTGTTTTAATTTCTTGATTTTAGAATTAGTTTACAACCACTCATTTGTTGATCTACTAGATAATAGGCAATTAGTGGGTACTAGTACTTCCTTTTCCCTGAGGATCGATAACCAGACTTCTGAGTCCACTTTATTACTTGTTATAACTCGTATACTTGCGGTTGCATCGCATCAATCATACATACTGAAAGTATCTCGTAAAAATATTTGTAAAGCTTTTTGGAAATCATTTTATTCAAAATCGTCAAACCTGAAGATCATTCACTTTCTACTCACCTCAGTGCCACTATACACTATTAATTTTCCGGTCCTCCTACTAAAGCCGTCAACGCCTTTCCCACGTCCTATAGATGTAATTGAATCATTTCTCCTTACTGTATATCAATTGGAATTCAATTCAAATATGAAAAGACCCTATTTATGCTTATACTAAAATATCAACTTTTAATCAATAACTAAGCTCTCTGACCCTTTTTAAGGCTTGCCCATACAAAATTACTCAACTCTTGTGTATTCCCTATCTACCCATTTGGAATTTTCCCCAAAGTGCTACAATATTGCCACAGTATTTCTACTACAGTACTGACTCTTCTCTAAAATTCTTGAGAATCTGCGACGCATCTCATAATATTGAGCGATGCATTGCTAAGCCTCTACAGTGACTGCTACAATGAAATTGCTAAAGTACTATTTTTTATTCTTCCTGGGATTTTGTGACGTGTCTCTTTTGCTTGAGTAACGCGTCGCATATCATCTTATGGCCCAATTTTTGCACTTGCTACAGTACTACTACAATAATTGATGAACTTCATTCTCTAAATCGAGACCTAAATTTCATACAAGTCATCTCAAATCACTTCCAAACTACTAATACATTATTCTACATCCATTCTCATTCTTTTATACATAATTTCATCCATCAAAACCCATGGATTCATCATCCTATACTCAAACCTCATCTCAAACCCTAAATGCATGAAAACCATACCTATCTCCACATGAATACATTAGAAGGGGTTACTTGGTGCTTTTGAGCTCCAAAATTATGTATTTGAGGCTTCTAATCCAACTCCTCTTTGATTTGCTTCTTCCTAGCTAGAACCGTAGTTTCATCCCATACATCTCAATATCAAATCCTAATACTCAAAAATCATGAGCTAAAATCTTCAATCTACTTATACATACTATTAATTGGGATTGCTCAAAGGAGGGCTCTCGGCGCCTGATAGGGAGAAATGAGGATTTTTCTCATTCTCTCTCTCTCTCCTATCTATATCTACTCGAGACTTATGAACTAGGGGGCATTTTGGTCATTTCCTCTTCACTTTCTAATTAACACCCATAATCATCTCATATAATTCAATTAACCAATTTTAATCCAATTGTCTCTCCTAAGCCTCAACTAAAACTTAAATAACAATTTTACCCCTCCTCTGGGGTTTCCATCTATTATCTCCTTTCCAGTTCTTTTAAACTTCATTTTTTTTTTCAAAATCTCAATATAATTCTCCTAACTCATCCTCTATTAGTACTGTACATCTATACGGTCTAGGGATTCTTAATATCTAGAAAAATATGGTCATTACATCTTCAATTGTGTCGACCTCAATTCATGCTCTCTTTTGCTTACTTGAACATTGTTATATTTGTATGCAACCTATAATTGACACTGCTTACTATTTTTTTAAAAAAATCTATATATGTTTTAATTTAGTTGGAGTATTTAGTGGTGCCATTCTCCACCAACCACTCACAGACCATGATCAACCCCAAGTGGTATTCTAGATGGATGAACCTCTCAACCAAGCTGCCATGCACATCAAGCATCAAGGTCGTGTCAACACCACTTCTATAGAGATCTTCGTTATAGGGGAGAAGACCTTCTCAATGTGGTAGATGTTCTATACCCCATTAATTATTTTTAGTAAGAATGTGTTTCCATTTATCATTTTCAATTGAAAATTTCTAGATAATTTATGCTTGTAAACTTATTACCATTTGGTACAAGATGTGTGGGAACATTGCTTGCTCTAAAGAGGAAGGTTAAATCATTAATGACTAATGTCATAAAGCAGCTCAACTCCTTACAATGCAAGATGGGAGACTTTAGATCTAAGCAGATAGGCTATCTATACCAAGATTTAGAGTCTCAAATTCAAGTCATGTACCAACCCCAATGTTACATTAGTAGTATGACCCACTTTCAAGGAGATTGACAAGGGAGCTTATTTGACTTGGACGTGTATACCATGACACATCTTACGCTGGGCAGGACAGTGATTAACCTACGGGTGGTGGCAACCAGGGGATTATCAAGAGAGCAAGCAAGGGGGAAGACAAACAGAGAAGAAAGTCTCTGAAACTTGGAAAATTATTATCCAATATTCAATTAATAAAATTCAAACCACAAGCCGGGTTTAAATAGCTTAAAAAAACTAACTTAGAAACCTATTATCTTATCCAAATTTGCCAAAAGTGGCAAATTTTGATTCAAAACTAAAACTTACCTAATTTAGAACCCCTAAATAAATCAGATAACTCCTAAAAATCTAAGATTAAATCGGATTCAAATCCTATCCTAAATTGGCATACGAAGTATTACCAAAAATAGAAAAAAAACACCAAAAAATGAAGAAATGACAGGGAAAATAGCAGAATTTGAGGATGAATGAAAGGTCCACCTAGCAAAGGTGATGTACCCCACATGCGCGTAGAGACGAGCTTTCTGAATTGGGGTTGAGCGCGCAAATCGGACGCCTGTAGCCAAAGTTATGGCTAAAACATCGAACCGTGTTCAAAATTGTTCCCCAATCACGGAATTGGCTCGATCACCTCCCTTCTTTACGTCGGTCCTCCAATTCGTGATAGGCTAAATCTCGCATGGTGAAATCAGATAGTTCAGCATTGTCTAACTCAGGTTCTCCTGCATCAATAGCCCTTCGGCCCAAACACAAAATACTATATTGAGTTATGTCTTTGGTCTCCAACAAAGAGGCCCATGCTACTCGTGTACCCCACTAGTTGTAGTTGGTGCATACAATAAAGTCTGATATCTATGAAGCAATTGAAATCGAGGAAGGGGCTAAAGAAGATAATAACTACTTTATAGTTTGTTGAATCAGTTCTTTTTGTTTTTTTTTTTATATTTTCTGTGGTGAATAACATTATCCTAATCCCATATGCACATCTATGGGAGAAATAGAGGTGTTCCTCCTTTATCACTTAATAGTACCCCAAACATCTTACTTTTTCCCCCCTTTAAATCAGGGTTAATTTTTTGGTGAATTACTCGTTATTCTAGCATGATATCATCATGTGGAGGGATACTTTGTGAAGTACTGCGCAACGGATGATGAGTTATGTTATAAGGAAAAAACATGCTGACATGTGGCATCACCCGGGTAAACATGAAGGTGCTGGACCACTCCAACCTCCCAACCTCTCCCAAGAGGACATGTGGAGATTCCGCCATGGCCACCTGACAGGGGATCGCCCATCTGTACGGATGACAGAGAGGACATCCCATGCGCAGTGGCACATATTCGTATAGGACATGCTACCACGCATTACGGACAAGTAAATCCCCCGAAAAAACTTGACCTAAAGGTCAGAAGAGACGCACCTCGGCCAACGGCCGAGGAGGGATAGTCGCTCAGGTATAAAAGAGGGACCAGGGAGAGAACAAAAAGACAACTTCTTCTTCTCCAAGAAGGCTTTCTTTCCCTCTGGGCAACCCGTCTTTTCCTAGTCTTCTCTCCTTCCTCTCACTTCCTCATACTTCCTCCACCCAACTAGCTTGAGCGTTGGAAGGTCTGAGAGGAAGGAGCCCCTGGACTTCTTTGTCTTGCAGAAATGGAAGATCTCCTACCGAAGGCCATCTTGCCATCACAATTCCCGATGTGAGTTCGAAGCCATCCTACGCTAATGGTCCCGACTCATTCAACCTCAGCATTCATCTTTCTCAATTGAGCTCTAGGTGGAAAACGGATCTTGAGCCCTTTCCCGTTTAGAGTATCAACAATTTTGCACCGTCTATGGGGACGCGAGCAAGAAGCCTTGTAAAGTTAGACGATGGCTAGTGGAAGGAAGAAACCGACAGTAGAACCCCCGACGGAGGACGCCGTGGAGACCCCTATGGCTTCGAAGGCCGTCCCCACTCCCCAGGAGCCTCAAGAAGCCCCCGCCACAGACTCGGGGGATGCTCGCATATGATAACTCTAAATAAAAGTCGAGTTGCTCACAAAAGCCCTCGAAGAGAGTGGTCGGGCCCGCCCACCCCCGGAGCAATGCAAGCACCTCTTCCAAGACTTGGTTACGATGGGGAAGAGGTCGATGGCTGATAAGTATTCAAATGAGCATATTTTCCTATCATTTTCCTATATGTTTTACATGCTATTTTGATGAATTATAGCCCTCTGGTACTTAAAGAGCTTCATATTTTATCTACAGGGCATTGGAGAGCCTCAAGAATAAAAAAGAAGAAATTCTACATCATTTGAGGCGAAAAAGGAAGCAACTAGAGAAAACTACAACAGTCCTAAAAGAGCAGCAAAGATCAGAAATTTATTACAAAATCTACAGGACTCTAAATCAAATCTCCACTGTTCAGATTGAAGATAAACAAGTTAGTAAGACTTGGTTAAAATTTTCGGTCAATCCGACAAGAATTGTCATCCGATCGAGGGCTTGATGAAGACTGCGCGATGCAGAACCATCCATACAGACTGACAAGAAACCGTATAAGACGACCTGTAAACCCATACGGGTCCATATAAGAGTCCGTATACGAGAGCACGTAGCGGTCCTGGGCCTGATCTACACCCGATTTTCACGTGGTTTGGTCCCACACGAACCCTAAACGCGTGAGATACTTTACAAAGGCCTTCACCCCTATAAATACAACCTTTCTAGGGTTAGGAAATCATCTCTTGGCCTTTGGCCACCTTTTGGGCCGTCTTGGAGATCTTGGAGTTCATTGTTGGCTAGGGTTTGGAGGGATCCTCTTGGGAAGACGCTAGGGCTTGAAGGGAGATCATCATCAACGATCCAATTGCGCACCAACAACGGAGGGAACATCGAAGGGAGGTTTAATTGAGTTTATTTTGATGTTTTCCCCTTTTATTGTGTTGGATTTGTGCTCCCCTCTCATGAGGAACTAATATTTTAGGTATTTGGGCATGATGAACCCTTGGATTATGTTCAATTGATTATTGCTTTCTATGTTAATTGCTTGCATGATTTTATTCGGTCTATTGGATGATTTGTATTGAGGTATTAGTCTCTCTACGTTGCGAGAGCCCGGAGAGATTATTGTTGTCCATGTGGGGGAAGACGCGAACGCCTCCCCACGTGTAGACTTTCTCCAATAGAGGGGATTAGGAGTACACCGGGAGCCCGGGTACTAAGGAGGGTGATTCTTTTAGATTATTTATTCCCTTAGTCCTCCCAAAATTAGGTCGAGACATCATCGGTGAGGGCACTAGGTTAATAACTCATCTCTGGTGGAGAGAGTGAAAGCATGTTAGGAACTTTTGGCCAATGATTCATCAAGCATTGACATAGTTAGCATTATCCATCTTTAAGAAATCCAAGGGGGATTCATTGCCCGATTACCCCCTTCTTATGATTGATTTACCACAAGATTCATACCCGTCATTAGTGATATCAAATTTGTAGGTTTTCTTTGTTTAGATTAGTTCAAATCACCACCAATCCTTGTTTAGACTAGATAATAGATAACTAATTAGTACTAGTACTTCTCGGTCCCTGAGGTTTGATACCTGACTTTTCAAGAGTCCACTTTATTACTTGATCCGACCCGTACACTTGCGGTTTCAACACATCAATGGCGCACAACCACGGGCGCAAGCCGCCTCTAAGGAGGAAAGAGGAAGCCGTCCCGGACCCCAGCGACATAGAGTTATCCTAGTCTCGACTCTTGACCGAGGGGCCTTCTCATCACCTGAAGGGGAGCCTTCCTCCCGCCAAGCTAAAAATGAAATATGTCTCTCCCTTCATACACGAAATCAAAGACTTCCACATACCCGAGAAGTATCAAGTGCCTTCCATTGAAGCATACAACGGAACATCGGACCCAGTGGACTAACTAGTGTCCTTTCGGGCAAGGATGCTTCTCCACAAAGCCAAAGATGAGCTCATGTATCGAGCCTTCATGACGACATTAAAGGAAGTCGCCCAGACATGGTTCGACCACTTTCCATCAGATTCTGTCAACTCCTTTGAAAAGTTATATGATCTATTCACTAGCCACTTTGCCGCTAGTACTAAACAACGACGAACATGCATGTCGCTAATGGACCTTACGCAGCAAGAAAGAGACGACCTCCACGACTACATATGGAGGTTCAACCTCATCGTCCTCGAAGTCACGATGGCCGACTAGAGGCTCGCGGTCGCGGCTCTCACAAGGGGACTGAGGACATCACCCTTCCAGTTCTCCCTGCGCAATAGGTTGGCCGCAAACATGGCCGAGCTTTTCTCCTGGGCCCAGAAATATATGAATGCCAAGGCAGACATAACACAAATCTCAGTGGGGTCGAGACTAGAAAAGCCTTAGAGAGATCCTCCCCAGGTACATGAGTTGCAGGAATCGGCCAAAAATTAGAAATCCTAGGCCAAATATGGCTCACAGAAGTAAGAGTTTGGTCGCCATCGTAACTACATTCCGCTCAATGCCAGCCGGGAGCAAATCCTACTAAGCATTGAGGACTCTAAAAAGCTGAAGTGGCTGCCTAAGATGAAGGGCCATGGTAAGCAGAGGGACAACCTGAAATTCTGTCGCTTCCATCCACGGACATGACATCGAAGACTGCATCCATCTGAAGGATGAGATAGAGAAGCTCATCCACCATGGTCACTTCCCACAATACCTGAGGTTGGAGAAGAAAGAGAACTCACCCCCACTTTCGGACATAGGAGCAATAGGGATTGTCAACACCATAGTTGGAGGTCCTGCTAGCGGGGGAGAAAGCAACTCCGCTTGCAAAAGCTATGCCCGGATAGGAAACCGACGGTTCCCAAAAAGAGGGTATATACCAAAGTACCCATCACCTTCTCCGAAGAGGATATGTGGGGAGTCCACCGTCCTCATAATGATGCGCTAGTGATCACAATTAACATCGTAAACTACAAAGTCCATAGCATCTTGGTGAACAATGGGAGCTTGGCAGATGTAATCTTTTGGGATGAGTTTGTGAAGCTAGGGTTGGGTCCGAAACTCCTGCAGCCGGCAAAGTCACCCCTGATCGGATTCAAGGGAGGCCCAGTGTGGCCCGAGGGCATCATCAGCCTCCGATTGAAAGTGGGAGCTCGTCCCCGGCAGTCGGAAACAATTATGAGTTTCTAGTGGTGAGGTGCCCGTCAAGCTACGGACGGCCCTAAATGCCCTATAAGCTGTGATCTCCACTTACCATCTGATCATGAATTCCCTACTAAACACGGATGTGGGGAGCTTCGAGGAAACCAACAAGTGGCCCGGCAGTGCTACGTGGCCTCACTTAAAGACAAAAACCTTGAGCCATTGCTGGGAGGGGACTCAAGAAGAGGATCCGTAGCATGAGCAGCTTTGGAAGCACGCCTGGAGCCGGAGGAGACTTAGCAAGGGCGAATTCCTATGTTTATATTTATGTCTTCCTCTTGTATCTTTGTTATGGTAGTCCATAATATGAGAGGCTAAACATTCAATGGTGCCTCGGATACATGAACCTCAGATAAATTTGTTATTGACCTTCTTTCTATGTTAGGTTCTTTCGTTACTGATAGTTCTTGTTCATCATCGATGTATGTCTATGCTTAAGAATCCATGTGGTTGTTGTGTGCATGAGTCTGAATTACCTACCTCATCAGGGTATAACATTAGCACGATAGTGTTTATGTTGAATAATTCATGTGATTATTATTGTACTAGCCCAGGATTTGTTACCTTTCTGGGTCATAGTTAGACAAGGCGATAGGGTGTGACTAGCATCAAGAGAGATCGGGGGTTACATTGAGAAGGGTATTGTTGCATCCTCCAAGATCTTATCAGTAGATAGCTGGTATTAGGAAGTCAATCATCAACAAATGATTCCTAGGGGGACTGTGATCCAAGATGCCATGTCTCATCTCTGATTACCTACTGTCTACCAACTGTTCCCATTAGTTCTTTCTTTAGGATAATTAGGTAAATCCCCCAATATATCATCCATATTTTAGGCTAGGAAATAGAGGACAATCAGTACTAGTGGTCAGTCCCTGTGGATTCGACTACCCTACCTTAGGGTATTTTACTGTTTGATCGACCCCGTATACTTACAGGAGAGATACAATACACCCTGTATGTTCATAAGGAACACCTGAACTGCCCCAGGGTGGGGTAGTCCCCTACTACCTTATGTTTCCTTAAGGAGTGTCGCTAACCGATTGTATTCAACTGGCTTCCCAATTAAAAGGTGCTACCTTTATCTACGAGCAGTCTTATACCCATCGTTTACTAATGCTTAAATAGTGCACCCCTACAAAAGTCCCTTCTCAGAGCCGAGCCTTGCATGCTCACTAAAGTGTTCCAAAGTCCCTTCTAAGGGTCTAGCCTCGCATGCTCGCTAAAGTGTTCGAATGTCTCTTCTTAGGACCGAGCATCACACCCTCGCTAAGGTGTTCCAAAGTCCCTTCACAGGGCCAAGCATTGCATGCCCGCTAAAGCGTTCTGAAGTCCAATCTCAAGGACGAGCATTACATGCTCGCTGAACTATTGCAACGGTTCTTTTTTAGGGTAGGGCAGCCCGAGTGCCACGTACCGACTAAGCCCTTCCGGGCCGGGATCTCCAACAATTTCTTTTAAGGGTCGGGCACCCCGAGTGCCACATACTACCCCCCTTAGGGTCGGGGTCTCCAACGGTTCCTTTTAAGGGCCGGTTACCCCAAGTGCCACTTACCGGCCCCCTTAGGGTCGGAATCTCCAACAATCCCTATTTAGGGCAGAGCAACCCAAGTACCTGGTACCGGCCCCTTCAGGGTCAGGATCTCCAACAGTACCTTGTTGGGACTGGGCACCTCGGGTATCGCACCGCCAGTTCTCAAGGTTGGGCTCCCTAGAGGTCCCTCCTCAAGACCAAATGTCCCGAGTCCCTAACCAGAGATCCTCTCAAGAGAGTTGGACTCTTCACACAATGATCAAAGGACAAAGACAACACTAATGACTCATTGTCTCTTTTCGATCTCCAAACAATCTCCGCCAAATATTAGATCTTTGGTATGATTCAGGTTAGTCTCTAAACATATTAGATGATTTATGTTATTTTAGATATGGATTTATAGGTTTTGGGATCCAAAATATTGAAGGTTTAGTTTTATATATATATCTTGGGATTAGAAGTTCAGAATAATTAGATGATCTCATTGACACGTAGAATCAAAACAGAAAACATTGACAAGTTTAGAATCATTTCTGTCAGCTGATCATATTCAAAAAAATTTATCCATATTCTTCCTGTTCTTAAGAATCCATTGAACTTTGTTTTAATCCTATCTGATTTAAGGATTAAAAGATACAACAGATTTACCAAAACCCTGTAGAAAACCTGCAGACCTGTAATTTTAGCAAAATTCGTCCAGATTTTCTCTGATTTATGATCTTTACAGCACCAGCCCCTAGACCTCGGGATCTGTAAAAGAGAGAAAGAACAAATGCATGAGTTTTCGAATGGAAAGCCCAGTAAGTACCCCTGCGGGGTCACAAAAACATAATAACAGCATGTCAAGTAAAAGGACCACATCCCAAAAAAAAAAAAAAAAAACATAACTCTAGGAGTCTACCACAAATCAATCCAAAGGCACGACCCCTAACAACAGAAGCCCTCAAGCTCTGTGTTGAGTTTCAAAGAAAACTCAAGGATCACTCCCGGTCAGTATATCCAGCTACGCGCTGTAAATACGACCCTCTGGTCGTTCGAGCCTCAGGTTGTAAGTCGGTAGTACCACCTCTCATACGTGTCGACACGGCCAACGTATCATTCCTACTGACGGGTAGGACTACCAGAGTATCGCCTCTCTGGCGCGGCAAGCAGAAATATCAGGGTGTCCTATCCCTGGACATTTCCCTATCGAAGCCCCCACGCTCCACTGAATCCGGGCAGTAGACCACAACAACCAGGGATACCGACATCCCGAAAAAAACATACATGCTCAATAGGAATTAAAATAACAAAGATAGCATGTATGAAATCAATAAAGCAACTATCAACATGATAATAACAAAGCCAAGGAACTCCAAAGAGTGAGCTCAAAGCAAGCGTACTTACACATGTATCGAAGATCAATCAATAATAACGTTACTAGGCAAAAGTACTTACCTCTTGCTGGTACTAGAAACCCTCCTAGTCACCTCCTGAAATACCTCTAGGACTCCCTGAGAGTATCTGACAGATAGAGTTTCTATTAGAGCCAAAATTCTAATAAAAACCCTAAGTTTCTAGATGCACATGCATAACTTTCGCTTTCGGTGGACCAAAGCCCAACTAAACAGGTCTCAAAGTCCATCTACTTGGTTACCGAACCATTTCCCTCATTTCCATGCCCCTAGTTGACTTTCATCCCGTGTTTGGTCAACTCTAGTCAAACTTTGGTCAACTGGTCAACTTTACACTTACTTGTCGTGGATCGAACCCTAATTGGTCATCTTTAGTCATCTTAGCCAAATTGGGCCCACCAACCAAGCCCAATAGGTTGCCTAGCCTTACCTTGCCAAGTTCTATTTAACATAGAAAAACCAAACTCTATCACGTGGCTAGCCATGTCCCCTTGGGTTAAGGCCCAACCACTTGACTTAGGTGGTCTAGGGTTCAACTCCCACCTCCTACAACCCCTTTTTTTTATTGTCTTTTACTTTACTATTGTTGTTATTATTATTCTTCTTTAAACCCTACATTTGAGCCCAGCCCATTGGAACCCAACTACGGATCCAATACTATACTTGGTTAGACCTATTCATTTATCAAACCATTCCGGTCCAACCTAACAACTTTATTATTAGATTCTATTCTTTTAGTTGGTTGGTCTCAATTATACAATTGAACCTAACCCAACTCGACTTTATAAATTGACTAATAGCCAATTAGCCTAACCGATTGGACTCGACCAATTAGCCAACCTAGTCCACTTTAATTTTGAAATGGACTAAACCCAATCAATCCAAGCTAGTTAATTCAACTCATTAATTGATTAAATTAGTCATCTAAATTACCTTGCCCATAAGTCAATAAACCCAATTAAACTTCGCTAACTAGGTTGGTCTAGCCCAACTTGAATCCGGACTTGGTTAACCCTAACCAAATTTCATTAAGTTTACTAAGTCTAATTCCACAATCTGAATTAATTTAATTAATCTTAACCTAGACTAATTAGAATAATTAACTACTTTATTTAATTATTTCTCCCCCTCTCTCTTCACTGTCTTCTTCTCCAGTGTTTATCCCGATGGAGCCCGCGGGATTCTCCGACGAGCTTGCACGCAGCCGTAGCTTCACAGGCGTCAAGTTACTCTCGGCCAGAACCATCACCGGCGCACCGCAATCGCTCGTGAAGGTTGCAGGCGTCGCCTTCGTCCACTGTTTTCTACGTTATCAGTCGGGCCTCCACCCTCGCCTCCGACGAGCTCCCACCACCAGGGAATTCATGCAACTATTCTAAAAGATACAATAGGGAGTAGGAGACTCACCGGAGAACTGTGGACGACAACCGGCACCACTAAAAAGCCTCTTGTCGTCTTTGAGCTCGACTGCCTTCTCCGACGAGCTCAGCCACGCGATGTGTGCCACACCTTCAACTTCCACGAAGTCCTAACTAGGGATGGCAATGCGAACCCAACCACTGGTTTCCGACCCGACCGCCTGAATGGCGGTTTTTTTAGAGAAGCGTACCTGGGCGGGCGTGGGCGGGATTTTGGTAGGGAGGGCGGGGCGGGGCGGTTTTGGTAATCACTCCTTTAAAATCCGCCCCGCCCCGCCCCGCCCCGCCCTGCCCCACCCAAAAAATTACACAAATACCCCCATATATATATATTATTTTTAGGGTTTTCAAACCTTTTCACATTTGGGTAATTTGTGGCCGGCTCACTACCGGACTTGGTGTTAGACTTGGTGCTGGAGGACTGAGGAGATCTAGGAGGTGGTGGTGGTGCCAGTGGTCCGTGGTGGTCTCGGAGGTGGTGGTGGTGCCGGTGGTCCGTGGTGGTCTCGCCCCTGGCCTCAGGGGTCTGCAGGTCTACTGTCTCAGTCCAAGTGGTGGCTGCCGTGGTCCGTGGTGGTGGGTGAGAAAAGGGTTTTGTGAGATCCCAGCTAGCCTTTCAGCCTCTGTGAAGTCAACAGCTCTCTCTCTCGGTATTCTACTTCGGTTTTGTTGGAAGAGTTTGTTCTTTTGTGTGTGTGTTTCTATGTTGTTTTGTATAGGTAGAGCTAGAATTAGATTAAAGGCTACATCTTTGTTGATGGGGAATGGAAAAATGATTACTTTATATGCACCTGAAGCTCTCGGTGATGGATTCGGATTTCTTATGCTTCTTTGAAACCACCTCTTTCACTTCTCCTTTTTGTTCGGTGTTTTTGTTTGAAAGGAAAGAAGATTAATTTTGTTGAGGTTGAACTCGCCAAGAAACTAGAATTTGAAGTTCTTTGTTTCTGCTTTGGTTTAGCCATAGAGTAGATAGAATTAAATTTAGGGTGTATAAATTAAGAGATATCCAAAATGTATGGCTTGTAGGCGCTAAGGTAAAGCGGGTTGGGATTGGAATTGGTCAAAGGTTACGTTGGAAATCTTCTTGTGAGAAGGACACGCAACTCTTCTTTCATCCTCTAGAATTTCGTGTATTGGATTGTTTAATTCTTGTGTTTTGTTTGTTAATTCTCACACTTATTTTCTCATGTAATATTTTAATGTGTAGGCAAAGTTGTTTATCATGGAAGGTGAATCTCAATCTTCAACCCCATTGAAAATACAATGAAAATCAATTCCAACCCCTTCACCAATTGGTAATGTTTGTGAATCTTCAACTCCAACTCCAACTTCAAGTGCTATGCCAATGTGATGATGATGTTAACATCTATAACCCAAAAAATTGAAATCCGTTGTGTGGGAGCATTTCATAAGAAAACAAATTGATGGAGAATGGGAAGCAATTTGCAATTATTGCAAAAGGATGCTTGGTGGAAAAGCCAAGAATGGAACCACCCATTTGCATGACCACTTGAAGAGATGTCCAAAGGCAACACACAGATATTAAACAACAACAACTTTTTAGTGGGTGAAGCAAAGTAAGGGTGATGGAACAAAGCTTGCCAATTATGCCTTTAACCAAGCCTTGGCAAGAAAAGAGCTTGCCCAAATGATTATAATTCATGAGTACCCTTTGTCAATGGTTGATCATGTTGGGTTTAGGAAGTATTCATCTCTTCTCCAACCATTGTTCAATGTTCTAGTAGAAACACAATAAAGAATGACATCCCTAATTTACAAGGAGCGAAGTTACAAACAATGAAAAATGATCGAGTCAAATAGTAGCAAAATTGCAATTACAAGCACATGTGATGATGAGATCACCGAGGAAGAAAGGGGTACATGGCTCTCATGCTCACTTCATTGATCAGTCTTGGATTTTACAAAAACGAATCTTGAGGTATGATTTTAAATAAAGTGATCATGTTAATTATTTATTTTCATTTATGTCTAAGTTAGTGGATGAATCTAATCTTCACAAGTGGTTTTATATATGTAGGTATTGTTATGTCCCTGCACCACACACAAAAGAAGTACTTACAGATGAGTTGATGAAAATTCTTTTGGACTGGGGACTTGACAAAAAAAATGTCTACCATCACTTTGGATAATTGTTCAGTCAATGATGGAGTTGTAAGTCTTATGCTTGATAGACTTCATTCGGAATCATTGATGCTTGGAGGTGATTTTTTCCATATGCGTTGTTGTGCGCATATTTTAAATTTGATTGTCAAGGATGGGTTGGATGTTATTGGTGATGGCATAAATAGAATTCATGAAAGTGTTGATTTTGGGCGGCTACTCCAAAAAGAATTGAAAAGTTTGAAGAGTCAGTTTCGACAATTAGCGTATTCAATTTTGAAAAGTTGTGCCTTGATTGCAAAACAAGATGGAACTCGACATACTTGATGATTGAGATAGCTTTATATTACAACATGTGTTCAAATTGCAAAGTTAAGAGATCCAATGTGCAAGATTTGTCCAAGGAAGTGCATTGGGGAAATGGCAAGATTAATTGTTGGAAAGTTGCAAATATTTTATGAGGCAACTAACATTTTTTCGAGGAGTTCCAAGTATCCAAGCGCAAATGTTTATTTTCCAAAAGATTTGTGAGATCAAACTTGCTTTGTCCAATGGGTTTGTGATTCTAATATGACAATTGCATTAATGGCCACAACAAGGATGATGGAAAAGTTTGATAAATATTGGAATGTAGTTCATGGCTTTATGGGGGGTAGCCACGGTGTTTGATCAAAGGTACAAGAAATGCATGTTGGAATATCACTTTTCAAAGTTATATGGAGATGTTTATGATATGGAAATGGATAGAATTATGCTTAACTTGATTTACGAATATGAAAACGAAAGGTGTTTAAATCTTGAAGTACGCAAACAACATTGCTTCCACCTTGGTTCAACAAAAGCAGGTTTTAGGATGGATATGATGAATTTGTCAATAGGAAGAAGAGTAAAATTACACATGCAAGGAGAGAGTTTGACTACTATTTGGAGGAAGATGTTATACCAAGATGTACGATTTTGACATATTACAATGGTGGAAGGCAATTTGGAGTCAAGCATCCCATAATGCAAAGGATAGCCCGAAAGATATATTTGCTATACACAGTGTCCACAAAGTGGCTTAGTCCTGCATTTAGTACTGTGTGGTCGATTGTTGAGTCCATATCGCAGAGACTTCATCCAACTATGGTGGAAGCTTTGACTTGTACTCAAAATTGGTTAGTGAATCAATTAGAAGGTAAATTCTATAATTTTAACTTTCTATTATAACTTTGATCAATAATTTATCTAATTATTTTCTAACTTTATTTCTTAGATCAAAATTCAAATTCATTGGATATTGCTTCAACTTGTGAAGAGGAAGATGATATTGATTCCATTACTCTTGATTTGGTATAGTATATTATGATTTATTTATCTTTTCTCTATCATAATTAATTTCTTATTGTATTCATGTTAACATTTGAAGGAGCAATATCACATTAGGATTGATCACTTGTGCATTTCACATTTGAAGGAGCAATATCTTTTCTCTATCATATTAGGATTGACCACTTGTGCATTTCACATTTGAAGGAGCAAGCTAAAGACTGCAGGAATTTGAGATGATATGAGACATTATGTTGGAACTTTTGATTTGTGTTTGATTTGAAACACTCTACTTGGTTAAGTTGTTTTGTACAAGTTAATGTAGAATTGTATGAGACATTATGTTGTTTTGCAGCTGATTTCATGGACAATTGATTTGTGTTTGATTTGAAACACTCTTCTTGGTTAAAAAGCAAAGTTTAGCAAGCAAGTTAATGATTTGTGACCTTTTCTTTATTTATCACAAAAAAAATTCACAGGAAATGTTTATCTTTTGAATCATTTTTGTTTGATACAAGAAGGAACATTCATCCCATTTTTGGCTGAAATTTTACTGTATTAAAGGTAAAATATGGACATAGCGGGGCGGGGCGGGGCGGGACGAGAGGAAAAACCGGCGGGGCGGTTGTGGTATTCATACATGTGGTATTTGGGCGGGGCGGGGCTGGGCAGGACAATGGTCAGGGGCAGTTGTGGTAAAGGCCCGCCCCGCCCCATTGCCATCCCTAGTCCTAACCTCCTCCTCCTCCTGGGGACGACCGCGATGGTGGACGCAAGCCTAGGATCTGTACGCTCCTTCCACTCCTCGAACATCGCTCGCCGGAATTCCTCACCGTAACTCTCAGGCTCTCAAGCTCAGTGCACCATCCCAAGACGAGGCCTCCTCTTTTATAGACCACGGGAACTGGGAGGGCGACGCTGGCAGATAAATGTTGCCATTAGGGACGACCGACCTCCACGCACGTAACGGCTGGAGAAAGAGACTGCGTCCACGGCGGTTCGTGTTGGTGGAGGAAACGACATGCGTGTCTCGTGATCGGCATACCACAGATGAGCGGTGGAGATCATCAAGATCAGATCCAAGGGCCGAGATCTCATCTCAAGCATCGGATTTGACACCCTGTTGCTTGGACGGTTCGGATTATCTCTTGATCAACGACTAGATTTATTTTCTTTGTCTCGAGTTTTAGGACAATCCTCAGATGAACGGCTCTCCATCCATCCTTACCGTGAGGTCAACCTCACCCAAACCTCTCCCTCTGCCTCGGATCCAGATTGCGATAAGATGGATCTGTTCTTAGCTCGACACGTGGCATCATATGGGCCGTTATAACGCTACACGATCTGCACCGATCTGTGGCAATCTAATCCTGACCGTTGAACCCTTTGTATAAGGTTTTCGTTTGGAAAATTATCCAGAGGTCCCTAGTCCATTTTTAGGTTACATTTTAGTGCACCACTGAGAGAGAGGATAATTACCATATAGTCCTTAAGACCTTTTAAAATTACCAAAAAGTCCTTCAGACTCCCAACTAACCCTAATTAGGGTTTTTAAACCTTTTAACCCTTATTTTCCCTTCTTAATTCAATCACTAAATTCTTGGGGAACCTTCTTTAATTAATAATCTAATTTAAAGGAATTTAAACACATTTTTAAATAAAATCCTTGGATTTTACAGATACTAATAAACCACTTTGGTTATAATAATAGTACTAAGACATGGTTGTCATTACTAGATTTTGACGTAGAGATGCGTCAGGAGGGAGTTCCATGTGACTTTAGACATCATTAGTAGAGGTAAGCACCTTTGGCTTGTTTCCCTCATTTGTTGGATGATTTCTTTGTAAGTTCCTTTGCCTAGCTCCCACCCAGATTTGGGTTTTATTGACTTTACTATTGCCATGTATTTGTAAGTACACTTGTCTTGCTCCCACCCATCTTTGGGTTTCTTGTGTTTGATCATTGCTATTTTATAGCATGCCTGTTCTTTCATGATGATCTGTTTATTGGTTATATGCACATACCTACTTGTTGTTTGGTTTCCTTTCCGTGGATGTGTATGGTTGCTTTGTGTAAAATAGTATTTACTATGCATGTTTATCCGTTGACCGGCATGTGGCCGTGGCAACACGTGAGCCTGTTCGCTGGTGGAAACGGCTTGTGTCAGTTGCACTATTTGTTGTTGAATGCTCGCTGAGCATACCCACTTGTGACCAGAACGATACTGTGGAGACTAGTGGTTCTTGTGTTTAGGTTGGGTAGGTATGCGTCAATGGAGTGAGCGGGCTCGCTGAGCATAGCCTCCTGTTGTCCGGCATAAGACCATTATGACATGCAGTATTTGTTTTGCCCGGGAAGGTGTGTGTCAATTTTTTCTTGTGTTGAAGATTCTCCCACTTGGTGCAGATAAGTTGAGGGCGTTCAGGGGGAGGACACTCTGAACGTTCTGTAGTCCTACCAGGGGGAGGAAACTCTAGATATCTACCCGTCAGTGGGATGATACACTGACCGTGTAAGTACACGTAGGAACACTACCAGACTCGAGGGTCTGGATGTGATTAAGAGTGATGATCGGCTGAGGTCGATGAGCACCGAGAGATGACGTGAAAGTTTTCTTGTCTATTGTTTGTTGTATTCTTTGTTACGAGATTGTTGGATAGTGATTCTTGTGTCTGACCATGTTTTCTGATATGTTTATGGTTTTGTCTGGATCACTATTTCTTATTTGACTTCATTGACTTCTTTGTACTCTATGCGGGGGTACATACTGAGCTTTCCTTTTGAAAACTCATTCCACTTGATTTTCTATCTTTCAGGTTTGAAAGATTAGTTGATTAGATCCAGGAGCTGCGCGAGGGATCGAGATAGCTTGCCGAGGTTCGTGGACCTCAGGATTTCTCTATGAGTGAAATTGTACTTTTATAGGACCCTATAGGGCCGGATTTTGTATAGACCATTGTAGGGTATTTTAAACACTGACTATATTATTGATTCCGCTGTAAGAACTCTGATTATTGTTGATGTTAATGGATTTATTTTACTGCATGCTTTTGATTTACATAGGCCTTGTATCCGAGTGGGGCTCGTCTCCACTTGGGTACGGCCGGTCTGTGCACGTGCCCGAGGCCTGGAGATCGAGTCAGGGCGTGCCAAGATGACTATTATAACTATTGCATTTTGGATTGCTATGACGGTATGTTAGGTGTTTTACTTCAAATGTAGATTCATAATTTTCATTACTAACTTTGTTTTTGAAAGGATTATACCTTGAATATTTTTTTACTTCATAAAATTTATTATGCTATAATGGTTTTAGCTAAGTGTCATTTATTTGGAGTAAATATAAGCATGCGGTATGATCAATCAAGAAGAGCAGTAAATATAAGTATATATTCAATTATTCTAATCTATGGCATTGAAGGAGTCAAACTCCAGTTTGAAGTTCCAGTTCCATAAAAACGGTCTTCTCTGATTGTCAATTCTCATCAAACAAATCAAAGCCAGTTAAGATGTTGAAGAAGTCAAACCACATATTAGATTTTTTTGTTTTGGGGACCATTATATTTACTGTAAATTTAAAGAGGAAGAGAGCAACAAAGAACTCACATGGGATTCAAAGCCACTCTAGTTGCTCGACTCCAAATTCACCAAGACGAAAACTCTCCAGAAATCTCAAGTACTCTTCCATTGGCTCCAATCCAGTAAACACCCTTGCCACATTAATTTAATCAAAAAGTTAGCACCAAACACCCACAAAGCCTAATCCCTCCACAAATTCCATATAATTTCAACCCTAAAATCTCCAACTAAAACATCATCACATACACAAGCTTACCAAAGCCAGGAGCACACAACCCCCTAATACCCAGCCAATCGTCAAGGGAACCCACCAAATACGGCGATGAATCCCTCCTTTTTCCTCTAAGTAAAGGCCACCAGCGAATACACGAAAGGCTCAAGGTCGGAGATCTCTCGCTGGAGAGTGGGGAAAGGGAACGAAGGGATTTGCTGGAAAATCTCGCGCAGGAGAGTGGGGAAGGGATTTGCGGGAAAATCTAAATTTTGATAGGGAGATGGGAGTGGGGGTGTCGCACGTCGTTTTAGTGTTTTGGGTGGGCCCTAATGCATTTAGCGGCAGTTGAATTAGAACCGCCGCTAACTGAAAGACTTTAGAGACGATTTAGCCAAAACCGCCGTTAAAGTCATGCAATTAGAGGCGGTTTTTTTATAACCGCCGCTAATTGCATAAATTTAGCATCGATTTTTGTAACACACCCGCTAAAGTCTTTCATTTTGCAGCGGTTCAAACAACAGTCTCGCAAAGTGTCGTTAATGTCGAATTTCGAGCTTGTTTTGGAAAACCGCCGCAAATTGTTCGACGCAAAATGCATGTTTTCTTGTAGTGAATCACGTACCTTCAAGCATTGCTCTCCAAGTGACTTCACTCCTGGCGTGGCTTGCTCACTCTATCTTCTCAATTATGAAGGCCAATTGAGGTTGAACACACCCTCAATTTCTCAATGGTCACTGTCGTGGTCAACATATCTGCAGAATTCAGGCTTCCACTAATCTTCTCTAAAGATAATACACAATCATCTAATAGAGATATGATAAAGTGATACCTCAACTCAATGTGCTTTATCCTGCCATGAAACACTGGGTTTTTTACAAGGTCAATGACACTCTGACTATCACAATTCAATATATTGTTACCTTAATCTACATCTAATTCCTCAAGGATCCTCTTTAGCCATATCATCTCCTTACTAGGCTCAATGATGGCAACAACTCAGCCTCCGTGGTAGAAAGTGTCATGATCTTCTACAGTTGAGATACCCAGCTAATAGCAGTACCTCTAAGAGTATATACATATCTTGTTATACTCTTTCTATTGTCTACATCACCTGTTAAATCAACATCCACATATCCCTGCAACACAAAGTAAGAACTACTGACACATAGAGCTTTGCTAGCAGTACCTTTCAAATACCTGAGTATCCACTTCACAGCTTCCCAATGTATTTTTCCTGGATTACTCATATACCTATTGACAACTCCCACTGCATGTGCAATGTCTAGCCTGCATACATAAAACTCCCAATAGCGCAACTGTAGGGAACCTTCTCCATATAAATTATCACATCATCTTTTACTGGAGACTGTTCTTTACACAACCTGAAGTGACTAGCTAAAGGTGTACTAACGGGTTTAGTATCATGCATGTTAAATCTACTAAGTACCTTCTTCACATATTCTTATTATGACAGAATTAAGGTTCTAGTAGCCCTGTCTCTTGTGATCCTCTTCCCAAGAATTCGCTTTGCACCTCCCAAGTCCTTTATAAAAAACTGCTTAGACATCTATCTCTTCAAATTTTGAATTTCATCCATATCTATAATAGAAGAATAATGAAACTACTTTCAAACCTCTTTTCATAGAAGCAATAATCAGTTTCAGATCTAGTAAATCTACTAGCACAGATTAAACCATCAAACTTCATATACTACTGACGCGGGGTTTGCTTCAAGCCATAGTGACTCCTCTTTAATTTGCATACCAAGCCTTCTCTACTATGTTCCTCAAACCCTATGGGTGTATCATATAGATGTCCTCATCTAAGTCACCATACAGAAAAGTTGTTTTCACATATAGTTGCTCTAGATATAGGTCCTCAACTACTACAATAGCTAAAACTAATATGATAGTTGTTAGCTTCACAACAGGTGAAAAAATCTTAATATAATCAATACCTTGTCTTTGCTAGAACCCCTTCACCACAAGCCAAGCCTTACACCTCTTGCTACCATCATACTCTTCCTTGAGATCCCTAGATTTTCTTTTTATTTTATCTTATATAAACCCACTTATTATGCCAGGCCTTTTTATTATCTGGTAGCTCAGATAAATCCCATGTCTAATTTGATATCAAGGAGTCCATCTCATCTTTCATGGCAAACTCCCACAGCTCAGAATCCTCCACCTAAAGAGCCTCATTATACCTTTTAGGTTCACAACCATCAGATAACAACAAATAATATAAAGCAGGAGAATATTTCTATAGTGATCTAGTAATCCTAGAGGATCTCCTCAACTCAGGAGGAGGTGTACTAGGTTCTATAAGTGAACTGAAATTACCTTTTTGTATTGCTTCAATCTCTGAAAACTCTTCCAATTTCACAAAACCCTCCTTTTTACATGTACTTCCTCTATCATCATATTTAGTAGCAATCATGTCCTTATACATCACTTTCTCAATGAATGTAATATCTCTACTCCTGATTATCTTTCTATCAACATGATCCCAAAAATGATAACCAAATTCATCTTATCCATAACCAATGAAAGTACACTTCTTAGATTTAGCATCTAATTTGCTTCTAGCAGCAGCATCAAAAAAGACATATGACACACATCCAAAAACTTTCAAATGTGAAAGATTTACTTCTTTGCCACTCCAAGCCTCCTCTGGAATAGCTTACTGTAGAGGAACTGAGAGGCCTCTATTTATCAGATGTGTAACGGTATTTATAGCATCTGCCCAGAAGATCTTCTGTAATCCAGCCTGTAATCTCATGCTCCTAGCATGATCATTAAGGGTTTTGTTCATCCTTTCAACAACCCCGTTCTATTGTAGTGTCCGTGGTACAGTATTCTCCATCCAGATTCCATTGTTAGCACAATAAAGCTTAAATCCAGCATCAATGTACTCACCACCATCATTAGATCTCAAGCACTTTATTTTCAAACAAGTTTTATTCTCTACCATGGCTTTTCATATCTTGAAGGTATCAAAAATATCATATTTATTTTTCAGAAAATAAACCCATACTTTTCAAGTCCAGTCGTCTATGAATGTGACATAGTACAACGATCCTCCAAGAGATGCAACATGTGATGGTCTCATACGTCTGTATAAACCAACTCCAACTTTTCTGCCTTTGGTGTTCATCTAGCCTTTGCAAAAGTCACCTTCTTTTGCTTGCCAAATATAAACCCTTAACATAACTCAATATTAACTAATTCCAAACCTTGTAGCTTGCCTTTAGACTGCAGAATTTTCATCACTTTCTCACTCATATCTCCAACTCGTCGATGCTATAATAGAGCATAAGAAACACTATCAGCGACTACTACAGTATTCTTAAGATTTCTAGTTAAGTAAAGTGTACCTTCTCTTTCCCCTTGAACTACTACCATAGCTCCTTTTGAGATCTTCCAACAGTCTCTTGAAAATATTGTTGTATGCCCAGAGCTTGCAAGTTGTCCAACTGAGATCAAATTTCATTTCAAGTTCAGGACATGCTGAACCTCCTGCAGCTTCCACAATCTTCCACTAGGCATACTAATTTGAGCAAGTCCTTTGCCTACAATTTTGCAAGGTTCATTATCACCAAGATATACATGACCGAAATTACCTGAGATGTAGTTTTCCATCCCTTCCTTGAGTCATAACCCAATCTTCAGTATGATTGTCTAGGGAAAGTACTAAGGCATCTTGCATCTACACTGATGTAGTATTCACAGTCTCTCGCTGCCCATTATTGTTATTCTTCTTTGTTGAATGACAATCATTCTTCAGATGTTCCTTTTTCCCACATCCCCAACATGTGGCGCTAGTCTTCCAAGACCTCCACTAACTTCGTTTACTGATCGATCTCCCGCGACCAGTCTTCCTCTCTGATGTTCTCCCTCTACCTTCAATTTTTAAAGCAAATTCATCATGAACACCTAATTCCATCCTGCGATCTCCTCGCCCAGAATCAGGTCTCGAACATCATCGTATTTTAATGTCTTTTTACCAAATAAGCTGCTCACAACAGTCACCGTCCCATTCCAACTCTGAGGCAATAATGACAATAAAATCAATCACTTAAATTAATCATCAAATTCAATATTTATTGAACTTAATTGAGTAGTAACAGTATTGAATTTATTCAGAGGAGCAGCTATAGGCGCTCCTTCAGCCATCTTTAAATTAAAGAGTCGTTGCATCAGATATGCTTTGTTAACTGTCGAGGTTTCTCGTACATGTTGGATAGGGCATCCATCAAACCATAGGTCATTTTCTTCTTCACAATGTTGAAGGCCACGTTTCGAGACAACGTCAATCTAACAAATCCTAATGCCTGATGATCCATCAATGCCTAGTCTTCTTCCTTCATGTCCTCAGGCTTCACACCTAGAAGTGGTTGATATAGATTCTTCTGATATAGCATATCCTCAATCTGCATCTTCCAAAATCCAAAATCGGTGTCGTCGAACTTGTCAATCTTCTACTTTCCTTCCTCTGTCATCGCTCCTACTTGAACAACCTAACCACAACGCAAAGGAGAAAAAAAAAAGAAAAAAAAATATTTAGCAATCACAAGAAGAAGATTTAACGATGTTCGGCAATTTGCCTATGCCCTCGAGAGCCACACGAGATTTATTGATTTCACTGAAAAATAACACATATAGAGATCACTCAAAGAAAACCTAACTCACTCTCTATCTTGTAGGAGAAAACTTCACACTTCTTTCAGGAAGGAGAACTCTCTTCTTTTTCTCTCTTGTAGTTACAGTTGAATAGACTAAGCCCTATTTATATCCCTCTAGAGATAACTCCTATTCTAATATGGATAGAACTTAAGCATTCTTATCTCTAATCATAATTAAAGTAAGATTTAAACCCTAGTTTGAATATGAGTCATTATCCACTTTTAGATCAAACTTAATCTTATGTTGAAAACAAACATGGAGTTAGTTACTAACACAACCAACTAGTTTGGGATTTGGCTTCACCCAGTATCTAGATCTACTCCATGGCAAAAACGCTTCTTCAGATAAATGTATCAGTATCACATACTTGACAAAATGACGAAATCTACAAAGTATATAAATCATATTGAATATTTTCAAAGTAGTGAAATTAAAATGAATAATATGTTAAAGCATAAAGACTAAAAGTGCAAATTATTATCTCAACCTATTCAAACTAGGCAAATAGTCTTATTTTAATATTTTGGGTCTCTAAAACATTTTCTAGTAAAAATATAAATTGATGGAATTAATGGTTGAAATAGCATCACTTTTCTCTGGCCTTGAACACAAACTTAGATTGTAAAGCAAACAAAAAAAAAAAAAGATAACAAAAAAAAACAATTACTTCATCATCGTTTCAAAAGCACAATCCTACAAAATTTTCCAAATTTATGTTAGAAGCCGATGGAGTATTGGGCCTTCTTATGGGTTTCAAAACATTCATATTCATATAGTAGCTTGTTTAGTACCACATTGGATATTCACAAACCATATATCCTCCTTTTATATGATCCAGTGATCACTCTAGTAGCTTGTTAGTCTTCATTAGTGGACATACTATCTTACACGTGTGCACAGGGGGTGCAAATCCGAATTTATTTGCCTTGAAATTTCCATACCAGTGTACATCTCAGTCATACAGTTCAAAGCACTTCCACAACCAATTTCCAACAATTTGTATCTCCAAAACAGTGCTCTCATAGAGAATAAGGAAAAAAAAATAAACTCTATTTCCAAGAACTTAGGGTAAAATTCTAAAACTAAGATAAAGTTCACTTTAATCTTATTGGCACCTTGACCTTCACATCACTTGTATAGTCAAATAAATAATCCCACCTTAAACAAGGAAGAAAAGATCAAGTATTTGTATGTATGATTTGCATCTAAATATATGAGGAATTTTTTATAGGATAAACCCATATTTACCATCTAAGATGGAAGAAAATGGACAATTTCTCACTGGGCTAAGTCAGGTCTTGAGAATGGTTTGGCAAAATTAATCCAACTCATGTACACATGCAGAGACCAGTAGATCTGTATGTTAATTTATCTATTTTTCAAAAATATAATAATATGTTAGTAAATAACTGGCATAAAAACAATAAACAAAAAAGAAAAAAGAAACAACAGACTGAAGTATTGCCTTCCTCTTAAAACAGGAGACATCTCATTGAGAAATATTTAATCCTTGTTTACTCAATAATTTAGGATCTGGTGCCCTTTGTCACCTGTCAACCCACTCTTCTTTAATCATCTAAGCAGACATCGTGTCTTTCTCTGCCTTATTACCTGCTGACCTTCTGAAGCCTGCCTGACATGCACAATGTCAACTTGATACAATCCAACCAATTCCCGGGCCGGTCCGGGCCGGTTCATCAAGATAAACGGGCCAGTTCCAGCCCTGACCACTCGCAACCCGGCCCGAACTCGGCACACTAGCAGAGTTCAAACTTGAACAAATAAATTTTCAATACCCATCAGACTCCGAACGGGCCCGATGATAAAGAAGAGGGCTTCCCGCGAAGACCAGCCCGTTACGAACACTGGATCCAGATCAAGGTGACAAAGAAATCTGAATCAGTGATGCACAAACATATATAAAACTAAGGTTAATGATCTCTGCTCCCCCTTCCACTTATAATTAATCCAGAGATTCAATTTATTTTCTTTCATCAAACTTGGTTGAATTCAGTACTTGAAGTACTAAATCTATCTTTATCAAAAGAAAAAGTACCAAATCTCTCTGCATCCATTCTTCCACTTGTCACAATCTCAGAACCTCTGTTTACAGATCCAACGGTCCAAATCAGCCGTCCCAACGTCTCTGAGACCAACGGTCGGCTTCTCTTTAAAAATCCGTTACCGGCCTAAACGCGCTTTCATTTCTCTGTGTACAAATTCTCTGCGCGTGGGTCCAAACCACTCCCCATAAATTGATACCCAATGCCTCTCACTCTCCCATCATCTCTTTCACAATGTCTACTCTCTTGCTAAGAATCTCGATTCTGCTTCATCTCCTCCATTCCATCCTTTACTACCTTCCTAAGAAGATTAGATCTTGGTTGACAACTACTTTGATCTATCACAGGCAAGATGATAATGGCCCGGTCATGGTGAAAGATGAGCCGAGGCCGGTGCCTGACTTGTTCGAGATTAAACGGGTTTTTCAGACGTTTGATCATGATGGGGATGGGAGGATCACAAGGGAGGAGTTGCAAGACTCATTGGAGAACCTTGGAATCTTCATCTCGGAAGGGGATTTGTCGGTGATGATCAGTAGGATTGATGTGAATGGCGATGGGTGTGTGGATATGGATGAGTTCGGGGTGTTGTACGGGACGATCGTGGGTGAGAGGAGAAGGGAGGAGGTGGAGGAGGATGTGAAGGAGGCCTTTGATGTGTTTGATGTAAATGGGGATGGGTATATCAGTGTGGAGGAGTTGAGGTTGGTGTTATCGTCCCTCGGGCTCCGGCAGGGTCGGACGGCTGAGGACTTGAGGAGGATGATTGGGAAGGTGGATCAGGATGGAGATGGCAGGGTGAGCTTCAAAGAGTTCAAGGAGATGATGAAGGGTGGAGGGTTTGTTGGCTTGTGTTGACAGTTATGTGGTTGTATATAGTTTCAAGAAGAAAAACTGAATGAATGCAAAATTCAAGAGAAATGAATCTGAATCTGAATTTGATGGGTGTTTGCATCTATCTCTTCTCTCTCAAGTTTTATTCATGATGGTTGTCCCAGATGCATAAAATTTTATTTTATTTTTTTCTTTTTCTTGTAAAATTCGGCGTCTATTGTGCAATTTGATTATGAGGATTCTCCATTTCTGCTTTTAAACTCTTTAGAACTGTAATGATGTTATGTTTATCAACTCCAGCAATATGCTTTCTGAGATCAAATCTCATCTATTAGGGATAGTCAATGTGATGCCACAAACCAACAATCAAGATATTTTTTTAATGTGAGGGATAAAATAGAGGGTTTAACAGAAATCCCCAATTGATTTCTGGGCTGATCAATTGCATCCTATGAGAACTGATTCCAGCTTTCATGCAAAGGATGCAATTGATATGTTATGATGATTCTTTACCTGGTGTTCAAAGTAAGAAGCCAAAATGCAGGAACTGATTTTGTTGCTGTTTGTTCAGTTGGATATGTGTTGTTTTTGTTCTTAGGTTGCTGTTCACTGACCAGGACCTATGCATCTAACAGCCAGGGTTATAGTTTGTTTAATATTCTAATATTGATTCTGCCAGCAATTAGTCACAATGTTTATGAATAAATATAGTTCTATTTAGCTGTCAAGGAACAGACCTGGCATGAACTTTTGACCTGCAATACATAACTGTTATTTGTCCCTTTTGCATAAGTTCATGTTTGAATAATCCAAGCGTAACAATTTACTAGTAGAATCACATTCAATGAGGTCAGATAGAACAATCTCACATTTGTAATGTTGGCTGGAATTGAAAAGATGGATATAAGATTTGTCTGTGTGATTCATCAACTGTTCTGTTCTGAAGTTTTTCATGTTAGTAAAAGCCGCCTAATGCTTCAATGGTACCTGTGATGAAATTCATAAAGCTAATGCAGCAGACATATTGTTGCAGATATGAAAATAGAAAATTGTAAAATAACAAACAGCAAGAACTTACAGTGTTGAGTTTATTTTTTATTTATGTCAATGGAGTTCAACAGCCACAGTCATGGTTCTTTTTAAGTGAAACTGACTAGAAATATATTTATGTCAGTTCACTGTTTACTAACAGTTGCAATCACCAATAATCCCCGCAAGAACAGAATCCATCTTCGAAGTGGTGGAACCGATTCCTATCCCTCAGTACGATCTTCCTCTGGGTGATCTTCGAGATCAACTTAATCATTGAATGGCAATCATTGCATACCCTAAGGTTATTCACAACTCTTAATGTCATCATTGGCTTTGTTGAAATGAGCCCATAACATATTGCTAGCCTCTCGCTATGGATACTTAATGCCTTTTCCTTCTCATCTTCCTCGATATCTTGTAAAACCACCTCCTTATCTGGAGAGTAACCTTCCAATTTTAAGGTATCACTCAATTCATCCAACTTTCGATATATCTCATCTCTTTGAGGGTGACGAATATCCCCTAACAGGAACTCATGAACTGCATTATCAACTTCTATTGAACTGCATCCAGGTTCTTTCTGAATACCACACTCCTTCATCTTCACTCGTATCAAAACTGCCTCCCTCCATTTTCCAAATGATGCATACACATTTGAGAGAAGAACATAAGTTCCTGAATCCGCAGTTTCACTGTTTATCAAAATTTCAGCAACCTTTTCAGCTAGATTGAGGTTTCTGTGGATCTTACAAGCACTAAGAAAAGCCCCCCAAATAACATGATCCGGTTGGATTCTCATTCGGCAGATAAACTCATAAGCTTCATCCAAGCGCCCAACACGACCAAGAAGGTCTACCATGCAACCATAGTGTTCGATTCTTGGCTCTATGTCAAACACCTTTGTCATGGACTCAAATATCTCAAATCCTAGTTCCACAAGGCCACCATGGCTACAAGATTTTAGAACACTGACAAAAGTTATCTGGTTAGGTTTCAGACCTGCCTCAACCATTTCCTGAAATAGTTTGACAGCCTCACTGCTCCTCCCATTCATTGCCAGCCCAGCAATCATAGAGTTGTAAGAGACCACATCCTTCTCCAGCATCTCATCAAATACCTTCTTTGCTTCCTCCAAACTACCGCATTTTGAATACATATCAACAAGAGTGGAGCCTACATATGTGTTCAGCTTAACACCACATCGGCCAACATAAGAATGAACCCATCTCCCGAGCTTGAGCGCTCCCAACTGAGAACAAGCTGATAGCACACAAACAATGGTAACTTCATTCAGTGGAACATTCTCCCCCTGCATTTCCCTGAAAAGCTCCAACGCCGCACTAGTCTTCCCATTTCTGACAAGCCCATCAATCATAGCCGTCCAGCAGGCCGTGTCCTTGCCACTGACCTTATCAAACAAAGCCCTTGCCTTTCCGATCAAACAACAATCGGAATAGCATGAGATCAAAATGGTGGCAGCCACGACATCTCTTTGCGGCATTCCATCATAAACCCTCTCTGCATCACCGAATTCTCCACATTTCCCATAGAACTCGATCAGTCTCATGCAAACAAGCCTCTCATTCCCCACTCCCAGTTTCAGAGCCTGTCCATGAACTTGCCTCCCTTCTTCCAAAGCCAACTCAATCCCACAAGCCTTCAAAACGTAGGAGATGACAACAAAATCCGGCTCAATCTGCCCCACAAACAACAAGTGGGAGAAAAGCGAAAAGCAAGCATCATATCGGCCCGAAACAATGCTCCCACAAATGAGAGCAGTGTAGTGATAAACATCAGGGTTTTGGATCCTCTCAAAGAGTTTGGAGGCATAATCAACGGAATTGAATGTGGAGGAGTAAAGGTGGAGGAGCTTGAAAAGGAGATGAGGGTCTTGGGAGCGACCTGTTTTGAGGATCTTGGCATGGACTTGGTGGAGTTCTTGGATGGTTTTGCATCTTCGCAAGAGAGTGAGGGTGCGGTCTTGTGAAGGAGAGGATGTGCTCTTTCTCCGGAGGAGAAAAGAATTTGAATTTGGAGGGAGAGGGGAACTGCTAACGGCTACTATGGAGGGAAGCATCGTCTTTGTCGGCTAACTACACTGATTTTTTGTTTTATTGTCTTTTTAAATATTTTATTGAATAAAAAATAAAACATTAATTTATATGCAATAATGCAATTATAATATTATGGGCCTGCCTGTATTGGCCCAATGGTTAAGTTTTTCGAGTTTTACGAGTTGTTTGACTAAAATTATTTTAAAAAATAAAAAAAAACCGATAAAATAAATTAACCAAACTGATTAAGTGGTTAATTGATTGATCATTTCGGTTAACTACTACAGCTTGAGTTTTAATTTTTTTTATTTCCTTTTTAAATATTTGAAAAAAATAAAACATTAATTTATATACAATTATAATTTTATGGGCATGCCTGCCTGTATTGGCCCAATGGTAAGTTTTACGGGTTTTAAACAGCATAGTATTTATAGGTAGAGAAGGACAAGCATACAGCCATTGAAGACGAAGACGATATAAAGTTGTTTGACTAAATTTATTTTAAAAAAAAAAAACCCCGATAAAAATAAATTAACTAAACTGATTAAATGGTTAATCGATTGATCATTTCGGTTAACCAAAAACCTATAGGATTGGTTCTTTTTGAGAAATCTTAATCTATTTTGGTTAACCAGTCCACACCCGACCTGGTTATACATTCACGACATGATTAAATAAATATGCTAAACATAAATAAGCAGTTGACACGACATAAGATAAATAACACAAATAATATTTAAGTTTTAGAAGATAAAAAAAGAAGAAAACATAAATAAACATGTTTACATCTCTTCATGTGATGTGATGGAAATTGGGGTGGTAATTTAAGCAACGGGTCATAAATAGTTGAAAATAATTGTATATCATCAAATAACATTTTATGATATAGGCCATAAAGACCTCCCAAGAGGACGTGTCAAGGGACGTAGCCTTATACGACGAGTACTCTTGACCCCTCATCGTGCATGTATAGATGTGGGGACTCGAACCTAGGAGCTTTGTGCTTACCAAATGAATTACCCAAACTGATCCCTCATTTATAGGGGTGGGGACTCGAACCTGAGAGCATGCTCAATTAAGCGAATTACCCAACGTATAGTGTTAAGAATTTTTAATATGAGGGTAACCACCACTTATAAAACCCAAGCACTTAGGTATTTCATGGTGGGCCCCCTTTCTATTTAAGCATGTTCACAACATCCCCACTCAAGTTCAACTGAGCTCTTTGTTTGTTTTGTGAACCAGTTGTAACATGGTTTTTTTTTTATCGGTCAAGGACGGCTACCGATCATACTTGATTACTTGTGCGCAGTTAAGCGACTTACTAGCTCTAATACCATGTTAAAATTTTTAATATGAGGGTAACCACCACTTATAAAACCCAAGCACTTAGGTATTTCATGGTGGACCCCCTTTCTATTTAAGCATGTTCACATTCTTTCAAACTCCCGATGTGGTACTATTGTTTACATCCCAACATATGGGACCCGAGATACTACTAGACCAATGGTCCTTTGGCATCATTGAGTAACTTGTCTCACACAACTACCCCACTAATAAATAAATGGGTAAAAACCCCAATATGAACTGATAATAATACAAATCATTTTTAACTTTTATAAAAGAGGCCAAGAAAACGGTTAGCGAGGCCCGAGCTAAATCTCTAGCCTATTTGTATCAAAAGTTGGGGACACGAGAAGGGGAAAAAGAAATGTACAAGATAGCACCGTTAAGGATTAAGAAGGGAAAAGACCTGAACAAAGTCAAGTACATTAAGGATGAGTCTTAACAGGTCTTGACAATAGATAAGGAAATTAAAGAGAAATGGAGTAGCTATATTGATCACCTATTCAATGCAAGTTATGAGGATAATTTTGTAGATCATTATGCATCAGTAGTGGAGAGAAACCTTAGCTATACACGTAGAATCATGCCTAGTGATGTCAAGGATGCACTAAAAAAGATGAAGGTTGGGAAAGCTTGTGGCTCGGATGGTATTCCGATTGAAATTTGGAAGTATCTTGGTGAAGTGGGGGTATTATGGTTAACCAAACTTTTTAACTCTAGATTAAAAGGGGGAAAGATGCCAAACGATTTGAGAAAGAGCATTCTGGTCCCTATATATAAAAATAAGGGGGATATTCATAAATGCACAAACCACCTTTTAATATAGATTAAGTTAATGAGCCACATGATGAAACTCTAGGAGAGGGTAATAAAGCATCAATTAAGGGATATTACGAAGGTGTCAGAAAACCAATTTGGCTTTATGCCTGGTAGATCTACAACATAAGCCATTCATTTATTAAGGAGTTTGATGGAGATCTACAAAGAGAAGAAGACATATCTCAATATAGTTTTCATTGACCTGGAGAAAGCATATAATAGGGTACCAAGACAAGTCTTTTGGTGGGCGTTGGAAAAGAAAAACATTCAAGTTAAATATATAAATGTTATTAAAGATATGTACGAAGGAGTAGTTACGAGTGTGAAACAGTTAGAGGAGATGTGGAGGAGTTTCCTATAATAGTGTGGGTCTGTATTAGGGATCGGCCTTGAGCCCATACTTGTTTACTTTAGTAATGGATGAGTTAACTAATTGTATCCAAGATGACATCCCATAGTGTATGTCATTCGCAGATATTGTTTTAGTTGATGAGATTAGAGATGAAATTAATCAGAAACTAGAATTGTGGAGGAACACTCTTGAGAGTAGAGGCTTTAGGCTTATAAGTAGAAGTAAAACAGAATATATGCATTGTAATTTTAGTCAAAGTAGGAGGGACGAAGGGGAAGTGACACTAGGTGAGGCAATAGTTTCTAAGTGTAACCATTTTAAGTATCTAGGTTCCATTTTTCAGGAGGATAGGATGATTGATGAAGATATATATATCCTATAGAATCAGAACAGGATGGCTGAAATGGAGAAGTGGTAATGTGACAAGAAGATGCCCAATAAAGTGAAGGGAAAGTGTAAAGACTACCCCTCTGAAAACATTGTACCGGTTTGAAATTCTAGAAAATTAATAAATCACGGTCGGACTGTGTGACCCGACGGACCAGCCTACTATAATTGTTTTCCTAAGTGCAAGGACCTTTATGCAAATATGTAAAATCAAATCAATATTATTAAATAATATATTTATATTATTTAATTTAATCTTTATAAAATAAATAAATGGTATTCATTATTCATTAATAATAAAATGAGGTTGTTTATTTTATCTAATAAAAAACATATTTCAACGAACCACTCATCTGAAAGCTGATTTTTTTTAAAAAAAGGTTAACTCACATTTCCACGGCCAAAAATTAGGATAACATCGAATCGAATATCGTATAATCTTTTTAGTGGAGATCCTGTGAGAGTAGATCACACAGCAATGAACACTGAAACTCCTGAAATTTTGATTGGAAGCAGGTTAATGGCCACATTCTGAAATCATTCATACTGCATTTTTTTCAACCAAAAAAATTGACCATTCTGTCATGGGTTCGCATTAATGTAATGGGATGAAAATTTTCTTTTGGTGAATGATTAGGGTGCTGTTTGACATAATAATAATAATAATAACCAATAATAATAAAATTCATATTTAAGAAAAGAAAAAATAATCTAAAAAGGCACGAAGATATATGAGATGTGATAATGAAGAGAGACTAGGGAGGGAGTAGGGCCCCACGTGCGGCGATGTGCGGACAGACAGCACCAGCGTTGTAGGTCTGATGAACGGGACACGTGCCGGTGCATGCAGCACAGCTTTGACACGTGACGAGGATCAAGTTCCATGAAATGGATTCCGTGTTTCTCCGAGTCAGAGTCCATATCATATTGAAATGGTAGGGCCCATTTTCAATATATATCATTATATCCGTGAGTTGTGAGTCTCGTGACATCGAGCCCACAGAAATCTAACCTGTACCCAAAGGTTCAAAAAAACAATCAGAAGTCAAGAATGACAGTAATTGTGCCGTGTCTTGACATTTCAAAATAAATTTTAAAAAATTTTAAAATTTTTTAAAATAATATTTTAAATTAAAAATATTAATGATAAGATAGCTGATTTCTATGTATTTAACTATTCATATGTGAGTCATCATTATATTTTTAAACTTCAATTAAATTTTTTGACGGAAAAAAAATCATTCTGAAATGTGTTAAGATATCACATTTAAAGATATCCCCAATCAAACTCAAATTATATGGATTTTTTTTAAAAAAATATTATGATCTATTGTACACACATCTTATCACACACTTCTTATATGATTAATCATGTTTGGATTTACAAATAAATAAATTAAAATAAATTGATATTTAATTTAATGTGATGTATGTAAATTGTTGATGCAATGATCTATCCTCATCAACTAAGAGATTGGTTAGTAAACGTGAAAATTCTTTGAGAGATTTCGGTGGAGTGATCTATAAATAATATACGATTCTCCTTTTCCTTTTTTCGCTTTGTAGGATTAAGTCTTCTTCAGAGATCAGTCTTTAGGATTGAACTGTATGAGAAATGTTTGCATCTCAGCGCCCCCAAAAAAATTTTTTGGACCTAGATCTCTACTAGGGCCGTCATCCTGACACCACAATAGGGGATGGCTGTCATGACCTTGGTCAGAGTGGGATGTCTGCACGACAAGAGGTGATGATGATGAGTAAAGGGGTGATGTGACTAGGATTAGGGTTTGAGATAGTTGGGGCAGGGACAAAAAGGGAGATAAGCCAATTCTTTTCCAATGGACTTTCTTCTTAAGCGATCTTAGTGTTAATTTGGGTGTCGGAGCCGCACTGAGGTAGAAGGTCCGCCCTTTATTCTTGTTTGTTTCCACTTTTTTATAAGTTGGGGTTCTTTGGAGACACCTGCAACCCGCCACATGATCTCTTTCACCGTCCGACCGTTAATCGTCAGTATTTTTCACTCCAGTCCAACCACCAACATCCGAGGAGATCCATTTCATCCATCATAGTTATCAGAACCAGACCGGACGGCGGTCCAACCGGTTGAACCGGTGAACCGGCCATGGAACCGGTCCGGTTCTGTAATTAACCCAGATAAGGAATTGAACCGGGATGAACCGGACTGAACCGGATTGAACCGGGTGAACCAGTCATTGAACCGGTCATTAAACTGGTGGTTGAACCGGTCAATTTTTTATTTTTTTATTTTTCAAATATTTAAATTATTTAAAACAGAATTTTTTTATTTAAAATAGTTTTTATAATAGTTTTCTTTATAATAATTTTTAAAATAGTTTTATTATAAATTATTTAATATAGTTTTTATTATTAATATTTATATTGACCCGACATTGACCCAATTGACCCGACGGTTGAACCGGTGAACCGATAACCCGGAACCTTGACCGGTTCAATGTCCGGTCCGGTTCTGATAACTTTGATTTGTCCTGATCTGTACTCATCTTAAGGAGTGACTCGTTATTGCATCAACATTCATCATTGTAAAATTTTAAATTACATTTATACATCACAAAACACAAATGCTTATAAATATATCTCTACACAAAACATAAATGAAATCTTGGAAATTATATATATAATTTTAGCCTCAAATTTCCACTCTACTTCAATCCCAATCGAAATAATTCCAAACCCTCTAAGAATCAATAATTGGAAAATTTTATTTTACTCAATTTCAATAGAAATAAATATTTTGTTGTCAAAATTCTATATATTTTTAAAATTAATGATCAATTTTTATTATTACTTAATGATTTTAATAATGATTAATAATTGTATTTAATTAAATAATTAATTTTATAGTTAATTCAGGTTTCTGAAACAGTTCCAGGGACTTATAAATAATTTTCTCTTAATTTAAAAAAATAATAATTTTTTTTAAAAAAAATATTATGTTTGGTTGAAAAATTTGGAGAAAGTTGTATAAATAAGTTAGTCCTCAAGCAAATGAAATGAAAAAGCAATCCATCCTTCAAATAGTCAAATGAAATGAAAAAATGAGATATTTGTTTCTATGTGTGATTTTTTGAGTTTGGTGGGTTTGTTTGGAAGATGAAGACACCAAGCACCATGAGATGACGCCAAACTAGTCGGTGTTGGGAATGGAAGCCCAAACTTCAAATTCTTTGAATTAATCATGGGGCCCCCCTTCTTCTTCTTCCTTTTGATCAATGAAGCATGCCTTTTTATTTATGTCATGTTTCTATTTGAAGCACATGTTGCTCTTCCAACAATATATATATATAAAATAATTTACTTATTTATTTATTATTCCATAATTGATAGTTATAATTTGTTGTCATATATTCATGCAATTATTTGTGAATTATTTTCATATAATTAGTCTAATATGGTCCTTTTTTAAAACTATAGAATATCATTTATAGTAATTTAAAAATAGAAAAAATAAAAAGATAGTTAAAGATTCCTTGCCCAAAATAATTGGATGAAATCGACTTTTATAAATTAGTCAAAAGATGAAACATGGACGTTTTAATAAATGAATGTGGTTTATTCATTCTTATCAAAAAAAAAACAGGGTGATTTCATGTAGTACATATTGAACAACATAAAAAAGTGGTAAAATTTTTATAACTAATTTTGTCATTAGATTAATCCACATAATAAAAATTAATATTAATATGAAGATTTCTTTCTTCTCAGATTGCGGATGGGTATTTTATTTTTATATTTTTTAAAAAATTCTCTATAATTTAATATGATTAAAAAAAATTAACCCGATATTATAAAGCTCCCGCTATGTGTGAGTTTGGAGAAAGATCATATTACTTAGATCTAACATAATCAAATATATATATATATATATATATATATATATATATATATATATATATATATATACACGGGGTTGATATTATGCGGCCTGCCTTATCACTGTGCAAATGCGGTCACCTCGTTTTGGCCCACTTGCACAGTGTTTTGAGGAAATCCAACAGTATGGATGGAAAGAACATTGAAAAATAAGCTAGCATTTCAATTTTCATATAATTTGGGAACTTGTAGGGTCTTCATCTTAAATTGTGAAATTTTGAACTGGTAAGATTTTTATAAATTTTCACCATTTAAGATGAAAACCTTACAAGTTCTCAAATTGTATGAAAATTAACATGCTAGCTTATTTTTTGATGTTCTTTCCATCCATACTACGGAATCCTTAAAACAAAAGCAAGCAGTTTCAAACGCTATAACCTTACTCAGATAAGAATCCCACCGCCTTATATTATCACTCCACTATATATATATTTATATTTGGCCAAACTCTTGGATCCATGCATGGGATGCAAAAAGATGGGTTTGGGTATTATTAGACCACAAGTTGTTAACCTTTAATGAGTTGGAAAGGAAATAAAGAGGAACTTGTTTGTCTCCTACTTTTCCTAAGCTACGGTGGTAGATGGTTGTGCACGGCCCATGACATGAGAAAGACATGATTTTCAAGGGATATTTTTTAATATTCTCTGACAAATTTGAGAAACACATGGTTTTGTTTCTAAATTGATGAGTCAAAGTTGCTTTCATTTATTTAATCTCAAGTTGAAACTTGCTTTGATTTACCTAATCTCAAGTTGACCATTAAAAAACAAAAGAAGTGCTTTAATTTATCGGTGATTATAAAAGCAATGCCATTCCAATAGGGAAGAGGGAGACTTAATTTATTTAACTATAGATAAAGTAGTAGTCAAGCACACAGTATCATCCATAACCATCAAAGAATGCTCATATAGTATATAGCCACCACCGACATTGTTTATATATATACACACCTTATATTTTACCTTAATTTCACGAGTAACCTTATACTTTTTAATTTTTGCAATTGAACCCTTATTTTCTAATTTGTTGTTTTCCATATCGGTCAAAATAATTGTTAATGTGTAGTTCCTTTTTTCATTTATCTTAGACAAAGTAAAATCATAAAAAAAATTCTAACTGAATTTTAATTATTTATGTACTTTCAAAAATATTTCTTCTTGATACAAAGATCCACTCTTCCTAGGGATCGGAGTAATCTTGATCAATACTTTCAGAGAATGATCTTCACGAATTGAACCGTTTTATAAAAGAGAAAAAAATCATAGAGATCGGAGCGTTCATACTCAAGTCTCAAGGAGCCTCCGATGATCAAATCATGACTTAGAGAAAAAACTCAGGTTGAATGGAATTTCAGAAAGAGATATCATATTTCAAATCATATAAGGTCCCCTCTCAGAGGGCCTCACAAAACTCTTTTCATGGGACTAAGTTGCAAAATCTTGACGTACTTGAGAGTTCATCCTCCGCACGTTGGATGATCAAGTAGTTGGGCTTCTATTTAAGCGATCTAGATCCCACATGTTCTACAATTATTTTTACCCCTAATAATTCTAAATAATTAAAATTTATTTGTGAATTGGTCTGACAATTTTACTCTTATTTGGGTCCTGATATATTTGTTATTTATTACAACAAATTGTGAAACGTAGTTTAATAGGTAAAAGTGAAAGTTAATAGGCTAGCAACAAATTTAGACTAAATAGCACATATCATAATTAATATGAAATTTTGCACTTAAAAGTATTTATATATATTATTTATCTAAACATAAAACAATTATTAGTTAAAAATATCTGCATAAAATGATGAATTTCCTGCCCCCAAATTAAATAAAAGTCCAACATTTCTAGATATTAAAAATGTGAGAATGCTTGGAGATAACTCTCATGTCTCAATCAGAGACTTTAATTAACAAAATGGATATACACGAAACTAGAAAGTCTTTTATTCCCTAATCTTTCTCCATTTCTTAACCATTTGTACAAATACTAAATGCTTACAATGTATGATTATGATATTGATTATTAAAAAGAAAAATACATAGAAATTAGAATTTCGACCAAACTTCCAAATAAAGGTAATTCAAAATCCCATTTTTCTAAATACCCATCAGTATCACCACCAAATGCTCGCTCCTAATAAATATCTGAAGTTAGTTTCATCTAACCTAAAAGTTTAAACTGGTATGAAAAAAATATATACAAATGCACCTTCTTATCCAATCCACCATACAAATGCACCTTCTTCTCCGATCCACCAACACCAACCGTTGAAAGCAAACTTTAACTAACATTAATAAATAAAGGGATGTTTCCATATAGACCCCTATAAAAATACATATTTTATTCATAGTCCAAAGAAAAAAAAAATCATATTTAAGTATATACCTTACCTAGTAACACACTAATATTTACAAAAAATCAAATTATTTTTTGAAAATATTATTTTATAATTAATTATTTTATTTTATTTAACTTCAATTAAAGCAATATCTTCAAAACAAAAAAAATGGTTGACTTTAGCTACAAGAACATAACCATAAATATTGGTATTTTATTATTAACAAGCATCTACATGTGTAAATATATAAATATAATTTTTTTGGAATATATAAATATATTAGATAATAAACTATTGGACTGTGATACTGTTTATTTTTTCTTTTGGGGTCCTTAGAGGGGGTGTGTAGGGATTTAATATAATAATATTTTGAGTAAGTGTATTTTGGGTGAAAAATAGTATCAAATAGTGCTAAATAGTACAGACTAATAAATAAATTTTTTTTTAAAATATATATATATATATATATATATATATATATATATATATAGAGGTATAAATAAAATGTAAACATATTTGACCAAAACGAAAGGTCCAAAACGTATTTCCTTGGAATAAATATATAAATAAATAAATAAATAAATAAAAGAATCCCACTTCCTTTATAATTTATAGATATGAAAATCCCACACCTACCCCCAATAAAGTAATTCAACGCCAAGGCCTACGCCTACGCCAGCCATTTGTGACCTCCTCCTACCCTTCCTCGGTTCCTCCCTTGCTATATATACACTATACATCCCCTTAATTTCTCCTCTCCCTTCTCCTCTCTCTCTCTCTCTCTAGATCTTCATCTTCTTCTTCGAAGTCTCTCTCTCTCTCTCTCTCTCTCTCTCTCCAAAAGAAGCTTAGCATGGCATTGGGCAATGGAGCGAACAGAGAGGAAGGGATGGTGGTGAGCTTCGGAGAGATGCTCATAGACTTCGTGCCGACAGAGTCCGGCGTCTCACTAGCCGAGGCCCCGGGCTTCCTCAAAGCCCCCGGAGGCGCGCCGGCCAACGTGGCCATCGCCGTGACTCGGCTCGGCGGGCGCTCGGCCTTCGTGGGCAAGCTCGGCGACGACGAGTTCGGCCGCATGCTGGCCTCCATCCTCCACGACAACGGCGTCGTCGATTCCGGCATCGTCTTCGACTCCGCCGCCCGCACCGCTCTCGCCTTCGTTACCCTCCGCGCCGACGGTGAGCGCGAGTTCATGTTCTACCGCAACCCCAGTGCCGACATGCTCCTCACCGAGGCCGAGCTCAATCGAGATCTCATCTCTAGGGTTTGATTAAAAAACTTTTTCATTTATTATTATTAATTATTATTACTATTTCATTTTAGATTAGATTAGATGGGTCAATTTGTGATTTTGATTTCAATTTTCATGTAATAATTTAAGTTACTAGTGTTTGGATCATCGCATCTAGATAGCCATGGATCTGATCTTGCCATCCCATCCCATCCCATCCCATCCCTTTTGATTTCCTTTTTCTTTCTTTCTCTCTTTCTTCAAATGCCCCTCATGAAAGATGTCAATTGGATCATGTAGGCAAACTTTTTTTTTTTAAGTTATCTCAGCATATATAATTAATATTCAATTTTGCTGGAACATCACTGTAATTAATTTTTATATATATATATTTTTATATAATTTGTAGGATAAAAAACTAAAAAAAGAAAAAAGTTTATTTTATAATTTCAATAGAGAAAGAAATATTGACTTTTTTTTTGTTCTTCCTTTTTTTTTAATAATAATTTGTTACTTTTAAAAAACTTTGGTGATGATTTTTTATTTATTTATAATATTGACCTTTTTAAATAAAATTATTAAAGGTTCTGTCTTCACATCAAGAGCTGTCTTCACGTCAAGAACTTTCTCCATGTTTCTCTTTCACAAACCTTCGCTTCAAAGAATACTTATTTTAGTCGCGATTGATTCATTGGCCCCTTCTTCTTTCCCACCAATGATTTTGCTTCCCATAAAATTGATGGATAAACTAATAAAAAGTTTGAAAATAAAGAGGAAACTC